>SZWC01001209.1:23012-33354 GCA_023375785.1 Penium margaritaceum | reverse complement strand
ACACAACAGAGCACAATGAGCACAAAAAACCAACACTCCCCCATGACTCACAGGCGCAGTGCACATGGGCGGGCAGAGACACGGTCAACACACGGACTCCCCCAGGACATGCAGAAGTGCAGGTAGAGACGAAGAAAGCAAGTCATGGACACACACCGACTGAACTCACAGCCTTCTTAAACGAGTCCCGCTTCAGTGCCTTGGTCAAAAAGTCAGCCAGCTGCCGTGCTATCTCAACCCACACGATGCTGATGGTGCCGTCGTGCAACAACGAACGCACATAGTGATACTCAACATTGATGTGCTTTGTGCGAGTGTGATGCACACCGTCATTGTCTGCAATGGCCATGGCACTCTCATTGTCACAATGCAAGGTGATGGATGCGACAGACTGACGCAACTCGGACAACAGACGACGCAACCACACNGCCCCCCCCCAGCTCTGTAGAGCTTGTTACTCAGTTCATCAGCCAATCAGAAAATAGCTCAGTTCAGGCTGGCAGGTTTTCTCGGTGAGGCCTGCCAGGCAGCCGACAGCCCAAAACCCGGGCGTCGTCCGTTTTGCCTGAAAACTGGACCATACCATATTACCGACGCTGCGAACGCAGTCGTGCAGTCAGAATCTGCAAGAAAAATAGTAGCGAGGAGTTATGGCAGCCTAAACCCAGATAGTGCCCACGACGGTTTATGCTACCAAACAAGGCCATGCAACATGCAACTGGGACCCTAGGCACTGCATGATGATGCAGACGCGATGGGACGCGCTGGTGTTGTGATGTTGTCAGTCATACACAGTTGTACAGTTGGTTGTGACCACTCGGCCGTGTCCATGCTCGTGCAAATCCTTGAGGCGGACCCAGCTGGAGACAGAGTTCCCTGAGGTGATGCTCCACCCGCTGGAGGCAGCCTGGCAGCCTACCCAGTGTACCAGAGGGCTCCCACAGTCCACGGACTACGTTTGGAGGTCTTCAAGATTTTCTCGGTGGACAGCCCTACCAGGCTGATTTACATGTTTGTTTTCTTACACTCTCCGGCTGTTCCCGGACGTAGGCGTGTGACCAGTCGTTGTGTCTGTCTTTTNGTGTAACCCACTGCAACGACGGACGGCTGACGGCGGAACATGAGGCCTCGCCGAGGGGTCGAGACGACATAGCGCAGTACTCGGATCGCGGCCTCAAAGTGGAGGTGACGCGGCTCCTGAGAAAACTGGGCCAGGAGGTTAACGGCGAACGCGATGTCTGGATGCGTTGTCGTCACCAGGAACATCAGTGACCCGATGACCCGCAGATACGTGGTCACATCAACTGGCTCCCCCACAACAGCTGGGTCATGACTCTTCAACTTCACCTGGCCATCGGGTGACATGGGTGAGGAAGCGCTGGGCACGAGGGGCAAGTCCTCGGCGAAGCGAGCTGACAGGGTCTGCACATAGGCAGCCTGGTGGACATGCAGGACGCCCTGAGAGCGATCATGCTCGAGCTCCATGCCCAGGAAGACTCGGGCAGAACCGAGATCTTTCATCTGATAGGCAGCGTGCAGTAGGTCCTTGACGTGCTCGATGGCTGTCACGTCTGGTGACGCAATGAGGAGGTCGTCGACGTAGACCAGGACCGCGGCGAAGGTCTGACCTCGCGGGCTGATGAACAGTGTGGGGTCAGCGGTGCTGCGCTAGAGGCCGCCACGGAGAAGCGTGCTGCTGATCTCCTGGTTCCAGCACCGAGGCGACTGCTTCAGACCATAGAGGGCCTTCCGCAGCCGCCAAACTCTCCCAGTGCCATCGTCGAAGCGTGGGGGCTGCGTCATGTAGAGCTCCTCACCCTCCAGTGAGCCATGGAGGAATGCGTTGCTCATGTCCATCTGATGCAGCTCCCACCCGTGCTGGGCAACTAGGCTGAACAATGCCCGGCTAGTGGAGAACCGGCCAATTGGGGCGAAGATCTGGTCGTAGTCGATCCCAGGGACCTGAGAAAACCCCTTTGCTGTGAGACGGGCCTTGTACTTGTCCAAGGATCCGTCAGGCTTCCACTTACGCCGAAAATCCCACTTGGCACCGATGGCCTTCCGACCTGGAGGGAGGTCGATGAGGTCATACACGTGGTACTGTCGCATAGCGGCGAGCTCCTCGGCATAGGCAGCATCCCAATGTGCGGCCTCAGGGGAGGCTCGAGCCTCACGTAGGGTGGAAGGGTCCTCTGGGCGCGCTATGGACCGGACTGAGAGGGCAAGTGCATCACGAGCCCCAGGTGGGATGCGTGCGAGTGTGGCCATGAAAGCATGCCGATGCTCGTGAAGAAGCATGGCGTACCCCAATGCAGAGCCCGGGTGAAGGTCTACGATAATGGCAGAAGTGGTCAGGCCGAGAGCCTTCGTGCCAGGGTCTCCACTCACGACCGTGGGAATGGAGGAAACACGTTGAGCCACAGGGGGTCGAGGCGAAACGGAACGGGGAGCGATAGTCTGCGCGCTCACAGTTGGTTGAGGTCGGAGGCTACCGCCTGGGCCACGTGTGTAGCGCGGTCGGGCAGAGGATGGTGCTGAGTCCGACGGGCCGACGGAGGCGGACGGTGCTGCTGGTCGGAGGAGCCAGTAGACGCAACAGGCCCTGCTGGGCCAAGGGAGCCAACGGGTGCAGCTGGGGCTGCCGGCCCAGAGAAGCAAGTGGACGCGCCTGGGGCTGCTGGCCCGGAGGGGCCAGCGGACGTGACTGGAGACGTCGGCCCAGGGGAACCATCGGAGGCGGCTGGGACTACCGGCCCGGAGGGACCAGCTGACGCGACTGGGGCTGCCAGCCCGGAGGGACCACTGGACGTGACTGGGGCTGCCGGCCCGGAGGGGCCAGTAGATGCGACTGGGGTTGCCGGCCCGGAAGAGCCGGCAAACGCGACTGGGGCTGTCGGCCCGGAGGGACTAGCGGACGCTACCGGGGCTGCCGGCCCGGAGGGACCAGCTGACGCGACTGGGGCTGCCGGCCCGGATGGTCCAGCGGACGTGACTGGGGTTGCCGGCTCGGAGGGGACAGTAGACGCGATTGGGTCAGTTGGCTCAGAGGGGCGAGCGGCCGCGACCGGGGCTACCGGCTCTGAGGGACGGGGTGATGTGTCACCCGGAACCGGCAGGACGGAGGACGGACTCACCACTCCCCCACGCGACGGGAGGGACACGGACAAGCCGGAGCGGATGAGGTCGCGGGGAAACAGGTCCTCGAAAAAGAGGGCATCGCGGGACCCGACGATGCAGTGTCGGGATGGGTCCCGGAAGCTCCAGGCCTTGGACTGACGAGACACACCGAGAAAGGTGCAGGGGCGTCCGCGGGGGGCAAGCTTGCTACCCTGCTGTGGGGCGGGCAGCCATACAACGACTACGCAGCCCCAGACGCGAGCCGGGCGGAGGTCAGCGCGCCGACCGCACCAGTGCTGATAGGGCGTGGACTGGCGAGGAAGGGGACCGTGAGGAACCCTGTTCCAGACCCAGGTCATGTAGGCCATGACCTCAAAGTAGAAGCCATCGGAGAGACCTGACTGGACCCGCATGGTGCGGACGGCATCGGCCATGGTGTGGTTCCACCGCTCGGAGACGCCGTTCTGGGCGGGTGTGTAGGGCGCAGACGTCTCATGGCGAATACCGCGAGAGGCGAGAAAGGTCGCGGCCTCACCCAGGTACTCGCCACCGTGATTGGAGCGAAAGCAACGCAGGGGGCGGCCACACTCCCGCTCCGCGAGGACAAGCCAGTCCTGAATGGTCCGGGCGACATCGCTCTTCTGCCGAAGGCAGAAGACCCAACGGTAGCGGGAGTAGTCGTCCGTCAGAGTGAGGACATAACGGCCATGCTCGCCGACGGACTTAGTGGGGAGAGGGCCCATGACGTCCGATTGGACAAGGTCAAGGGGGGCGGACGCCCGTGAGGAAGAGAGGGGGTACGTGGACCGGTGCATCTTGCCCTGAGCGCAGTCAATGCACTCAGTGGGGCATGGGAGAGGGAAGGTCTCCGGATCAAGGCCCTTGGCCGGTTGGGTGCGGAGCATGATCTCTACTGCGGTAGAGTGGACGTGACAAAGGCGGCGGTGCAAGAGGCGGGTGTGCTGAGGAGAAAGCGTGCTGGTGACGAACACATGACCGGTGGCACCCGACGGGGAGGAGACGGGAGGGGAAGAAGCGAGGCAGGGAACGTGCCACAAGTTGCCACAGGCGGCGGCGTGCAGTACGACAAGATCCGACGGACGCAACGACACAGTGCCGACGCCATGTGAGTGCACAACGTCCATGCTCATGTGGTCAAGAGCAGTCACGGATAGGAGGCTGAGCTCGAGGCCAGGGACGAAGAGAACATCGGTCAAAAGATGTCACCGGCCGGTCCACGAAAACGAACAACGCCTACTCCACGGACCGGCAACACCTGTCCTGAGCCCGTCCGAACACCGGAGACATCACCGACGGGACCGAGCATACTGAAGGCCTCGCGAGATGCCGTCATGTGATGCGTGGCCCCGGAGTCGATGATCCAGGTCTCAGCAGGGTCCTGGACAGGGGTGGCCAGATCAGTCACAGTCACATGGCAACACGCGAGGGACGCGGACAAGGTGGACGGAGGTGCGAAACGAGACTGCCAGTCGTCAAGCCATGCAATGTCGTCAAGGACGGGGGTGGATGAGATCACGGGAGACGACGAGACAGACGAGGAGACTGGACACGACCGCAGCTCAGTTTCAGTCACGCATGAATGGGCGGGAGGGCAGGAGGTGATGCAACTCACACTTCCTTGGGGAGGAGGGCGAGGGAGGCCAAGCTAGAGCACGATGAACTGCTCCAGCTGACGCTCTCGGGATGACGGCCCAAGAGTGTAGACAGAATGCGGAGTGACAGTGTCGGAGCCCGGGTAGTAGGGTGACGGGGCCGACGAGGGCAACGGAGGTGCCGACGGCTGAGGGTAGAACTGCTGGGCCGTGTGCTGCGGGTAGTACTGCTGCGGCGCGGGTGGCTGCAGGACAGGCGGAGTCGTCAGAGTGGGAGCAGTGCTGGACGGGGTCGAAGTGGTAGGACCAGCAGCAGCGACGGTGGCAGAGGCGAGGTGGCGCTCCCGCTGGCGTCGCATGGTGGCGATGACGCGGGCCTCGTCCGTCGGAAGAGGGCACGTGTACCATCCTTGCCCAGGCTGGCCACAGTTGTGGCAGACTGAGCTACTACCGCTGGTACCGGTCGACGACTGTTGCTGCTGCTGTTGCGATGGACCCTTGCCCTTCTTCTTCCGGCTTTTCTTCTTCTGCCCTGAGGGCGATGAGGTAGCTGCGACAGGGGAGGCAACGGCCACGGAGGCAACGGCGGGGGAGGCGACGGCAGGGGATGCAAGGGCCTCCGCGCGATGGAGCTGGGACTCCTGGTGAGCTTCCTCAATGCGGAGGAAGAGCTCGTATGCCCAAGGCACGAGAGTGCCCTGGGCCTCCATGGTGGTGAGGACGTCCTGAGGATAGTGGACGAAGACGTCAGCGTATGCGCTGGTGGCGCCGCGCTTGATGGTGAGGAACGCGGACAGTGGGGGTGGAGCCGACTTGCCGAGGCGACGGAGGATGTCCTCCGCTCGCTGCCAGTAGGTAGTGACTGTCTCGGCCTCCCCCATGTGAAGGGAGTTGAACTCCCGATGCAGGCGGCTGATCTTAGTGTCGCTGGACAGGCGATGGGGTCTGGTGAGAACGTGCCAGGCGGCTGCCAGGTCTGGGATGGCGCCAGCGGTGAAGTCGCCGAGGAAGGGCTCCAGGGCAAGGCGGGAAGCTAGAGGGGCGACGGGTACAAGGGCGCGGACTGCGCGACCAGCGTCATATAGCTGGTCGGCCTGGGTGGAGTCGTAGGGGAGGGTGTAGTAGGCCCACAGACCCTCCCCCTGCGCCCAGATCCGGAAGCTGAGCTCCCAGCTCCGGAACTGCTCGCCGGCCTGAAGCGGCTGTGGCGGCGTCTCAAAGTCCTTCTGCCTACGGCCGGCACCCAGAGTGGGGCCAAGGACGGAGGTCACTATCTGCCGTTGGCGCTAAGTCTGTTGTTGTGCTAAGTAGTACGTGGCGGCGGACACCGCGGGGCTAGCGTGCCCTGGAGGGACGAACGACGGCAGCGCGCTCGTGGCGGTTTGGGAAGCCACTGGCTGTAGCGCCACAAGTTGCTGTGTCAAGGCGGCGAGTTGTTGTTGAAGAGCAACAAGTGGGTGAGGGGTGCCGCCAACGTTACTAGTGNACCCACTCCTCTGGCGTTCCCCCTTTCCCCTTTCACCATCCTTTTTTTTGTGTAGATGATGTCAGCAGTGACGTTAGCAGTGACATCAGCAGAGGGGTGCTAACGTCAGCAGCGGCGAATGTTGGGGCCACCACTGCTGCTGTTGGCGCTGATGCTGCTACAGTTGTTGCTGCTGCTGCTGCTTTTGTTGCTGCTGCTACTGCTACTGCTGCTGCTGCTGTTGGTACTGCTACTGCTGCAGCTGCTGCTGCTATTGCTGCTACTACAGTTGTTGCTGCTGCTGCTGCTCCTGCTGCTGCTGCTGCTGTGGCTGCTGCTCCTGCAGCTGCTGCTGCCGTAGTTGCTGCTGCTGCTGTTGCTACAGCAGCTGCTGCTGCCGCTGCTGCTGCTGCTGCTACTGCTGCTGCTGCTACTGCTGCTGCTGCGGCTGCTGCTGCTACTGCTCCTTAACAGAGGGACAGATCGTGGGGGGGGGGTAGGTCCCCGTTTTTTGTTGTTTTTTTTTTTCGGTTTTGCTTGCTCGCTGCGAGGAGCTCGCGGCTCGCAGCTCGCTGCTCGCTGCGAGCAGCTGGCTGCTCGCAACGAGCATCTGGCTGCTCGCTGCTCGCTGCGAGCAGCTGGCTGCTCGCAGAGAGGAGCTAGCTGCTCCCTGCTCGCTATGAGCAGCTGGCTGCTCACAACGAGCAGCTGGCTACTCGCTGCTCGCTGCTCGCAGCTAGCTGCTCGCAGCTGCAGCAGCTGCTGCTGCTGCGGGCTGCTGCAGCTGTAGCTGCTGCGAGCTGCTGCAGCTGCTGCCACCTACTGTTGCTGCTGCCGCTTGCTGCAGCTGCTGTCGTTGCTACTGCTGCCGCCTACTACTGCGAGCAGCTGCTGCAGCAGGCTGCTGCTCACTGCAGCTGCTGGTGCTGCCGGCTGCTGCTGCGGGCTGCTGTTGCTGCGAGCTGCTGCTACTGCCAGCCGCTGCTATCTGCTACTACTGCTGGCCGCTGCTGCCACTGCTCGCTGCCGCGGCAAGCTGCTGCTGCGTTCAGTCACACCTGAGGACGTCAATGCCTTGCGCCGTCGTAAGCAGGTGCCTCGCGTGGTCGGCCGTTCACTCCCTTGCGTCCAGCCTGGGGGTCAGTGCTGCCGGAAAAAAATCCGGCAGCATTTCCCCTGGCCCAGTGGCCGTGGGAAAAAAATTTGACGCCGCCACCAGGCGGGTCAATGCTGCCGGAAAAAATCCGGCAGCATTTCCCCTACACTGGCGCGTATGGGAGTCCGCCGGCATTTTCTGGCACCTGTACGTCAGTCTGCTGCTACTGTTGTTACGCTCTTGCTCTGTTACCATGTGAGAAACTAGGCAGCAGGTTGGGGTAGCAGCGTTGTTGATGCAGCGTGCGGGCTTCCACGCTCGTTGCTTAAGTGAGTTGCCCCCTCAGTCTGCTGCTCTAGAGTCTAAGTCTGGAAGCTCTGGGTTTTGTTACTCAGAAACGCGCGCGCCAGAGTTATCCTAGAAAGCAGCTGAAAACTGATAATGACTGATCAGGAATGAAGAATGAACACCAATGGGGGACCCCTCCAAGTTCTAGCCCCCCCCCCCCAGCTCTGTAGAGCTTGTTACTCAGTTCATGAGCCAATCAGAAAATAGCTCAGTTCAGGCTGGCAAGTTTTCTCGGTGAGGCCTGCCAGGCAGCCGACAGCCCAAAACCCGGGCGTCGTCCGTTTTGCCTGAAAACTGGACCATACCATAATACCAACGCTGCGAACGCAGCCCTGCGGTCAGAATCTGCTAGAAAAATAGTAGTGAGGAGTTATGGCAACCTAAACCCAGATAGTGCCCACGACGGTTTATGCTGCCAAACAGGGCCATGCAACATGCAACTGGGTCCCTAGGCAGTGCATGACGATGCAGGCATGACACTACGCGCTGGGCGCATGCAGACAGCGACTACGGCGGCAGTGACTGCCGGCGGTGCGACCGCCGAGGAGGCCTGCCGATGGAGCTGAACACGTCGCCGGAGAGAGGAGGCTCCAGCGAACCGAGAGACGACCTCAGCGTGCGTCGGCTCCACCGGAGGACACTCCATCGGCGTCGAGTCTCGCCGTCAGTCATCTGCACGCCGATGTACACAAGCCGGGAGGACACAACAGAGCACAATGAGCACAAAAAACCAACACGTGCGACACCCGCCGTGTGCTGCGGCAGGTACTTATGCCTTGGACCTGTCATTTGTCATTTCTCTTTGCATATGCTATATTGGAGCATTCTGACACTTTGCCTTGTGTCTCCTAGCCAAACCCGTACCGTAGTGTGTACGACTTGTGACTGTCGACACCGTTTGATCAAGCACTAACACCTAGTCAGCGGGTGCGTTGCTAGGAAGCTTCCACGCATTTTCTCAAAAGCACAGAGAAAATACGAGCAGTGCTAGAAAAACTCGAAATCAGCGTCCAGAGATTCAAAATGACTTTCTGAACATCGGAAGCCCTGTTACAACCATCGAGTCACCGATACAGTCCACCAGGTGCGCGAGTGTCAACCCACCAAAAAAACTCTCCTGCCTCATGACAAGCCCGCAAGGCTGCCGAAATGCATCAACCGCGTCTCACCGACGCTCTCGTAGGTGCTTGAGAAGTCTCATTACAGTTCGAAGGCCCATTGTGTAGTCATGCTTGAAAAATTGCTAGGAAGCTTCCTAGCCTTGCTGCTGCTGACGTGGCGACACTGTCCAGTCAGTTGATGCACTAGCAAGCAGGCAGGTGCAAGAAAATGCAAGGATCAGGCTAGGGAGACGCGCAAAGTCTCACAAGCTTCAATAGCTTAGTAAATGCAGAGAGAAATGACAACTGACAGGTCCAGGGCATAAATACCTGCCGCGGCGCACGGCGGGTGTCGCACGCGGCAGTCCAAGAGCTGTCCTAAAACCGGCCCAAAACCACTGTTTTGGCCGTAACTCTGCGCACACATGTCAGAATCCTATGCCGTCTGAACCTAGACGTGCAGAATCAAAAGACGCACGCAACGACTGGTCACATGCATGCNCGTAGAAGGCACAGCAAGGGGTCCCGGTGACATCTGGGGCTCTGGAACAGTGGTCGGTCAGCTCCAGACGGGTAGTCCGCCACCTGTCGTCGCGCCGGTGTCACCAGGGCCGCCTGCCTCAGGGATCTGCACGAGTATGGACACGGCCGAGTGGTCACAGTAAACTGTACGGGAACGGCACAAAGCACAACAAAAACATCATGGAATGGAGCAAGCACACTGAGGAAAGAAACATCAGTGTCACAAAGGTGAACAGCGAGAGTCAGAGGCCCAGTGGGGTGGATCGGGACCGGTTGACGGGGCCACCTACGCAAGGGACTGTGTAGGTGGCTCGGTGACACCCAAGGATCGAACCAGACCGGTCNAACTCTGCGCACACATGTCAGAATCCTATGCCGTCTGAACCTAGACGTGCAGAATCAAAAGACGCACGCAACGACTGGTCACATGCATGCATCCATCGACTGACAGCGAGTATATAATGCAAAAACATGCAAATGGGCCTCATGCCCAGTCCGCCGAAAGGCGCCTGCAAGACGTAGAAGGCACAGCAAAGAGTCCCGGTGACATCTGGGGCTCTGGAACAGTGGTCGGTCAGCTCCAGACGGGTAGTCCGCCGCCTGTCGTCGCGCCGGTGTCACCAGGGCCGCCTGCCTCAGGGATCTGCACGAGTATGGACACGGCCGAGTGGTCACAGTAAACTGTACAGGAACGGCTCAAAGCTCAACACTCCCCCATGACCCGATGGTACGCATGTCCATACGCGTGCAGCACTGGTACAACAATATAGTGAGTGACACAGACAGATGAGACGGCAACGTACATCTCACACTCAACCACTGTCACGCACGGGGCGAAGCCCAACAGAACGAATGGCCACCAGGAACTTTCCGCGTGCAAGTGCCTTTGTCGAGAAATCAGCTCGCTGCAAGTCAGTGCCAACCCACATGATGGAGATCACGCGTCGCTCCACCAGATCACGAACGAAGTGATGCTCAACCGCAATGTGCTTTGTGCGAGCATGAAAAACACCAGAGTTCTCCGCAATGGCGAGAGCACTCTGGTTGTCGCAACGCAGCACAATGGCGGGTACTGACTGCC
>SZWC01001208.1:292256-308298 GCA_023375785.1 Penium margaritaceum | reverse complement strand
CTCTCTCTCTCTCTCTCTCTCTCTCTCTCTCTCTCTCTCTCTCTCTCTCTCTCTCTCTCTCTCTCTCTCTCTCTCTCTCTCTCTCTCTCTCTCTCTCTCTCTCCCCCTTCCCCTCTGGCTAGCGGTCGTTTCTTGGAGCGATTCTAAGCCCAACTACTCCAACGGGAATGGGATCCATACTTAGCCACAAAACATGAAAATGATGTCATGGAGGGCGATGGAGTATCTTATTGGACCCAAAACAATACAATTAAACCAGGGGAAACTGAAAACTACTCTATGGATTGAATAATCTCTGTCCCAAAAACAAGAATGATGTCAAATGAGCATAAAACGAGGCTATATCATCCACCAACGATTCTGGCCAAAAACGTGAAACACCTAAAACTTAAAAGCCCTTTCCATGGGCTCTTTACAAAACACATTCGAGCACCATTTGGTGCAAAGCGTTGTCGTGGCCTCTTCTATCATTCAAATACAAAAAACTTTCTTAAATAAAGGAAAAACAAAAATCTACGAAAAGATACAAGGTGGCCCTCCTATTTTACTCTTAACACCACGCGAACATCATACCACAGCAATTTAGGTAGAATCTAAACCTTACTCTGATACAATGTGAAAATGGATGTTCAATGTCTATGCTCTTCCGTGGACTGGAGTGTCAAAATTTAAAGTCCTAACCAATCCACAATCACCTATGATTGACAATCACACTCATCAGGTACAGATGCAAATTCACACTCACAAAAACACATCCACCCACAAAGGTGCTGTCACAACACAACACAAGTGCTAGAGTGGCAAGGATATTCTGCATACCTAGCTTTGCATCAGCTGAGGAGAGACAAAAAATGAGGTCAGTGTCACCTAAGTAGGAGTGTTCCTTAAAGGTCACACCCCGTCACCCCCATGAGCGAGTCGGTCATGGGGAAACCTACACATATTTACGATGAATAGTGATAGTTCCCAGTAAGGGAATTCTAATTCTGAGCAGGTTTGCAACAATATGTGAGGAGTGAAACAGGTCAAATGAAGCAGGGGACAATATCCCATCTCTTCTCAACAGTTTGTATGAGGTACATGGACTCCTCCAACACTGTGAACGTACGCGATAAACGTGTTGTGAAGGAATACCTCGTGAGATTGGCTTGTTGTGTACTTAAACACAACAGTCTGGATCTTGAGATTTGTGTCGCAGCCACCATGATCAAGGACTATTGGCAAGACCAGGCTGCTTACTTTCAGACTCGTGCCCCTTGGGGTACCACCCTGGCACAAGCCCCACGTAGAGAAACTTCACCTATCAGATTACACACAAGAGAAAAACTGTGGCAATCTCAAATGCATGGGAATTCCCAGGCTGATGGTCGTGAGGACGCTCCTTGCAAGAGAGGGAACGAAGCATTAGTCGTAAAAAAAACTTTGAACTTTGCTAATCTATGTACAATCTTGTACTCGTGAAGTATATCAATCTCACTCTTATGATTTTCTTCTCCATGTGCAATGGCGTATGATCTTATGGATGCACCAAATAATTGTTCTATTGGTCAGCAAAGCTTGTTCGATTCCACCAACAACCAATCTAGACCTTTTTAAACAGAGGAAATTTCAGAGTAGAGGGGGAGGAACACAACAAACCTGGCATAATCTATGCCACTTCATTATGTTGCCTAGACTGGTGCCTCTATTCCACAAAGATCTGCCGCGTCCCATGTTTGGAAAATCGGGGTCTGGAGGCGAGGCAGATTCATCACCGACCAGCCTTGCAAACTAGAAGCTTTGTAGAAGCTTCCGGTTTCCAGTAGGGTGACCAGATAGTTCCTCGCACTATCTGGCCACCACTCAAGGTCTTGCAACCTCCAGCGGTGGAACGCGAGCCCATCACAAGCAATCGCAATGGGCTCCGTGGGACCTGCACTGTCGCATTGGTCATGACCTAATGCAAGATCACAAGGACCCCCATCACATCAAGGGGCCCCTCACTAGGTCCCTTGTCATGGCGAGGAGGCTTGTGAGGGGCAACCGGTGGGCATTCTGACGGGACCATCCACCGAGTGCCACCTCCATCCGGAGGCATGGAAAACATGTTCTCCTTAACGTGTTTGCCACGCAGTCAGACAAGTGGTGTTGAGGGATGGCAAAACACCCTTGCACGTGCAAAGATGTATTGCCACCACCTCCCTATCTGTCACCACGCAGGATACCTAGGGTTTCCACGTGGACAATAGAATATAAACTAACAGGTTGACTCAACGACAGAAATGTATCTAGTCGAGGCGCTTCAACCCACCGACAAAATAGATGGATAAAATGATATCATCCATCCTCCCTCGTGAGTTGCCTTATGACGAAAATGGACAGGGTGCCTCGACTTTGGTCGGGAAATACTTGTGAGAGGAGTCATTAGTTAGAGACTTGAATTCACATCAAAGTTATTGTCCATGACCAACCAGTGCAATTTTCATGAGAAATTGGGTCCCAAAAACTCAAACTCCCAAAGAGGCTTGCACCTCGTTCACCCGCCTTCTTACACCTATCTTCTTATTGAGCTAACGCAATGATGCTCATCTATAGTCCATGAGGACTCATAAAACGATTGATGACCTTGATTCCCATAACTTTATTCATCATATGAGTATTTTCTTGTATGTAAAAATTGAATAATGAGTTTATTTTTTAATGGTGAGTATATTTTTGGATAATGAGTTTTTTTTCCCAACAGTGTTCCTTTGAAAATTAAGAAAATCCTACCATTTTACATATAATTACAGTTGTGCACCTTTTCTTGTCGTTACTAGAGGTTGTGCCTTCACCTTTTGGTTGAGGGTTGCACACCTTGTCCAACTTGTACTTGCCCTACATGGAAACCTCTCCTGGTCAACATAGACCAATGAACATCTTTTCTCCATTCAGGATCCATGCAAAAGGACAACCACACACTCTGAGGTCCAGGCAATAGCCAGAGGATCCAATAAGGAAAACTTTTTAACATACTCAATATTGTTCTTACCAAGCACGTTTTCAGTGGCCTTGGCCCTTTGTACAGATGGCAAAGAAGCAGCAGCAAAATTGTTATAAAAGATACTCTCTAGAATGCACTTTATGATGGACTTGTTGGTGAAACAGAATGATTATTTCTTTTGTTTTCTCACTAAGAAATCAACGGTAATGACAGTGGCAATTGCCAAGAAACTGAAAGCTACAACGGTAGGGACGGGTCAGCTTGGCATGCTTGTATAGCTGGAGTAGAGTTGTATTTCATAGTCATCAATGTGGATTCCTTGAATTACAAGGTGTTCCAGGACTAAGTTGGGACCATTTGAGACAGACATCATAGGGTGGATGGTAATATGTGTTGCAGTCCAATCCATCCGCGAGTAAATTCGCAATCGCCATCACCATTACGACCATAGCATGAATCTAAACTCTATTGCCTCCATAATATGTCATAGGAAAAAATTAACCTAAGGTGGCCGGCCTCGAGGATGAAGTTCATTTAATTTTTTATCAAGTGTTATACCTGTGCAAAGAAAGGAATACATGAGCCAAAATTCACTGACATTGCCAAGTTTGTGGCACCATCGAGTTGATCCACATGCTTAGTGGGATTCTGACAAATTTTGGCTTCAACTCTCGTGGATCATGCTTACACTATAGCAACGGCCTTAAAGATGATGCCTATATTCTGTCTGTGATTCTTAATATTAACAACGGTTTTTGGGGATGATGGCAATAGAAAAGGGGTTTTGACATGCATTTGCTATAGGCTCACGTAAAAAGCTACAACTCCTATGGTGGTGGCTACAGGAAGCAGGCCAAAAGAAGCAGCATTCTTATGAAAATTGGAGCACTACAACAAGGCAAGTTCTTTATGAGTGGCAATTCTCACCACCTTGTACATGAGTACTAGAGCATTAAGAAGGGCTATAAAAACAATAGGATACAACAAAAAGAGAAGGATGTCACAAAAGTAATAGAAAATTAAAGAGAATATTCAAGAAACAAGGAGAGCTCAGAGTTAATGGTGTTACTCTTAGCTACTTTGCACTAAAACCACCACTTCACTATCCACCTTAACGACTCACTATAAATGATGGAGTTTTCATAGTCAAGGCATGGGATATTGGGTTTAAGGAGGCATGAGTGAAAGGCATCAAAAGGGAATTGGAGAGTCTTCTCGATTATGGGGTGAGTCTGAGTTTGTGAGCATGTATTGTACTTCAAATTAGGGCCTTCCATTCATGGGTAAGAAGCAGACCACTAACCAAATGGCATCCATGATCGTGGTATCTGGACCATACTTTCTCAATGAATGTAGGGAAGTTTTGGACAACAATCACGTGGTAGCTGGTGTATCTCAAGCATGTGAGAGAACAAAGGAGAAATCTTGTTCGGTGCTCTTGCAAGATGTGGAGGATGACTTCCATGAACTAGAGGACGTGGAGCCTGATGTGGTGCATGCGATGCATTACAAGTAGATAAGGGCTATGAAAGGGTTTTTTAACTATCTTAGGATATCCAGAAGGTGTGTATGAAGTGTAAGGATGTGTTCCTAAACACCCTCGAAGTAATTGTGCCACCATTGTAGAACATGGAAAATCACATGAATCTCAAATGTAAAGTGTGCCCGTTGCTTTGTGTAACATAGTACATGACCAAAGTAGGAGCTTAAGAAGAAACTGATCAAGATGATTGATTGGGGCTTCATTTTTCCCTCTTTGTACCTTCATCTTGGGTTCATTGTGCTTGTGTGAAAGGAGACTGCAAAGATGCGCATGTGGGTGGAATTCTGGGCGTTAAACAAGTTGATAGAAGGGAAAAACATACCCACTTCCACAAGTTGAGCTCCTCTATCATCTCCACGTTGCTTGCTTCTTCATAGAGATCAACCTCCTGTTGTGGAATCTTACTATCACCTAAGCCAAACTACAGCACATGATGTGGAATAGACAACTTTCCACACTAGCTATGGTCACTACAAGTTTCGCGTAGTGCCTTTAGAGTTGAAATATGCACTAGCCATCTTCATGCTAACGATGAACAACATTTCAGGGTTTTAGCTTGATGAATTTGTCGTGGTCTAATTCAATGAGGTATTGCTGGTAGTAGGTTGGTGGAGGAACATGTGAGGAATGTGCTTGAATTCTTGAAAAGAGGAGAAAATTGATGCAACTCTCTCTAAGTGTGGTTTCACCGTGGATAAGTTTGTATTTATTAGACGTATAATTTGGGATCTTAAGATGTCCATGGGTTCGGACAAGGTGTCAAGAATACAATAGTAGAATTATGTACATGATTTAAAAGTGTTCCTGAGTTTTTACAGTTGATATGACACTTCCATACTCAACTATAGAGGAGTTTCGAGGCGACTCTCCAACTTCACTCACAAGGGTCATGTGGGAGTCGTGTATGGATTTGGGGAATGAACAAGAAGAATTTTAGAATCTCAAAGGGCCAACAATGAGTGTGAGTTTTAACCAACGACATATGTATCACAATAGACCATTTTTATGTTATTATATTAGACTTAAGCATTGGGTAGTGACAAATCTCCTACTACTTGTGCAAGGTACATAAAGTAGAGCTGAACCACACCACCAATGATAAGGAGATTCTGGTTATGGTCATAGCCTTCAAGAGCAACTAGTGCTACCTTCAGTCGTGAAAAACCACCATACATTACTTTTCTTAAAGACGCAGGTGAGTGTGAGTCAGTGATAAGCGTATTGGGTGGGGTGCCTTGAGTCACAAAATGACTATAAGCTTGTGTATTGTTCTGATTGCACAAAAAAAACCAACACACTTTCACATTGATCAGACCTCATGATGCAAGTTTCCTACATAACAAACCACAATGACATGTTCCTTGTATGAAGGGGGAGGAGGTGCACATGAAGTAGGGCAAGTAAAAGATTTATCTTTAAGTTTACATATTAATGACAATGCGTCACATAGGATGCATCACAAAGGATATGGTGGTTCTTGTGGTGTCAACACTTTGGTAGCTGAACTCAAGGAGTTCCATGACAGTGGCCTGAGTGGCTACTTCTCCAACAGGAAGAGGTTGAATATGGTGGATTGCTTCTTTTGGTGGCCCACCATGTCATTGGAGGTGATTTAATCCAGTCGGGTTTATGACATGGGCTAGTGCCACAAGGTGCAAAAGAAAAAGACCTTAGGTATTTTCTAACCCTTACCTATTCGGGAGAACCCATGGACAGACATCTCCATGGACTTCACTTTGTTGCCCAATACAGTGGAAGGGCACAAGCAAGGTCTCTGGTGGTGGACCATGTAGCAAGATGCTATATTAATTGTGAAAAAGAACATGATTGACTGTTCCTCGAGTATAGTGTGTGTTTCCATGGTGTGCTCCACAATGTACTCGAGGAACACGAGTCACAATGTACTCGGGCATGGCTTGACTGTTCCTTGAGTACATTGTGTGGTGCCATGGTGTGCTACAATCCATTGTGAGCTACTTTCATCTTTGCTTGATAGTTTCCCGTGCTTCATGTAACAACATGATAAAAAGGTACAGCACTCAGATAGCTTCATCCACAAACCAAAGGAAAAATAGATGATATAAACTAGACACTGTTATATCTCCTTTGTGCATAGTCTAGAAGATGTGACGTGGGACTAGCAGCTTTTGGTCGTTTACTTTAGCTACAAAATTTCAGGAAAATTCTGAATTTGTAGTCTCCATTGACAAGTTATTGGTTATTTGTGTTTCTTAACGACACATACGTCAAGCTACATGGGGCCCATTTTGACAAGTTAAAACATTAGTGACTTGGTTTATTCGATGTGCTTGCGATACAAAAATTGGTAGTTCTGTGGTTGGGAATTCCTCCATCCATGCGATTCCATGATGAGCTCCTCGTTTCCAAGTTCAAGTTGTACAATGATCACATCGAGTATTTATCTTGCCGGAATGTTGAGCCTCCCCCAACACTGATCATCGAGCATAAGCATGATTTTGAGATAGAGGCCATCAATGACCACCAAGAGTTTTGGTAGAGGGTGGGAGTATCTTACAAAGTGGAAGGGATAGAGCGGGATCCACAAATCATGGTAGTTGGAATGAAAATTCAACATTGATGGGTTGAATATCATCCTTTGGGATTACCAAGAGAGAACAAAGACAGCTCGTTTGTAAGGGGAATAAGTGCAAGCCGAACAGTTCCAAAAGCATTGATTATGGCTTGAGGCTTTGGCTTTTGTGCAATTTGTGTGTGGATTTGGAGTTTAGTGGGAAAATGTTTTGAGATCAACGAGGCAAATCCATAAAGACGAAAGGAAGATACTCTTGGCCAAATGATTGATTTGGTAGAGGGGAAGACTAATGACATAATTTAATCATTAAAGACTCAAGCTCTATCTATGGATGTAAAAACAAGGCCATACCATGAATCAAAGCATGGTTGGTCAATGGATCAAGGATTATTGATAATCAAGGGCACTGAAGAATGGTACATCAATGTGATATTACAACCAAGGGTACTCTAGACGACCTTCATCCACTCAAGTGGTGATGCCAGCGGTAGCTTGCCGTGGTTCATGAAAACGACCATATCATAACATCATCGATAATGTAGTCACTGATGTTCTATAAAATTGGATAGACAATCGAGGTGATTTGAAGGTTTTAAATATCTTCCATAATCAATACGTGGTCGCTTATGATTTAACGATCCTGAATTACATAGGTTTGGTCACCATGTATAATTTCTCTTTCATGTTGAATTACAAGTACAATTAAATTACAATTATAGTTTAACTTTACCACATGATTTTTTTCCCTCAAGATGTTTCTACAACTTTTGTATGTTAGAAAGTGTACACCGTCCTGCCTCTAGTGAATGTTGCTAACGGTGGTGTCTTCACCATCCACTTGAAGCTAGCACATGATGCTCAAGTTGGACTCAAAAAAATTGGATTAACTATACCAAAGGGAGAAGAAGGTAGATAGTGATGTGAGGGGGACGGAGATTCCAGCATGAAAGGAATCTTAATGTGGGGAATTGTATTGAAAGGATTTCTGAAGTAGCTAACTAGAAGAGGGGGAGAAAGATTTATGCAGGGGTAGTATAGAGTGGATGGCTACAAGGTACTCCTATGCCTATTGGGTATAGCATGTGAATAAAACATTTGGATAGCCAGCACAAGGGGGATCTCACAATGAATCTAGAGCATAAAATTGAGTGATAATAGTTTGGGAAGGCCGAGAAGAATAGGCCAGGTTTGTATTCACGCTCCAAGGATGATACTCCATTAGATCAGAGAAGGTGTTTAATTCCTCATAGAGAAGGATCTTACATTCTATGGCTTCCCCTTGGGCATGGAGTGCGGCTCCACAACAAACAGCTCCAATCATACCCCCCCATTTTACATAGGGGCACCCTTCCCTTCTTCTCAACACATCAACATGGATGTTACCAGACATCACAATAGCCTGTGTAGATGTCCCTCGGCCCGTAGATGGTGGATAGAACAAGTCGAGGGTAGTCAACACCATCCACCTATGAATGTGATAAGGGCTACAATTACAAGTTTCAACCACCCTTTGGCTCCTCACCCTTCTTTCCAAACTACCCCATTCCATGCCTTCACCTAAAGAGGATGGAAAGGTAGTATATGGGTACAAGCAAGTGACACACAAGGAGGGATTACATGCATCTTGAATCCTATACCTCCATTCAACTCCACCACGGTGACCACCCCATGCTGGACCCATTCTGTGTGGTTGATGCAAATGATGTTGTGTGAAAGGCGTTTGTTTTGGCACTAGAAACAAACTCTGTGGTTGAGCGCCTGAGAGGCAGAGTGGGACATGTTTTTTAGGCATGTTTGAACCTTTGAAACACTCTTTATGGTCCAAGGGACCCCCTTGAAGGTAGTAAACATGGCCTTGCTTATGCTTATTTTCCCCTCCAATACAATACAAGATGACTTGGTAGGCTACTATAGGCGGTCTTGCCCTCCCTCTTCTTGTGTTTTTGCCTACAACATTTCTTGACCAAAGGAGGAATGGGTTATACAACTGTAACATTGTTTCTCAATGTGGGGATGAAAAACCCTCTCTTAAGAGGAGGTGGCCTACACGAGCGCAGGCGTGAGACCTCTTCCTCCATGGATTCTAGAAAAATTTGGCTAATGGAGTTGGACAGATAGGCGTAACATGCTATCATCAAAGTGTTTTTTCAAAGAATAAGAACATTGGACCCTAACTATATGGAATTCTGAACCTGGTGCTCTAGAATTTAACCATTAATCCTCAAATTTGATTATACCACTGCATGAATAAATTTTGTGAACCGTAACAAAAACATTTGTTTGATTTCAATGAGCGAGAAAAAAAACATCAATACCAAAATCAAGGATCGGTAGGGTATGTAGTAGGTTTGTGTTGAAGCAGTAACACTATATACCATACTTGTGCCAGTACCCTCGGGTAGTAACCATCATGGATCCTTGTCTCCATCAATGTGAAAAATGCATACAACCCCTAGAGTAAAAGGCTATCTATAATTCACTACAGATACGTGCCTTCTAGAACATTTTTCTTTAACCCTCCACCCTTCATGATGCCCCATTTGACCTCTTTGATGAAGGATGACATCTTTCAGCTATCATCACCTCAAATTATAACTTGCGTCATGGATATCACATAAGAATTTTCCACCATTCCCTCTCTCAAGATGCAACAATGGAAGAAAAAACAAAGGTGAAGATGTATGGGATCAAGATAGTTAGCATACCTAAGGGACACAAATGTGATAGGGTCATTAGAGCTATATGAAGGAGTATTAGGGGCTTTATAGGGGGCTTGTGAAGGTCATCTTGGAGGTGTAGATGAGAAAGTGACTTTGTTTTTATGAGATGGAAGGGGAGAGGTACGAGGAAGCCTATGATAGTTTGGCAGTAGATAGAGGAGGTGATGACATGGTAGGCACCAAAGAGGAGGTCATAGCAGTAGTGGAGAGAGTGAGGTCCTTGGACCACATCAACACTCCAAGACGCGTACAATGCTTTTAACATGCTAGAAGTGAGTGTATGTTTGCGGGTATCTTTTCTAATATGCTTCACCACCCATTTTTCCTGGTGGTACAACCAACTTGGGATGGTTTAAGAGTAGGTTAAATGGTTCTATTAGTGGTTAGTGGGACCGGAGAATTAGGAAGAGGATTAGGTGCAAGTTACAAGAGAAGTCATGAACCTGATCCATCTACGGAGCCATATGAATCTTCCTAAACATCTCACAGGCCAAGGCATAATTTCAATGCGGAAGATGAACAGCCCCTTGTACCTGTGAAATTAGGATTAAACATTACAAGCCATAAAATTTATCTACTAGAAATTCCAGGGTCTAAGGGGCATGGTGGGTTAAGGTTGAGAGACAAAAAGCAAGGGGATTAACTCACCATTGGTTGGCAACAACCAAACGATGGAATTTGTGTCTCACGTGCGTGCCCTACCACTACCGGACAGATAATATTTAAAGAGTCCAAGAATGATTGTGGGAGCAATTTTCCACGAGTTAGTGGACAACAACACAAAAACTTGTAACCAAACAACTCTACTTTATGTAGCAAACTGCTTCATGTTTCCTTCCAACATCATTGTTTCCTTAGTGGCCACCACGTTTCCTCATAAGAGCTATTGGACACACAAGAATGACGTGGTGATGTTGTCGTGAGAACTAGAGTTTATTGTTGAGTTGCAAAAAACATACCAATGATAAGCTCATATGCAAACCATTGTCGCGTGGAAGCTTAAAAAACATATCAATGTCAAGCCACACCCGCTCCCACCCGCCTGCATCTCCTCCACTGTTGCAACAAACTCATACAGTATACTCTGTGACCTTGTTTAAAAATTTAGTATCCGAAGGATTGCATCTTTTTGAAAACCATGCTTGACATTTGGAGTTGGGATGTACTGGAGGGGATTAGTCTAGTGGTCGCGATGATTCAAGGTACAAATTCAACGAAGGTTTGAAGTTGTTTTGAGATTAGGATCTTGAAGAAAAGTATGGGAAAAAATGGACTTAGCTATGAAGAACACGGGTTAGTCAACAAATTGTTGTCTCAAGTAAAATCACTTAAAAAAATATGTTACGTAATGAGGGCCCATAAGCACCATGGGCCAAAACAATTATTGATTTTAGTAGCTACAAGTGCTTAGTTGATGTGACAAGATAGAAATTGTGGACATCCAACAAAGGGACGGTTAAATGTGCACCTCGTATGTGCATCCAAAGGGTGGCGTGCGTGTGCAAGTGCTGAACCTCCTACTTTGGCATGCACCTAGGCAAAATGATCATGTCAATAAGGACAACGTGGGTGACGACACGAAGAGAGTGTTGTCTAAGAAGAGGAGGAGGTGGAGGCTTGGGAGGAGGAGGCTGATAGGGTAAGGGATGTCATCATTATCCACAATAATGTGTGTGGCCTGGCATAACGAGGACCTAGCTTATAAGAAAGAGTTCTTATTCCTGTTGTATCCTGTTAGTGTTGCGCATGGTTACAAATGACAACCAAATAAACACATAAGAAGGTTTCTTATGGTCCCCACACACTTTTATGATTAACAGAAAGTTGAATGAAATAAGCCCACACAACGTTAATAATCTTATGTCTTCGTGTGCCAACAAAGTAAGACCATTGTGGCGACCTTCTTATTGAATAAATTTTGGATCACCTTATTCCCATGTAGAAGTTGTCTTCTAATTTGTGCATGAAATTGCAACATATGATGTGTGAGTGGAGAGAAAACTTGAAACTTACTAAAGAACAAAGTAATCAAAGATTTGCTTTGAAATATCTGACATGAATCCCGTCAATAATCATGTGCATGCATGTAAGAAGCTATACAACACTCAAGATTGATTCAGAAGAATTTCACCATGGCCAAATAAGAGAAAATGGTACCTCCTGCATTCAAAAGAAGGCAACAAGTTTCACCCCTTGAAAATGTTACATCTGTGAGTGTATTTTTCAAGAGGTTCAGAGAAACCTTGCAAGGGAAAGATAGAAATATGTGTGCGTCCTCAGTCAAGCCATCACATTCAAGAGTGGCAAATGAATATTGAAGATATTGGTTACGCGAGGCTAGAACCTTATGATAAATGTTTGCATGAGTTTTCATGAGTAGCGATAGAACAACACTTGATTGGGACAGAAACATGCAAATGGCTTTGACACGATATGAGAACCATATCAGGTAATCTAGGCGACCCTACCAAGGAATGAATGGTGGTTCTCTACTACAACTTGGATAAACGGCAAACGACACGATGTTAGTAAGGGCTCAAACAAAATTATGTAACACCCTAGCAATTGTGTTTGTCTTGAAGTGAAACTGCCCCGTCAAGTGAGAAAAGGTCATTCCACAGCAAGCACACTGTAGAAGAATGAACAAAAGCCTGGCACAAGCTAGTTCAGTGTCATGTAGTTTGGGAATGAGTTGAAGACGATGAGGATGTCATGCCACATTGTGCCATCTTGTAAAGTGTCATATGATGGGTGTACATTAGCGCAAGTATGCAATCACGTGCACGAAATTGACTTCATTGCATGTAATATGAGAAGGGAATGTAAAAACGCTGCCCTTGTGGAGGAAAAGTGTAAGGCGTGGAGCTGATCAATGAGGAATTCAATCCGTGGCGTAGTTGAGTAGTGCATATGGTCACAAGGCAAAATGAAGTGCATTAACTATGAGCAACTCGAGCCACTAATGTACATGTGCTAAAACATGTCCGTTTGGATTATTGGAACGAATGTAACTGTAAGTTTATTATGTTTTTTTAGCCAAAGTTACAATCAGGAGATATGAGAACAGACATGCCCGGTTAAATGATCAAGTAAGTACTTTGTCAAACAATTAGCTCAGACCGTTGAAAAATAGCTCAGAAAGCTAACTAAACTATTGGTTAGTTGATTGTGCTAAATAGTTTAGTTGGTTAATCAAACGTGCTTGTGTAAACCAAAAGGGTGCCTTTTTGCGACATCATAGCCGGCTCAAGATAATAAGCCATCAACCATTGAATCATCATCGTTTTCCTAGTTATTTGATCATTGTTCACTCCAATGGAACACATTGTTGCACGTGCGAATGGTTTTTGGAGACCAAACTCCGCAATTGTTGAAAGGGAATCTTTGAGGCCCTGCTACTGCGAGCCATGGGAGGCCTCCAGACCTGAATAAGACCTACAATCACTCAATGTCACGAGTGGGGTTGCGTGGATTGAAAAAACAAGGATGTGAAGCTGTACGCAAGGCGTGCATGGGTTACGAATTGAATTGAAGACATAAAACCCATGATGTAACTCAAATGTTACATGGAAAATTTGAATAAAGTAAAAGAAATTCTAAATAAAAGGTAAAACCATTTCAAAGGAGGTATTGATGAAGAAAATTTCATATTGTTCAAACATGGATAATGCTATTCTTATACTAGTTGTAATGATGAATTCAATTCGGGTTTGAAGACTTCCTTGTTTGGTTTCTGTCTTGTGGGTGTCGTTCCTTGTTGTGGAATTGCTTAAAATAGGTGGAAAAAACGTGTTGGAATTTCATCTAGCGGCTGCGGACAAATTTGTTGGAATCCCAAGCCAGGTCCAGCGTGACGTTCGATGGCTTCATCGAATGCAAAGCCTTCTTGGAGATCACGTTTGAGGATTCCATCCAACGTAGCATTGGATTGAGCTATGTTTGAGATCGATCTTCTCCGTAATCGATGGTCATTCTTTATCCACGTCAAGAGAGTTCGAGAGAGACTTCCACGTGTAGAGATTTTAGCGTTCGACCGGGTCATCACGTAATAACTCGAGGTGTGGCGAGAGCGGTATTTACCACCCCCCTCCGGCACCGGTCAATTACGCATCCATCAAGGGGGATGCGCCATTGCATGCTTTTGTCCGAGGTTCTCTTTGCTTGTTGTTCGTGAGTTGACATGCTTTCTTAACACCTCGTCCACAGTCGAACTCCCAAAGGTGTACGAGGTGGTATGGATGGAAGAGAAAAATGGGATTCTAAAAGTCGATGTTGAACGGATTACAATGGGTATACTTCATAACCTAAGATCCCTAGCGCTTTTTTTTTTAAAATCCGTGTATGAGCTGGAATTAATGGCTGTCAACGCCGTGAAGTAAAACAACAAAACTTACGTGGTCATTTGCAGCGCGCATCGGGCCAGGTGTAGGGGCGTGGTATTTGGCCGCACCCATAGCGCGGTTGTTGGCTGAACGCGGCTCGACCTCGCATGTCTTCTCTGCGGCGCGAGGCACGTCACATGCGGGCGGGTACTGCGGCTCTAGACGGTAGCTGCCATTTCATTGACGACAGTAGCGACAAAGAAAATCCATTCTCCTCTCACTTCCTCTCTCTCCCTCTCTCTCTGTCTCTCTCTCTACCGCATCACGCGCTGCCACCAGGCACGACCTCCGCTCGCTGTGACCGCAGCTGGGAGAGTTGGCACCCTGTGCCCCGAAA
Source organism: Penium margaritaceum (assembly GCA_023375785.1). NCBI lineage: Eukaryota > Viridiplantae > Streptophyta > Zygnematophyceae > Desmidiales > Peniaceae > Penium > Penium margaritaceum. Next base: position 293,800 of record SZWC01001208.1, on the reverse strand, counting down.
GATGTGCCAACCTCACAGGTCGATTTCTTCTCGGATAGCCTGGGCATCTGTGAGAGAGCTAACGACGGTGATTTTCTCTCATGAGAAGAACAGCGGACACGGTCAAATGGACGATAGCAGAGAGCCACCTCTCTGCGTGCGTCACGCCAAAAGAGAGCACGCGAGTCGGAGTCCACGCTCAGAGGTGCCGATGGCGCTCCTAAAAGCGAGATCTACGGTGGACTGTCGTCCCCCATCCCCATTGGGCACCTTGAGGCGCCGCCGCCACGGAGGTGGCGACGGATTGCTGCAGCCGTCCGATGCACTCCGGCACAGGCGATGCGGCGCGTGATCTCGAACGCTCGGATGTACGGTTGACCTTGGGCCGTGGGGGGTCGCCCGCACGGGCCACGCGGCGTGCACAGACGGCCGGTTGCTCGCGTTTGGGCTGGAGTCGCCGTCGCCAAAGTGTGGACCAGGTAGATGAAGCTTTATGAGGCAAGCGCTTATAACACAAGCCTCGACGTATTCTCCTCCATCGGGACAACCAAGTTTCGCCACCTCCTTTTCTTCGACCGTCATCGCCCTTATCGGGCATTCATTCGCTGCCCATCTCGGTCCAGAACTTGGTACCGCCAACCGACATCATCATGGCGCGCTCTGCCTCCTCACTCGCTCTGGCTCTGGCACTCGCAGCAGCAGCACTGCTGCTGTCCTACTCGACCGGTGCCGCTGGTGCCACAACCAACTCGTTGGGCGGCGCGGGGTCCGTGGCTGCGTACATTCAGATCACCATCAACTCGTTCAATGCGCGTCCCGGACAGGTGGCGAAGCTAGACGCGTACCGCAACACCAACGCGCCCGACGGCGTGGACGGGTGGATCAAGGGCCGCTACGTGGTGGGCTTCACTGACGCCATCACGGCGGGAGACGAGCAAGAGGCAAAGGCGGCCGGTATCAGCCGAATCACTATTCCCGTGGTGAGTACGCAAACGCAGAGTTTCAACACAACGCCAGAGAATTGTCCACGCCCCACGGCTGATGCTCCGCGCCACACATCCCGAAGAAGGTTCATCCGTAGTCGGCCTGGGCGCTCCTCGCGGCCCAATGAATCATTGCTGAATCGGGTTGTGCATCTCCCTTTCATCCACTGCCGCATCCACTGCTGAAGGGCCGTAGGCTGTGTTGAGGCCTGCTGGCCGCGTTACAGTCTTTTATAATCGCGACACGGCATCTGTCCACTGCGCTGCATTCCCCGCGCCGTCTCTTTTGGAATCTTCTTTTTTGTGTGACGTGTAAACTGAATTTGCACTACTGTGCGGTGCTGGCGTGCCGGGTGTGTTTGTGTCGATGGTGGGACAGACGTACACGAGCTTCAGCTTCTTCGTTCGCAAGGCTGACCTCAAGTTCACGCGCAAGATCTCCGCCGCCAACCTGCTGGGTATCTTCCGCGGCACCATCAAGAGTTGGGCTGCCGCTGGCGTCGCCGGTGTGGCTGGTGGGCCACAGCCTATCGTCCGTGCTGACGCTGCTGGCGCCACCAACGTCATCGTCACCTACCTCTC
>SZWC01001208.1:252369-291913 GCA_023375785.1 Penium margaritaceum | reverse complement strand
CCATTTTCTGTCCGAGTGCTGCGCAGAGCGCCGCGCGTGCGTCGTGGCCCGCCAACGTGCAACCATCTGCAGGTGGCCCAGGTTCTGCCGTGGACACCATTCTGTGGGCCGACAACGCCATCAAGGCCACGGGCAACAACGCGCTGGCGTCGAGGCTCGCGCAGACGGCCAACGGCATCTCGTACATGCAGACGGGCATCGGCCTCGTCACGTTCAAGGCCAGCAACCTGCTGGAGGTGTCCGTGCCCAACCTGGCCGGCAACTACTTCACCGCGCAGACGGGCGACGTCGCCGCTGCACTGACGCGCCCATTCCCGAGTCCTGTGGCGTCGTGGTCGCGCACGAGCCTGGTGTACAAGCGCGGCGTGAAGACGTACCCCCTCGTTTCGTTCATCCTCAGCCTGTGGCGCAGCGACTACACCACGCCCGCCGGCCAGTTCCCCACCGCTGGCCTCGTCAAGAAGTGGGGCCAGTACGTTCTGTCCGCTCCGGGCCAGGCCTTGACCAGGCAGGCCCTCTCCTTCCCCCTGTCGCCGTCGGACACCGCGCCCTTCCTCGCCGCACTCCGCAACGTCAGGACCGCCTAAGCGCTCACGCCCCTCTGCTGCTGCGCACCCTCAGCACCTTGCGGGTCCCGGTGCAGTTTTGATCAGTAGAAGGCGCAGCAATGCTCTGTCTAGGGTGGGTGTGGAGCCGTCTGTGCAGGTACCCTGCTCAACCCAGCCTTCTGGCTTGCTCGGGTGTGCAGTGGGAGTGCCACATGGCTTGGGTCGCATTCGGAATAATCAGTTATCGCTAGCGATTTGGATGGACTCTATTTTATGATTCCAATCCACACCAGCTTGGTGCGGAGGTACCGAGGGTGGATTATATGGGGCATTGGTGCTTGGTGCATTGCATCTACTCTGGTGTCTGATTCTATCCTGTAATCGAAACACCACCTACACTGGTACTTTGTTGGCATGCCCCTTTCTGAGTGATGAACAAAACCACCACAAGTATGATGGTGAAGGTGAGCCTCAGCTGCAAGCGGTGTACCGCAGCAAAGAGTTTTTTCTGTCTGAGGTGAAATGTGCGGCCGAAAAGAGTGGGAGACGAACATAAGATCATAAGCTGAAAAGGATTCAATGTGACAACTTGACAAAAAGAAACTTCCACGGCGCATGGGGGCTGATGCACGCGGCAGGGTTAGTTTGCCATCAACCCGACCCAGAACCACTGTTTTGGCCCAAACTGAGTGCACACGCACCCGAGTGCAGCACCACCTGAACCTAAGGATGCAGTGTCTTAAGTCAAATGCAACAACTACACAAATGCAAAAACATCTACATAAAACTCAAGGTCAGTCCGCCAAGAAAAATCTAGAGGTTGCATCAAAAGGGCGTGGGGGAGTGTCCTCCGAATACTGTTGCAGCTGTAGTGCAGCTACGGATGGATGGATCACTACATAGCAGGATTCGCACGAGAGATTTACTTGAGTTTGGACACTTCCGAGTTGTCATAGAGTATGTACAGACGGGAATAACTCACAATTACAACACTCCCCCATGACCCGATGGTAGACATGTCTGTACATGTGTAGAACTGATACTAGGTTGCAACACGATGCTCAAATGTCTAGGCGTGCACATCCCACTCTCGGCGGCCCTCAAGCAAGGGGCAAAGTCTGAGAAGGAATGGCCAACACGAGCAGTCAGTTGTTGCACAAGCAAGAAAGCAGGTGCAAGAAATAACATTGGTCAGGCTAGGGAGACACACTAAGTCCTACAAGCTTCAATAGCTTATTAATGTAGAGAGAGATGACAACTGACAAGTACACAACATAAACACCTGCCGCAGCGCACAGCGGATGACGCACATGTCAGTGTCAGTTTGTCCTAAAACCGGCCCAAATCCACTATTTTGGCCGTAACTTTGCGTACAAACGTAATATCGTTTGAACCTAGAGATGCAGAACCTTGAGCCAAACCCTACGACTGGTCACATGCACAGATCTGACATTGATTAGTGGACGATCAATGCAAAACATGCAAATTGGGCTCAAAAGCCAATTCACCGAGAAAACTCTAGCGAGTACAGAAAAACTGTAGAGCATCCCAACAAGCACTCGGGACGTCGTGGCAACTGTCTGGCAGCTACTGGTGGGTGGAGCCACCACTCGTCGGTGCTCCGGTGCCAGCCGGATCTGCACGAGCATGGACACGACCGAGTGTTCACAATAAGCTGTATTAACAGACGGGGATAACTCACATCACAACACTTCCCCATGACCCGATGGTACGCATGTCCATACATGTGCAAAACTGACTCAGGTGTGCAATAAGATGCTCAATAGTCCATGCTCACACACCCGACTCTCAGCCACTCTCAGGCAAGGGGCAAAGCTGGACAGAACAAATGGCCACCATGAACAATCTGTGTGCAAGTGCCTTGGTCAAGAAGTCAGCCCGCTGCATGTCTGTGCCAACCCAGATGATGGAGATCACTTGTCTCTCCACAATATCACGCAGAAACTGATTCTTAGCAGTAATTTTCTTCATGCGTGCATGAAACACACACGAGTTTTCTGCATTGGCAAGAGCACTATGGTTATCACAGTGCAGAACGGTGCAAGGTACAGACTGACACAACTCTTAAAACAGACGCTATAGCCACACCGCCTATGCAGCCCCAGCCCCTAAAGCAACATACTCAGCCTCTGATGCACTACGTGCAATACAATCGTGCTTGCCACTGTGACACAAGACAGCGATGCCACCCAGAAGGAACACATAGCATGTCCGACTGTGCCCATCAAGACTCCACGCCCAGTCACGGTCTGTGTAGCTGTTATTTACCACCGAACATTGTCGTTGAAAGTAGAGTACGAGGTACAGTGTGGAGACCACGTACCGCACCACTTGCACAGCCGCGTGAAGGGCTGTCGCCCAAGGACAGTGTGAAAACTGTACAAAGATGTTCACGGCAAAGGCAATGTTGGGTCATGTGGTAGTGGCCAAGTACATGAAAGAGCCAATTAGGTGCAAGTAAAGCGTTATGTCCATTGTCTCCCTCAGTTGTGCTAGATCATCCATATTCAGAGCATCCTGTCCGTCAGGTGTGATGGGGGTGGAGGCTATGGGATTTGCACCAAGGAGGTCAGCAAACCTCTCCTCCACAAAGCGGGCATAACGTGCCTGATGAAACAAGAGTGTCCGCCACTGACAATCACGTACGATCTCCATCCCATAAAACACAGCTATAGGACTAGGGTCCTTCATCCTAAAGGCAGTGTGAAGGGCTGCCTTAGCCTTCTTCATGACCTTCATAGAAGGAGACGCAATCAGGAGGTCGTCCACATAGACCAGGATGGCAGTGAAGCTCTCAGCTGACCGTCTGAGAAAGAGGGATGGGTCGGTGTCACTCTGCACGTAACCGCCATGTGTCAGTGTGCCGGTGATCTCCAAGTTCTACCACATAGGTGATTGTTTCAAGCCGTACAAGGTCTTGCACAAGCGCCAAACCTTGTCACTAACCTTTAATCTAGGTGGCCAGACCATGTAGATCTCCTCCTCTAAGATACCATAGAGGAATGTGTTGTTCACATCCATCTCCTATAGGTCCTAGTCGTGGTGAGCATTAACCCGAACAGAGCGCGAGCGGTGGTCATGCGGCCAACGGGTGCAAAGGTGTCTCTGAAATTTACATCCTCAACCTGTGAGAACCCCTTGGCCGTCAAGCAAGCCTTGTAGCGATCCAGTGTGCCATCACGCTTCAACTTCTTGCAAAAGATCCACTTGGCCTGTACAGCCTTCCGCCCAGGCGGGAGGTCAAAAAGCTCATAGACACCATGCTCAAGGATGGTTCTGAGCTCATCCTCACAAGCAATACGCCACAACTCTGCATCATGAGCTGAGAGTGCCTCCTCTAACATGCCAAGATCAGGCATCGTCGAGGGAGAGCTCCGCGTAGCTAAGGCACACGCCTCCGAACTCGGTCTAACCACGACAAGGTCGGCTGCATTATCGCAAGCGACCGAGAACTCTTGTGAGACCAACTCGGAAATGACAAGACATGCTGGATGCACATCAGTGTAGTTTGCCTGGACACTGAGGCCAAGGGTCTTCGTGCCAGGCTCGCCACTCTGAACTCTACGAGTCAGGCATCTAGGCCCTGAGTCAGCAGTTTGCTGAGCCCTAGAGGCTAGTGGTTGGAGACGACCAGCGGGCTCCCAGAAGTAGCCTGATGCTGAGGCATTCACCTCAGGCTACGGAGAAGGCTTTTGGCCCATAGTCGTAGGGGAAATAGGTACATGGACGGGAGTGGGTGTGACAAGAGATGCTGTCACTGGCACAGGATCAGGTATGCTAGAGGGGAGTGGCATTGGCATTGAATGAGGTGTGCCAAAGGGAACTAATGCACGTACGAGATCAGGTGTGCCAGAGGGGACCCACATTGGCACAGAATCAAGTGTCTCAGAGGGGACCAACGCGAGCATGGGATGAGGTGTGCCAAATGGGTTTGACACTGGCACGGGATCAAGTGTGCCAAAGGGGTCTGACACTGGCGTAGGGTCAGGTGTGCCAGAGGGGACTGATGAGGCTACTGGACCCTCAACCACGATGGCCGGATCGTCAGCAGCTGGAGACTGGACCGCAGGTGAGGAGGCCTAGACGGACTAGACTCCCCCATCTGGCGTGAAGCCACACAGGTAGGAACGTGGTTGGCGGTCAGCGACAGAATGCTGGACAAGTCGCGGTAGGTGAGAGCCTCAAAGAAGAGAGCATCTCGAGACTTGAAAATGTGATGGTGAACAGGGTCCCAAAAGCCTCAGGCCTTCGACCGTGCAGAGATGCTGAGGAAGGTACACATTCGACCCCGAGGTGAGACCTTGGACCCTCGCTGGTCCTCGGTGTACTAAACACAGGCGAGGGAACACCAAACACGGGCAAGATGGATATTAGCACGATGGCTGAACCATAACTCGTTCGGCGTGACATGGTCTGGAAGCGGACCATGCAACAAGCAGTTCCAGACCCATGTCACGTAGGAGAAGCCCTCAAAGGCAAAGGACTCTGGAAGACCGCACTCTGATCGCATTGTACGAACCTCATCCTCCATGGTGTGGCTCCGACACTCAGACACACCAATCTACTATGGTGTATCAGGGGCAGAGAGCTGGTGAAAAATTCCGTGCTCAGCAAAGTAGGCATCTATCTCGCTGAAGAACTCGCCACCACGATCTGAGGTGAATGTGTGCAGGGTGTGACGAGAGTGATGCTCAGCCAACACCAGCAACAGGAAGATCGCCAGGGCGGCATCGCTCTTGTAGTGGAGGCTGTAGACTCACCACATCCGGGTGAAGTCGTCGGCTAGGAGTGAGAACATATCGACCATGATCTGAGAGAGACTTTACTTGGAGAGGAATGAGAAGGTCTAAGTGGACCAACTCTAGTGGATGTAGTGCCCGGGAAGAGGGTTCAGAGTAAGAGCAGCAATGCATCTTACCCTGGACACAAAAAAGACAATCGGTCTTGGGCGGCTTCTGAAAGGAAGCCACGTCAAGACCGAGGGCTGGCTAAGTTTGAATGAGCTTGGACAAAGTGGCCGAGCTCAAATGATAGAGGCAACAATGTAACAAGCACTGGTACTCATGGGAAAGAGCACTAGTGACAAACACACATGCAGAAGAGAGAGGGGGAGACGAAACAGAGGGAATGAAACGAGACACATGGTGGAGGTCATCAACTACGGAAGAACAAAGCACAGTGGCACGTGTGTCAAGAGCAGTAACTGTGGCAGAGTGCTCAACAGTGAGACCCATCCTGGTGCATGTACAAACAGAGAGCAGGCTGAGATCAAGAGCAGGGACAAAGAGCACATCAGAAATGTACAAGGGGCCAGACGGACCATCAAACTGCATAACCTCAACTCCTTGCACATGCAATGATTGACTAGAACCCATGCGAACGGAACGAACGAAAGCAACGGGACTGAGCACAGCCAAGTCATTACGACGAATTGTCATGTGATGGGTGGCACTAGAGTCAATGATCCATGTGCCACTGTGCTCATGACCAGTCGTTGACACTGAACAAGATGCCACAGAGCATTCTGCGTCTACTTGACGTGTAGCAAAGGACAACGGTGAACAACACAGATCTATGACGCGTCAAGCCAGTCGGTATTGTCAGGTCCATCCTTATCGCAAGCCAACTGAGATCCTCTTCAAGCATATCCCGGACACCAAATGCATTATAGGATGTTTTGGTACCACTCGTTTGTGACAACACACTTGCACCTCCCTGAGTACAAAGCGTCCGTAGCTGAGGAAGCTCCATAATCGTGCGGTCATATCATCGTTGTTGCCTAGTAAACCTCATGCATCTGCTCCAGTCGTGGTCGCGGTACACTCCATCCGTGTGTCACTAGAGGAAATCCACTAAGCGTGCATCATCTGAAGGTTGCACATGATCCGAGGCCAATCAAGGGGCTGCTCACACTCCATGTAGCAGTGAGTGTTGACATGGTGTACCCCTTGTCATGAGTGCTATCGATTGTACTCCCTGGTTTGAAAAATGATGAGTGGTCGAACACTTGATATGACTTTAGATAATGATTCCTTGGATTTTCCCATGCAAGATAGAGCTTTGAATCGCTCAATGTGAGTGAGTAATGAAAACGTTAGCCTAGTCCGAAGTTTGGACGTTTGGTGGGTGGAATCTGGTATCCGCCATGGGTGGCGGGATATTCCACCGCCAGTGATCCGAGTTTGTCTCCAACGAGCTCCAAATGTATCAGGGACATAAATGAAGTGGCCAGAAGGACCTCCTTGACCAGGGTGAAAATTTCTTTGACTTATGGGTAAGTAAAGGCGCTCCAATAGGTCATCGTCGAAGCGCCTCCCGTTGCCTAGCGTGCAAGGCAAGGTGGGCGGCTCCACCAAGGGTTTCTTCGACGGCCATAGCAGGGGCTCTACTGCTCCGATTTGGGTGTGCTTGGATGCATTGGAAAGCTAAGATCACGCGATATAAGGATCTGATTTACTCTCACTATGTTAAGTACAAAAAAAGTGTTTTGATTCAATTATACTGTATGTGACGTGTTCTACCCACTCATATCTGTGATCATTGTGCTCCACACTCTTCACCATTGGTGTCCATTGGCTGCCCCAAACACTGGTAGTATGCATCAGTGAGAGCTAGGCATCCTTGAGGGTACCACAACATCCACTTGTGCCAACAAAGGGTTATGGGCCCACGTGCCTAAAAGGACCCTAGCTTGACAACTTTCACGTTACCGTCGCGCGTCATGGCAACGATCGAGCAAGAGAGCATCGGCGCCATCTCAAAGTTTGATGGGAACGGCTTTACTTTGAGGTCTACCACGATGACAAAGGCCTGCTTGAGCTGGTCAACGGTAAAGAAACTGCCCCTCCGGGAACTGCGACTCGAGAGGAAGTGGACAAGTACAAGAAGCGCAAAAAGAAGGTGCTTGCTTTGTTGGTGTTAGCGCTAGCTCCGATGCAGCGTGCACTGATTCAAAGATGCACGGACGCTGCGGAGGCCTGGAAGAAGCTTTGCACCATCTACCAGTCCACCAACCTTGCTAACCAGCTCTTCATCTTCAAGAAGCTCGTCACCCTCCGAGCCAACGAAGACGACCACATCATGGAGATCCTACAGCAGTTTGAGTCTTTTACTGTCGAGTGCGTAACCACCGGATGGAAGGTCGACCCTGAGCTACACGCCATGATCCTCCTCCTGGCCTTGCCGGACAGTTGGAGTCCCATGATCACCGTCGTAGGCGGCTGGTCCACCGATGAAATGAAGTACCCGAAGGTGGCTGAGTACGTCCGCAATGAATTGATGCGGGGCAACATCAAGTTCCGCCTATGCCGTCCGCCCTTAAGGTGGAGGGGGAGGAAAGAAGGGGAAGGGTGCCAAGCAGGACACCAAGAAAGATGACAAGAAGGGGGAGTGTTACGTGTGTGGAAAAGAAGGCGACTATGCATGAAATTTCCCCAATAGGAAGTCATACCGGCGGGGGTAGGCTGGAAAGAAGGACGGCCATGCAATGATGGCAAAGGAGTCCGCCAACTTGACAGATCCGGGAGTCTCCGTGATTGACTCCGGATCGGGCCGCCACATGTAATGCAAGTGGGCGGCATTTGTCACCTATGGTGCCTTGGAGCGATGCATGACGGTGGTCAATGGCAAAAAAGAGTTTGCTGCTGGTGAAGGCAATGTTTGCATGGAGGTGGATGTGGACAGAGAGGCTGTCATGAGCACAACTCACGACTTGCTCCACTTGCCCAATTTTGGGGCAAACCTACTGTCAGTGATCCGCCTTACCAACAAGAAGGAGGCCATCATCCGGAAGGAGGGAAACAACCTGATGATTGCACGTGAAAAGTGAGAGGACGACTTGTACCTACTCCGTGCAAAGATCCTTGGCAGCCGGACGGGGTCCGACGTCGTCCAACTTGCAAAAAAGGATGATGGAGACTTGGACTTGTAGCATCTCCGCCTGTTTTACATCGCTCCCTCAACTATGAGGGACATGAAAAAGAAGGAAGTGGTGTGAGGTCTCAAGGTCCAGAGCCTCAATGCAGCTAAGAATACCGTGTGTGAGCCGTGCGTGGTCGGCAAGGCGACACGGCAGGTGTTTGATGGCAAAGGGACACACACAGCGGTGAAGTTGGAGGTGTTGCACACCGATGTGTCCGGACTATTTGAGAGCTCCATCGGGAGTGCTCACTACTTCGTGACCTTCATTGACGATCACAGCCGCAAGCTCTACCTCTACATCATGAGGAGGAAGAGCGATGTCTTGTCGTGCATGCATGAGTTCGTGGCGGCAGTGGAGCGGCAAACAGAGTTGAAGGTGAAGGCATTTCGGAGTGACAACAGCGGCGAGTACGAGGGCTGCTTGGCATGGATGAAGAGTTATGGGATTGCATGGCAGAAAACTATGCCACATTCTTCAGAGCAGAACGGCGTCACCAAGAGGATAAATCACACCATCCTCAACATGGTCCGATCTATGTTGAGCGATGCCGACCTCGCGCAGTGGTAGTGGGGCGAGGTGGCACGGACAGCGGCGTACATCATAAACCTGACACCAATGAAGTCGCTAAAAGACGCGGAGTCCAATGTGTACAAGACGCCACAAGAGGAGTGGAGCGGGAGGAAGCCAACTGTGGCTCTGCTCTGTACGTTTGGCTGCATTGCACATGCTATTATACAGGCACGGGAGAAGCAAGACAAGCTGGACCCATAAACTCGCCAGTGCATCTTCGTCGGGTATGAGAGCGGGAGCAAGGCGTACTGGCTCTTCGACCCGCGGAGACAGCAGATGGTAAAGAGTCATGACGTCACATCCGACGAGGACAACCGTTGGACGGACAAGGACACGGATCTCTTCAAGCGTGGGGAGTGGCTGCCACTCCTCGAGGAGGAGACACCGGAGGACGCAAAAGAGGGTGTCGTTCTAGCTCCAAGCGACAAGAACCATCCGAGGGATGGCAGAGCGGCTGATTTGCACTCAGCCGAGTCAGACAATGAGTCCAAAGCGCCGGCAATAGTGGAGCTGAATCAGGAGGTGGGGAGTGAGCCCACATCTCCACGGTCCCCGAGAGAGGGGGAGTAGGCCAGCAGTGTGAGTGGCACTACGAGAGGACAACAGTAGTCTCAAGAGTAGCAGCCTTACAGAAGCGAACGTATAAGGAGGATGGCAAAACGGTACGATGCCGCTAAGGGCATCTGGACTGGGTTGGCTTGAGCGTTCTTTGTGTAAGAGGAGCCCGAGACCGTCAAGGAGGCATTGCAGTGGAAGGATGGGGCTGAGTGGGAGGGAGATATAAGATTTGAGCTCGCCTCCCATGAAGAGAATGTCACTTGGCAACTGATTGACAGGCCAAAAGGCACAAAAGTCATCGGCTCCAAGTGGATCGTCAAGAAGAAGCTCATCAAGGAGGGGAAGGTGGAGTGGTACAAGGGACGGCTAGTTGCAAAGGGGTACGTCCAACAGAAGGGTGAACGCAATGATGAAACCTTCGTACTGGTGGCGAAGTTCGCTTCCATCCACTCCATCCTCTCGGTGGCGGCAGCGCGCGACTAAGAAGTCCACCAAATGGATGTACAAACCGCATTCCTCAACGGTGACCTGGATAAGGAGGTCCTCATGGAGGTGCCGGAGGGGGTGGACGCACCGCCGAGAAAGGTGTGCCGGCTTCACAAGGTGCTCTACGGGCTGAAACAAGCACCACACATGTGGTACCTGAAAATGGACGGCTTCATGGCCGAGCTTGGCTTCAAGCGCTGCGAAGCGGATCAGAGCGTGTACATGCAGAACCCGGGTTGCACCAGATCGTGGTTCTTTACGTGGATGACTTCATCCTCATGTCATCGGACATGGAGGAATTGGTGAACCTAAAGTGGTAGCTGGGCGGTCGGTTCAAAATGACCGACATGGACAAGCTCGAGTACTATCTCGGCGTCTCCATCAAGAGGGACCGCAAGGCACGCACGCTGGAGATGGGGCGGGAAAAGTACGTGTAAGAGGTGCTCCGCCGCTACAACATGAAGGAGTGCAAACCCATCGGCACACTCATGACCACCACATGTGAGCTGAGCTCGAGCATGGGGCCAAGCACATATGAGGAGAAGGACGAGATGGTAGGTGTGTGGTACCAGTCCACTGTGAGGAGCATCATGTACGCCATGGTGGCGACGTGACACGACCTGGCCTTTGCGGAGGGCCGATTGAGCCACTGTATTACTAACTCCGGGCCACAGCATTAGCAAGCGGTGAAGCGGATCCTCCGCTACCTCAAGATGATAATACAGTCGCGGCTCGTGTTTGGAGGAGCGCATGACAACTCCCTCAAGTTGGTTGGCTATTCCGATGCCGACTAGGCTGGTGATGTGGATGACAGAAAATCAACGTCGGGATACATGTTTGTGCTTACTGGTACAGCAGTTTCATGGGCAAGCAGGAAGCAGGACTGTGTGGCACTATCTAGCACCGAAGCGGTGTACATCGTACTCGCGGAAGCCACAAAGGAGGTGGTGTGACTGCGGTGGTTGCTAAAGGAGATTGGGGTGCCATAAAAGAAACGGACGGTACTCAATGTGGACAACATGAGTGCCATCAGTCTCACCCAGAACCCTGTGCTGCACAGGAGGACCAAACACATTAAGATCTGACATCACTATGCGCGAGACTTGGTCGTGAAGGGAGATGTGGCTATTGTGCATTGTGGCACTAAGCGCATGCTCACCGATGCCATGACCAAGATACAACCAAGGACAGGCACAACGTGAGCTGCATGGAGCTCGGTCTGTGCTTTGAGGTTTCAAATGCTACAGGTCTTAAGGAGAGGGAATCAATGTTGCGGTGTAAGGGGCAGATTGTTGACATGGTGTGCCCCTTACCATGAGTGCCATTGATTGTACTCCTTGGTTCGACCACCGAGGATCGGTCGAACACCTGATCTAGATTCCTTGGAGTTTCCCATGCAAGACAGAGATTTGAATAACTTGATTACAGTGAGTATTTAGAAAGTTAGCCTAGTCCGAAGTTTGGGCATTTGGCGGATAGAATCTTGTACTCGCCATGGGTGGCGGGATATTCCACCGCCAGTGATCCGAGTTCGTCTCCAACAAGCTCCAATTGTACCAGGGGCATGAATGAAGTGACCAAAAGGACATCCTCGACCAGTTTAAAATTTTCCTTGACTTCTGGGCAAGTAAAGGCGCTCTGACGGGTCATCGTCGAAGCGCGTCCCATTGCCTAGCGTGTAAGGGAAGGTGGGCGGCTCCACCAAGGGTTACTTTGACGGCCGTAGCAAAGGCTCTACTGCTCCGATTTGGGCGTGCTTAGATGCGTTGGAAAGCTTAGATCACAGGCTATAAGGATCTTGTTTATCATGACTATGCTAACTAAGGAAAGCATAATTCAATTCACTTCTACTGAATGCGACGTGTTCTACCCACTCATATCCGTGATCCTTGTACTCCACACTCTTCACTATTGGTGTCCATTGGCTGTTCCAAACACTCTTAGCATGCATCAGTGAGAGCTAGGCATCCTTGAGGGTGCCACAACACCCACTAGTGCCAACTGTGAGCACCTTCACAGTTGGCACGCTGGATAGAACGTCCACTACCACTACTCACCGGCTGTTGCTGCTACTGCTACTAATGCTGATGTCCCTTCCCGCATTGCCTTTTCCCCGTGTTCCCTATGTGGCCACTGTAACGCCCTGAGTGTGGCAACTCGGCGTAGAGGAGGAGGAGGAGGAATTGGTGGAGGTGGGATTGGTGAACTGGGACAGAGGCGTACGAGGGGTTGCAGTCACTGTTGCAACAAGTGGACTCTACTGATGGGCGATAGCTCTCTCATGAGCCGATGTGGCCTGGAGGAATTAGCGATGGGCCTAAGGAAGTAGCTGCAATGACTCCGACAACTCAGAGAGGGCCACATGGTCAAGGAATGTAAAGAAATTCATGTGGTCCAAGTGTACCCCCATCATGATGGTGTCGAGTGCACACAACTGCGTCCCACCACCAATCCCAAGGCACGTGTAAAGGCACATCGCGCGCCTCTACTAATCAGCTGCAAACTTTGTGGGATCCTGGCAGAGGGAGTGAAACTCACGCAGTCAAGCCGCCCTTGTGGCATGGGTCTCCACAGTGAGAAGTGTCAAGGCCAGCTCCTAGGCCTGGCGCGGGTCAGCTGTAGTCCCGGTCCCGTTCTCACCGAAGAAGGGACGGAAGTTGACCAGTCTCCCGCCGCATGGCATAGACCAGACCGCGTATCGCTCTCGTTGCTGTCTGGACATGGTGAGAGTCGCGGGTCTGGTACTGGCTGTGGTAGTAAGGCCAAACGCCCTCAGAATCAGCCCACACATAAAATGAGGTATTCTAGTAATTGAAGCACTCGTCGATGTCGTAATGGGATAGAGGTGTCTCAAAGTCCTTCGGTTGCCGCTCCGTGGGGAGGGCGACCTCGGACTCGGGAGATTGTGGATGAGGTAAAGGGAGACCACCAATGAGAGAAACGCCACCAAAAGTGAACGCAACTGAATGACATGCCTACTCCTGACGGTGAGAAGGTGGTGGAGTGAGAGGCTATGACCTCAGATGCAGCCCACAAATGCGCTCCTCAAGGACACAAATCTCGTCCTCCTGTGTGTCATCCTCTATCTCCTTCTCATCCCAGGTATCAATCCGTGATAAGGGGTGCTGAGGCCACAGCTTTATGTAGGACGTAGACTCCTAAACGGATGGTGCAGCTCCAATAGATCCTCCTGGTGGTTGCTGTGAGGCCCACGAATGACCCTATAGTAACTCCATGATCTACAACAATGCGTCACTCTGCCACTGCTGCTATCAGCGCATCTCATCTTGCGTCCGACAAAGCTCTTCGATCGCAAGTGACCACAACCGTGGACTCATGATGCCTGATGAGGAGGACAAGGAGGGGTCTACTAGCCCTTTGCCCTTGTCATGCACTAGCGCCATCATAGTTCTCAGTATGGGGCCGAAAAGAAATAAATGCTCCAAACAGGAAACTGACAGTGTTTCTCGAGGAGTTGAAAAATTGAATTCTCTTTATAGTTTGACCTCGAAATTGTTGACATCAGTACAGCCGATGATGACGTCAGTGTTTTTATGCTAGCGATTTTTTTCTTCGTTTTTTTTATTCACGCAGACTTCGCGTGACTGGTGGGGGTGATCACGTCACTCCCTGCTCGCAGCTGTATAGAGGTTGCATAGGCTTGCACAACTACTACGCAATGTTATGTAGTTCCTATGCAATTGTGCAGGAGTACTGCTCTGTAGTAGCAGTGTTGCACAAGCCCGTTGTTGGTACTGCGGTGGGTCTGCTGCTGCTGTGGCCGCCGCCAGTGTTGCTGCACTGCTGTAGCTACTACTGCTAGTGCGGTGCTGGTGCTACTGTCGCTATTGCTGCTGTCACTATAGCAGCTGCAAAACTGCTGCTACAGTGTTGCTGCTTGTACTGTTGCTGTTGCACTGTTGTTACTTCTCGCGGCTGCCTTTGCACTGCCACTGCTCCCAACCGCCACCGCGAGCTGTTGCTGCAAGCAGCTTCTCCCTTTTTCAATACAGGTTGGTAGCCAGACATGACAGCTGCTGCCACCCGGTGCTGTTGCTACTGCTCAATGTGGCTGTTGGAGCTCTTCACTGCCGCAGCTCCTCTTGCTACGCTGGTTGTGATTGCATGGTGACGCCGCTCTTGCTAACGTCGGCTACGACGGATCCCAGGATAGGGCGGTGGTGGTGACTTTCACTACTGTAGTCGGTGCTACGTCTCTGCAGTGTAGCTCAGTGAGAGAATTATTGCTGCTCTGATACCATGAGGAACTGCTAGGAATCTTCCTAGCCTTGCTATTACTGTCATGGTGACACTGTCTAGTCAGCTGGTGTACTAGTAAGCAAGCAAGTGCAGAAAATATCAAGGGTCAGGCTAGGGAGACGTGCAAAGTCTCATAAGCTCCAATAGCTTAGTAATGTAGAGAGAGATGACAACTAAAAAGTACATGTTATAAATACCTGCCGCGGAGCATGGCGGGTGAAGCACACGGCAGTGTCAACTTGTCCTAAAACTGGCTGAAAACCACTATTTTGGCCTTATCTCTGTACACAGATATCCAAACATAACACTGTCTGAACCTAGAGATGCAAAACCTCAAGCCAGATGCCACGACTGGTCACACGCACAGGTCTGGCATTGATTAGTGGACAGACAATGCAAAACATGCAAATTGGGCTCAGAAGCGAGCCCACCAAGAAAACTCTAGCGACTATAGAAAAACTGCAGAGCATCCCAGCAAACACCCAGGAAGTCATGGCAGTTTTTTGGCAGCTGCTGGTGGATGGAGCCACCATCCGTCGGTGCTCTAGCGCCAGCTGGGTCCGCATTAGGGATCTGCATGAGCATGAACACGTCCGAGTGGTCACAATAAGCTTAGAAGTAGGCGGGGACGACTCACATCACAAGAGTTGTCACATCATAGAATGATGGAAGACACAAACTTATGCAACTCATGAAAAACACATTGCAGCGAGACCACCTCGGTACGCCCTGCCCTTAGAGCAACACACTCTGTCTTTGACAAGATATGTATAATTTAGCCTTGCCTGCCACTGTGCCACGACACGACAATGCCACCCTGCAAGAAGACATAGCATGTTCGACTGTGCTCATTAGAGTTTCAGAATAAGTCACTTTCCAACCACTACCAAACATTGTCGACAAAAGCACAGTCCAAGGTAAAGCGTGAAAACGACACACTACACCACCCACATAGCCGCACGGAGGGCTCTTGAACAAGCACTGTGGAAACAATAGAAGGAGGTTGACGGTGAAGGCAATTTTTGAACCAGGTGGTTGTGGCCGAGTACATCATAGAGACAAGGAAGAATAAGTGTAGCGTCACGGTCGTTGTGTCCCCCAGCAGTGCTTAATCATCAACCTTGAGGACACCTTCCCTATATGGTATAATGGGTGTGGAGGCTGTGGGGAATGGCACAGAGGAGGTCAGGGGAGGTCGTTGTCTCCTCCAGAATGCGGGCATAGTGTGCCTAAGCCTGTCCGTTTGAGAGCACTGTCACGAGAGAACTCTGTAATCGCTCAGCGCGACTTGAGAATGCCTACCGGTGACAAGCTGTGGGCTAGAGGCAACGAGCGACTGTGTTGAATTCGCCCTTTACACGTTCAAAATGTTTTTTTCTTATGTCATGTATGGTTCTTTGCCTCTTCAATGTGGTGAACTTGTCCTGGTGTAGTTGTGAAAATACTATTATTATCTATCCAATACCGTGTGAAAGGAGCATCTATAGACCTCACAAACCAGCGGATGCTACAAAAAAATGTTAGAAGGTTTGATTGTCTGCGGAGGATTTACGACAATTGTTTTTCCCTTTTCGAGGGGCTGGTAGAAGCGAGCAAGAAGCATCGCAAAAGTGGACACCCTCTGAGCCCTTACCACATGCGTGGATCTGACACCTCTTTCTCCGGCTTTCTTCGCACATAGAGTGTGTCATTGAACACCGCTAAAAAGGATGGCAGGCCATGCGGGTAAGTGATACACAACGTATAGAAAATTATTTCCGTCATCTCACCTCTAGTGTGTCTACAGGCGGGCTCATTCCCATCCGGAGAGCAGTCGTACCGACATCTGCGTGCGACCTGGTAGCCCCTGGATCCTGTCTTGCCTTCTGTCTTCCGTCGTCCACCGTCGATCGTGCGGATCTACGGCGTATGGCCATCCGACTTTTCTGGATTGTTGGGATATTCTCTGAATGCAGTCGACGCTCTGCTTTTGAGGTACTACCTCGTCAAACCGCCGCAGCAGGCCGCATCTACTGCATCCATGATTCGGGCCCCCCCACTTCTCGGGGCATTTTTAATCCTGTAGCTCATTTTCATTCGCACGCATCTTTACCTCCGCCGTCAGCCGTCAGCTGACCTCCGTGACTCCTCAACCACAGCCATCCCTTGGTGAGTCAGCAACTACCCCCTGGATGCCGCCACTGTGACTCAGCTCGATCTGCCGGTTTTGCCTGTCCAGTCCGTTGCAACCACTACATGCATCGATGTTCCTAGAACCTAGCATATCTCATGCCACATCGATCCTTTTTGTGGTCCCATGTATAATGTGAATATTGACGCATGCAGGTCCGTGTAATCTGCCATCATGGCAAATGCTCAGTTGGTGGCCCGCTTAAACCGGCAGGCAGACAATCCGCCTCCTCTAGCCGTGTGTGCTCAGGCTGTTGCACCTTCTCTACCGTAGAATCTCCGCGCCTTTTCCTGGAACTACTTCTACCGCAAGGAGGGCCACCCACTGCATGCCATCAGTCGGCTGTGAAAAAATGCATCTGTCAACAAGTCTGTATCCGTCCGCGATGGCAACACTTCGAGAATGTGGTCACATCTTGCAGCTGCTCATCGACGTTTGGCTCACAACATCCTCAATTCCAGTGCAGGCACTCAAAGTCTCCGCCAATCGGTGGCCACCACTGCCGCTGGCGGCCACCACGCGCCAATTCGCGTTCCACCATTGAATTGGTCCACCTCATGTGGGATCAATCCTACTTCAGATCGTACATCTGGAAGCTCTTCGTGGAGAAAGATATCCCGTTCGCGGCGATGTTATCTGACAACCTACAGGCGACCTTTGAGCATGCAAACCCCATGGCACAGATGACCTCCCGCCAGACTCTGGCATGCGACGTCCACACGGCTTATCCCCGGTACTGCAGTTGGTGTACAACATTCTACGCGACAGTGAGAGCTGTCTTTCCTTTGGGATGGATGGCTGGACTTCCACGACCAACAACAGCTACATTGCCATTATTGCACACAACATCCACCAATACCGCCTTGTCAATGTCCTGCTCGGCACCCACGATGCTCCAGCACTCTTCTGCTGCTTCCGCAACATCCTCATGGGCTTTGAGTCCCTGCCCAGCACCCACGATGCTCCACTCTTCCGCTGCTTCCGCAACGTCGTCACTGCATGGGGCCTTTGGGACCTTTTTTACGCCATCACCATGGTCAACGCTTCCGTGGATGGCTCCATGGCAAAAACCTGGCTGGAGGTTCACTATCCGGGCTTTGTGGATGACCGGTTCGTCTGCTGCTTTGACCACATCCTCAATCTTGGCATTGGAGACATCCTCACAGTTCTGGCCGTTGATCCCATCGTGCAGCTGGCTGGCGAATTTCATCAGCCGCAGTCCGCAACAGGAGGCCTCATGCGAGGGAGTTTTCTCGCCAATCACAGGACCCCTTACCACAAGCTGAATATCAACTCTCGGGCGAGGTGGAACTCCACTGTCGCCATGCTCCAGGTGGCACATGAGCAGAGGGAGCTGCTGGAGGCCTGGCTATTGTTGGCGAACACTGATGACATGCAGCTGTCCAGTGGACAGTGGATCAGTATCAGCTGCATCGCTGAAGTTTTGGAGCCGTTTAAGAACATGACCGATGACATTTCCATCGAATCATAGAAGAAAATTGGGATCGCGGTGCCGTTCTTCAATGAGCTCCTTGAATGCCTTCAAAGCAACGCGGCTGCATGCAGTCAGACTATGGCAGCATGCCCTACGGGAGACGTCAACAACGAGCTGCACGAAGTGCAAGCAGCCCTTGCCGCTGTATTGGAGAAGGTAGTGGAGCACGTGGGCGTGTACTACGCGCTGTCCAGTGACTGCCAGTACCTGGGGACTTTTTTGGACCCCAGGTTTAACAAGGCATATTTTGAGGAGAATTACCGTGGCAATTCGAGCAAAGTCCATTCTGAGCACGTCATTCGCACCATCATAAAACAACTACAGCCATATGAAGAGGTGTACATGGAGGCATGCAAGAAACACATGGCACAGGACATTGCCATTGAAGCGACGGCTGACTCCGTCCCACCTGCATCCACCGTGGCTGCAGCAGTTCTTGACGAGATGCTGGGGGTGGGTAGTGCTGCAAGTAATCCCATTGCCCCTACTGGTGCCGATGCTACTGCGCCTGCTGTCGCTGCTGTTTCTGCCGCTGCTGTGCCTACTGCACCCGCCTCTTGCAGCGCCTACTGTCCCTTCTGTTCTTGCGCCTGCTGCACTCCCAACTGCGTCCCCGCTTGCAGCATTTATTGAGAACTGTATGCAGCCAGTGTGGGTTTCATCCCGCATCCGCGCATGCAAAGAAGCAGCGGCTGCCCAGCATGCAACAGAGGAGAAGAAGCAGGCGCCAGCTTGTCGTCCTCCATGCTTGGGAGCTCGGGGCTTGGTGTGTACTCCGCATCTGGGCTGTCCCTGTTCGCCATGTGTGCATCATCAAACAGGAAGGACGAGCTGCGGATTGTTGGCAGCCCACCCCTCCCATGCACATGGACTTTGTAGTGGCTAGAGGGACAGTCGGGCTGAGGGACGGGGCGCAGGACATGCAACCATGATAATGATGAGTGGAAACTGATGCGTGAGCATCGAAATACATCCTTCCACAAAGAACTTTGCCACAATTGTATGGAGCCTGGCCACTCCACGACTCACTACACTGGAGATGTTGGTGGTGGACAAGAGGTCGCAGTATTGGCCACAATTACATTACCCCGTGGGGATTCTACAGTAGGAGGTCGCAGACATGCCGTGGATAGGGTCGTGGTTGTGGCAATGGGCCCGGTCATGGAAACTGACAAAGTCCTGGTGCAGATTTTCCCCATCCCTGAGTGATGTTTGTGGGGACCACTCAGGGGTAAAAATAGGTCATGAGTGTAGGTTCATGTTTTCAAACTGGGATGTTGAATCATTTGAATTTTTGAGGAGTTCAAATTCCTTTTGTTTTCTCTCCTTTCGTTGATCCTTGTTTAATACTTGCTGACTCACATTTCCTAATAATTCTTGTATTTACAGACAAGATACATGGTTGAATATACTTAGTAGTAGCGACACCAACTGCTGAAGAAGAGATATGTGATATAGTGATTAAAGAAAACAACCTCAAAGTGTTGATCTCAATCACGTTTGTGATACCTTTAGTCGACGATTTAACCTAGTCAGCTCTAAAGACTGGAAAGTGCTATCCAAATTCACATGTGGCAACAAGATGTACTCTTGAGCCGATAAATCATTGGAGTTGTGGAGACCGTCGTACCAATTCCGAGTTTACCACAATCTAAGCTTGTCATCATCAAGCGTGTTCACTGGAAAGAGTGGAGGCAACATGATGGTGCACTTTAAACGACACCTAGCTGGTGCTTCCTTGAATGCA
This sequence comes from Penium margaritaceum, assembly GCA_023375785.1. Taxonomy (NCBI): domain Eukaryota; kingdom Viridiplantae; phylum Streptophyta; class Zygnematophyceae; order Desmidiales; family Peniaceae; genus Penium; species Penium margaritaceum. The sequence continues at coordinate 272,137 of SZWC01001208.1, read as the reverse complement.
ATAGTAGACAGCGGAGGAGATGCCTCCTTTGTTAGCTTGGGCTTTGCCCGAGAGGTGGGCTTCAAGTACGATCTATTGAATGGCACAGTTATCGTTGGTGAAAAATATACAGTATCAGTGTTTGGTACTTGTCAAATATAGATTTGCATTCAAGGGTACACACATGGTGTCACATTGAAGATATTCAACCTTCTTTACTTTTTTTACATCGTGATAGGTGATCCCTGGCTCTTTAAAAACAAGGCTTTGATGTGCTTTGAGTCAAAGCGCCTGATCCTTTGAAAGGGACAACATCACTATACATTGAATTTGAACAAATAATTGTCACCGACCCATCTTAAAGTCCATGCTAGCTAGTCTACGATACAGATCAAGAGACATAATCAACAAGGTTGTTGATACTTCTTGGCTCAGCTACAAAAAGTAGAGAATAAGATGAAGGAATACACACCACAAGGGATCAAATCTCTATTGGTAGAGTTCTTAGACTTACTCCAAGACCCATCCGCTATGTTTCCACCAGGAAAGCACATGGGCCACATGATTCTGTAGTAATGAGAGGCGACTCCTCCGTTAAGACCCATGTATCACTTTAGTCTAGCAGAAAAATGGGAGGCCATGCGCCAAGCCAAAGAGTTACTTGCAAAATACTAGATCAAGCCGAGTAGCTCACGAGACAATATGCTGATCCTTTTTCTGAACAAAAAGGATGGAGGTTTATGCGTGTGTGTGGACTATCGAGCACTGAACAAGCTCATGGAGAAAATTTGATTCCCCTTACCACAGATTGAGGGCCTACTTGATCAGCTCCAAGGGCCAAAAGTATTTTCTTCCTTGAATTTGTCCCTTCAAATTCAAATCACACAAGATGATGTGTCTAAAACAACAAAAGGAATGCACATGGGAAGTTATTAGTTTAGGTTCTTTTTCATCTTGCTAATGAACGCCACGACAACCTCACAAGGAAAAATGAACCGAATATTCACGAAGTAACCATGTCTTGGTTAACCTGGATAAAATCTTGGTTTTATCCAATTGAATGGAAGAGTAAGTAAAATATCTGTGTGAAGTCCTCACTACCCCTTAGAAATAGAAGTTCCGTGCAAAAATGAGTAAGTACAAGTTTGCACGAGATGAGCTCATATACCTTGGGCGTATAGCCAGGAAGAACGGTATCTGTGTACATCCAGAAAAGGTCCAAGTCATTGTAGATCTGCCACGTCAAGAAAACATTGGGAAGATAAGGTCCTTCATCCACCTTGTATACTATTTTTGACAGTTAATGCAATGGTATTTGACCTTGGTAGCTTCGCTAACCAGACTCATGTTAAAGGACGTGTATAGGGAATGGGAATCTGACTCCAAGAACGAATATTTGAAAATCAAAAAGTTTCTATCTACAGCACCCGTCTTAGCTCTTCTGGACCCATCATAACCGTGGGACGTGCAATGTACTGTATTAATAGTAGGACTCATGTAGAGTGGTCGTCTAGTCGTGTATGAGCGTCATAAGCTCATCCTTGCAGAGATGTGGTACACGACTGGGGATTAAAAGCTCCTTGCAATGGAACATGCTTTCAAGACGTGGTATCGCTACCTTGGGGACACAGAGGGAGGCTTGATGGTCGTGAACGACCACAACCCATTGGTGTTTTTCCAAACACAATTGAACCTATCAAGATGATAGGTGCATTGGAGCAAACATCTGAGCCGATTTACATTTACTTGGGAATACGGGCCAAGACGCAACAACATGGCCAATCCTCTAAGATGACATCCTGCAAAAATGAAGCAACCACTGAGGTTGGTGGGTGTTTTATGACCATTGTGATAGTTACAATGCAAACAACAGATCCCCCTGCATTCTTACGATGACCATCTGAAGAGATTATCCACTGTAACGGCTTTGTAAACATGATCCAGATGGGATACTGTGTGGATTTTTAATTTCAAGACTCTTGGGATCAAAACAGGTATGGATCGGTGGAGGAAATTGGAACCTTCTGGTATAGAGAACAAGTCATTGTGCTGGACCTGGGAGACCTTTGAGCGAGGATTATCTCCAAATTCCACGACCCGACAGTCGTAGGTCATGTGGGACCTCAAAAGGCCGGACAACCACTCTTAGACCACTTCTTTTGGGTTTTAATACATGGTCTTTGACCACTATTGGTGGCCAAGATAGAGTGTCAATGTCTGAAAGTATTACATGACATGCGAATCATCTCTTAAAAAAAGCGAGCAATAAAAAGCCTGTTGGAATCCTCTAACAGCTTTCCATCCGTGGAATTCAAAGGGAGTGTGTGAGTATGGACTTTGTTATTGGTCTACTGAACATGGCCCATGGACACAATGTTATACTGGTACTTGTAGAGATTTCAATGAAGATGAAAATTTTCATTCATAGAACCGCTGATGTCAATAAAGAGGAGACCGGACGTCTCTTCTTCGAGGATGTTATGAAGTGCCGGGAATTATCCTTGTGACTTTTCTGTGATCGAGAAAGAGTTATTTCTAGTAAAATTTGGCAAAAGATGTATGATTACTTTGACAACAAGTCACTAATATTTATGATATTTTACCCTCAAACTAGTACATGTGAATCGTATCTGGAGCAAATGCTTCGTATGTATGTGGACCTTACCACTAATGACTAGGGAAAAATTCCTAGTAGCGACAGATTTGCGGTGAACAACACGATGAACGAGTCCACTCAGTTCACTCCGTTTGTGTTGAATAGTGGTTGGCATTGAGTGGTACCCTATTCATTGGTAAAGAGTGGGGATATAGAAGGAAATGTTCCTTCTACTCAAGCCTTTGCTGATCACATAGACTCATTGCAATAGGAGACGAATAGTTACCTTCAAGCAGCTCGACAACAAAAAAAGGCATATGCCGATAAAAGGCATCGTGAGGTCTTGTTTGACATCAAGGATAAGATGTTACTTGGTACTAAGAACCTTTGACTTATGTTGGTAGGCGAACCAAAACTTCTACCAAAGTGGATTGGGCCATTTTCAATCATAACACAAATCAAGCTTGTGGCATAGTGAATGTTGCTTGCTAAGGGCACCAAGAAGTTTTCTGAGAGTCCTTGTTGTTGATGCCAAAATGAGGTTCTTTACCTAGTACAACACCAAGAGCATACACTGCAGTCATGGTTTGTTAGGGAACACCTCATTCATTGGGCTGGTTATGGACCTGAACATAACTCATGAGAGCCCAAACCTCAGTTCTGCAAGGGGTAGTCAACGAGTACTGGAGCAAACTAGCAACTTGCACAAATAAACGCGTCGCAAGGAGCACCACCATAACACGACAATAGTGAACAACAATCCTGTTGGACGAAATTCATGGACACAACCATAAGAGGTTGTGTCCAACATTGTTGTTGTGTAGGTGCTCTAGCATAAAGGGAGGAGGCCGCAAGTTATGCTCACCGACATGCTCCACCTTAGGTCAAAGTTCCATGCACATGTTCAAATTCAATCAACTTTCTTGTAACTTTCTGCTACAATGTTTATGAACCACTATATGACACTCTCACTTTTCAGTCAAACTCAGAGGGTTCATAATAAGTGGGCAAGAATGAAGTGGGAGGGCTAGTTCCTCCCACCCACCTCGCAATAGCATGGGCGTGGCTGGAAGCCACCCCATGCTATTGCAAGGGTTGGCCGGTGGCCAGCCACTCGCAGGCTACCAGCTGGCCGGTAGGATGGACGACGGTCAGTCAAGTGACCGGCCGGTCACCCGCCAGCAAGCCATTAGCTGCTGATTGAGTTGGTTGCTTTATTGGTGGCTAAGAGGCCATGGGGGGCACGAGAGGGAGGCTACTGGCCTTCTTCCCTTACCATCGTCCGTCCTCCTCGCTCGTTAGAGTGATCAAGGACGAGGGATAGAGCAAGAGTGAGAGCGAGAGTTGTGCAAGAAGAATCAAAGAGAAAACTCCAAAGAGGCTCGTGGCCTTGTCCATTATGCATCACACACAACGATTTTACGCTGATGCATCAAAATGAAAACTCAATTTTGTTTAGGACAAGATTTGAATTTTGAATCCACACAACTCGTGCTAACTCATAGGTTTGGGGTAGTAACCTCCTTCTTTTACATCAAGAACTGGGGGCAAGAATGGAAATGGGCCTCTAGAGACTTGAAATATTCAAGTATCCCTCCATGTACATTGATGATAATTGTCCCCTGAGTGGTACAGAGGGGAATGTTCCTAATACAAGTTGGGGATGCTCTTCTATGAACTCCAACAATATCTTTTATGTATGCTCTGGAGAATCAAAACTGTACACACTAGAGGAAGTCACAAAATCTATAGCTTGACACACCATGGAGATGTCATTGGACATGGCTAAAAAGTATCTACAATGCAAAGATATGAAGTTGGTAATGCACATGGAACCAAGAAATTAATGTCCGATAGATGTGGTTGTAGTGAAAAATCCATAAGGCTCATTGGCCTCAAGACCTGAGAACTTTACAAACTTTCTGGGGGAGTTTACACCTCTTACCAAAGAGTTCAAATGTGGTGTTCTTGATGAACTAACCCAAGAGGGACTTTTGTAATGCGGTTTTGATAATCACCAAGGCTTGAAGGCAAGTAGCAAAACAATGGTCAAGTGAACCTATTATATGAGCAACCACAAAGTAACCAAGATGAAAAATAGTTGGAACGGTTGCTTGTTGAGGGCTTATTTATGCTATTTAAATCCACATGATTATCTCTTATAATATTTGTCAAATAGAAGACTTAAAATTTATGAATTTGTATGGAAACATAGCTGTTGAACAATGTTACCATTAAGAGTCACCACCGTCTTCTGCGACCAAAGGAATGTTTTGACCAGCTTTGTGGAGAAAAACGGTTCACCAAAACCAGTCTAGAGGATGACGAGAAGTTTTTACACACCTCATGGTGTTATGCACGTCATGGGCAAATTTAGTTCACGTCCATGCCAACCAGACGCACAAAGTTTCCCGAAAGAATCATTGCAATCATGGATCATATTCGTTGACTACATCTGAATAACTTTGTCTTCACATATCCCGATGAAATTTTGACGCACAACCTCACGCCTGTGGGACACCGTGGAAATGTTAAAAAAGTCCCTAAAATTTTCCAAAGAGAAACTTTATAAGAAATTAAGACTTTGGTTGTTGTAAAATGATTTTTTTGGGCTACATCATCGATCGCGGACAGGTCACAATGGACCTAAAGAAAGTGGATGAGGTTGCTGATAGGCCAATGCCCATCAATGTTTGGGTTTATGCAACTACAACTATCAGTTTGTACAAGATTACACGAGAGAGTTTGTACAACTATCCGATATCACTTTAAAAATCACCAAGTGGAGATAAGTAGATGGTGAACATGAAGCATTCAAATCTGTAAGACATGCTTTGAATTTTGTGTTGGCCTTACGATTGGCAGATTCAACTGTTGACTATGTCGTTGTAGCGAATGTGCCAATCGAGCAATTTGGGCCATTCTCCTCAAAGATAACGGTGGTGGACAACAACCGCTCATGTATTTTTCAAGAAAAATATATGTACTGGAGCTAGATTAGGCATTGTAAGGAAAGGAGATACACACTCAAGACGATGGCTCCTAGAATATTGATGGTGTATTTTCCGTAATGATTGTCATGCGTCGAAAAAACTTGAGAGTTTGCTTAGTGAGAGCCATCAATAAGCTCAGTGGATTGCGTTACTGGCATCCAAATCTGACTATGAAATTGAGTAGTGACATAGAAAAATAAATCAAACACATTCTCTTTGCTAGCAACCAGATGTAGTTTTCAAGTCTATGTTACTCGTTTAATGATACCTGTATTTTACAAGGCTGATTGAAAAGGATTGCAAGGATTTTTCTGGGTACAAAACATAATTCTGGTTTGATGAACCATGATAGCAACAATAATTAACTAACCAGGTCATCATGCGACCTAATGACAAGGTACATCACATGAGACTAGATGAATGCCACAACAAGAAGCCGAGTGGAAACTTTGGCAAGGAAAAAACACAAAAAACCTCAAATTACAAATCAAAGGACAAGATGCAAACCGACATCATAAACTACTACAAGACGTGTGACATGTGTGAACACCATCAATCAAAATAAACCAAACCATCGGGTTCACTCTTAGCCACTATCAGTACCCAAAGAACCATGGTCTACGTCTCCATGGAATTTGCAATGAGTTTGCTCGTCACACCAAAGGGGTTTAGAGTAATCCTTGTGGTGGGCAATTGGTTCACAAGGATTCTGTAGTTTATCCAATAACAACAATTGTTACCACCAAGGAAAAATGAATGTTGTTTCTCAATAACATCGTCCAATTGCATGGCCTTTGCTAAGTATCACAAACAACAAAGATGAAAGATTTCCAATAAGATTTTCGCAAGAGCTGATGACTCGTTATGGAACTTCAATCAAGCTATTCACGCTTTTCCATCCCAAGCTGACAAGAAAATTGAACACAAAAATGCATGAAAAAAACTACTTCAAATATTGTGCACGCGTGATGGTACTGGTGGTCAAGTTGTCAACTACCAAGCTTGCATACAACTCCACATCCTCCACAACAATGGGTACAATACGTTTTCAAGGTGATTTCTGGTAAATTTCCTACAACCCTGGAACGTTTGCATTGTTCAAGAAACATAACAACACTTGAAATCTATGGGTGATATTTCCAAGGCATTTGGAAAATAATCTTTAAAAAGACGCAAAGAACTCAAGGTGTAATGAAGGGAGCGGCCAACAACTTCCAAGTTGGAGACCATGTCCTACTTAACTCGATGAATGTCAAGTTGCAATTACATGACTGCATAAAGATCACACATGAAGCCTTAAGACCATTTGAAAATGAAATTTTATGAACATTTGTCATCACAAAGCTCTGCCTCCTTAGAAAAACGATTATCCTACAATGTTCCACATCATCGAACTCAGACTTTACCAACATTCAAGCCAGAACAGTCTTGGTAAAGCCATACCTCAACAAACACCTACAAAAGAAGAAGAGGGCATGAAGTACAAATTCAAAGATGTTTCGGAACCCCCTGAAAAGGCAAAGTGAAGGAGGATCTCACTAAGTGGAAAAGTTACAATACATTGAAGAGTAGCTAGGAAGCCTGGGAAAACTGATGCAACATCAATAATTTGACCATTACTTTTGCTGGCATCAACCTAGGTCTCGCAATGCGCTACGTAGTCACATCTAAATGGTGGAAGGATTTTTATGTTCATGGTGTACACAAGTGCTTACACTATGCGCGTGGAAATTTCTATCCTTCAATAACTGGCCCATCGTGCACTGATCTCTATATTGTACGCTAGTGACTAAGGGAATTTCGAGAAAGGGACTAAGACAAAGTGCACTAACCTCCGGAGTTGGTTCTAGAAGGTTTGAATTGGTTTGACCACAGTCCATAAGTTTTGAAAGAAAAATGAGGGATCACATCCATCTTACGATGCTATTTGGTCATGTGCTCAATGGCACTAGACTTTTATGAAGACATGCCTTGCCTTCCTGACACGAATTTAGAAACGTAATTTTGATGAAGTGTCTAAGACTGAAAGTATGCCTCAAGCCTGCTTTTGCATTTGTAAATATGCACTTGCGAGTTCCTATACAACATTCACTTAATGTTGATTTCAAATTGCCTCATTTTCCTAGCTCATCACATACTCTTTTGCTCTATAACTTCAACCTGTTCAAATTATTCAAGTTGTGGAGCACAAGAAAAATTATGGATGTTGTTACATGGGATGTTCCCTATTGCGTGTACAACTAATTGTCACCACTTGGGCGTGTCTATGCCCATGCAAAGCCTTGATGTATATCTAGATGGCATCGGGGAACTATTGTGTGTTAGTCCACCACTTGGCACTTGTAGAATAGATTACAAATTAGACTTGTGTTGACACTCTATCTTTTATTTTTAGACGGCAGAATTCTCTTCATACACTGTTCATGCACCTTTGTTGCATGTTTTGCAGTTTGTGTCTAGGGACCGGTGCCGGACTAGTAAAGTGTACAATCTTTAGTTCCATCCAACAGAATTAATCATTCATTTGGTAAAAAATTACACTTAAATGTTTATCCACTGTGTTATGGGAAAATGGTGGTTTTAGGCTAGTTTTAGGGCAAACAAAACTGCCATGGCGCCTAATATGAATAGAATGAAGGTCCGTTTTTTAGGTTACGTTCTTGTGAGGTTCCGTTTCTCTCTACACCTTGGAGCTTACGAACTTTATAAGTTATAATAATTCTATTACGGGTTTTGGAACTGGAGGATACTCTTGACCTTGGCCTCTTCCTTCAACAATGTGTGTGATGCCACAATGTGAGAGGTTGTTGAAGAAAGTATATTAAGAAGTGGGGACATTTGAAAAACCAAGGCATATATTTAAAAAATCCTCGACCATGGAGAAGTCACTCAAATAGTATAAAACTTTCAGTACAATTTACGATAAATCTGTTGACGTTTTGGTGAAGTGCTCAAAAGTTTTAAAAATTTTCAGAATCACAATAAGAGGTTGGGGCAAGTGGCCATAATGACCTTAGCCAAAGGACGTCAAACCATGGATGCTAATGCATGGTACATCATAAGTGTATGGACAAAATGTTTCAAGCATGGAGTTTAGAGCCTTGTGCATGTCAAGGCTACATCATTGTTGAACTACAATAGTTGAAATGAATCAATCATTTAAATTTAATGATTCTTTCGTGATGGTGCTTTCCACTTTCTACCTTTAAGCAATCCATATATTTTGCAAGAAGAACTCCCTTGGAATTTTTTATTCCAAGAACTACTTTTTGCACTTCAACATCATGTGAGGCAGAGTATCTACAATAGAATTGAATATGACATTTAGAGAAAAACATTATCATAGAAATTAGGCCTTCTTACAATGAATAATAATTCAATTAAGAAACAAATAGATGTAGGTAAATCCAATAAATATCTACAAAGATGTTAAAATAATGAGCACAAGAAAGTAATGCGAAAGGAATATATTTCTGGTGAAAATAATTATGCAGCCAAGATCTCATTAATAAATCTTTAATAGATTTTGGACCTATCATAGTGAAATCAAATTAATGAAGTAAAATTGGAAATATTGTGACATGGATAAACTTCTGTGTGGTGTGTTGTGCAGCCGCAATGCTGCGTTATGCCATTAAAAGCTGTTGGCCTTGGATGCCCTTTTGGTTGACAATGCAAATCTCCTTCTTGTGCCCAAAACTCAATGTCAAAATGATGGAAAAAACACCACACCCATGAGCAAGGAAACAAAGGCAAACCTGAAGTTACACTCGGTGTGTAATGGTTGTTGTAAACCACCTAAGATGCGGGGCTTGGCACATCTCCTATCAATTGAGAGGGATATTAGTTTCACTAACCTCTTTTATTTCCAAAATATTGGTCTCATGGACACGGCATACTACTTCATGATGGCGTAAAAAATTGATTCTTTAAACAATTTGCCCTTGCAACATTGTGAAAATATCATTCATGAAATAATGGGAAGCTGAGCATTGAGAGCATTGGTTTATGTAAACATAAGATCTCATAATGATGAAATTGTTGGCCAAATATAAAGAAATTCACTACATATAATTCTATAATGTTGTTATATTTAACATAATTTCTATGATAATCATATGTAGCTCCATAGTAGAATAAAATCTGTAATTATTCCACTAATTTCCCTTTAGTTCAGTGGAAATATTTTTCTATTATTATATTCTAAGAAATTAATATTTTATCCTAAAAGTATTGTTTAAACAACATACTGGAATTTTTACTGTAAAAGGTTTTCACAGAGGTTCAATTTAATTTCATGCAAATTAAGTAATTTAACTAAAATGATCACATTGGTTACAAGAAGTTGAATGAAACAATGTTTTCTAACATTTATTTAAATAATTAAAGGGACATACAAAGATACATGAAGAAATGAAAATCCTTTTTTTCATGATATCATGTTAATTATGTATAGGTTTTATAATGTTTTACAAACTGTAAGATGAAATAAAGAATTGGGTGATAAGTTTAGCACCCAACTTATTATGTAGTATGGATTTGTATTAAATGATGTTTCATGTATGAGAATTTTAAAGTAGAGGAATGAGTTTTTTGTTTTTCATGAAATGAAAACATTATATGGAATTAAGTTAGAATAATTATGATATTAAGTATAATAACACGTGAGTTCATAATGTTAAGGGGTTTTGTTCCTATATTGTTGTATATATTTCTTTTAAGAATATTTAATGTTCTTCATTAACAAAAGTTCAAATAATTACACTATTTGAGTTTTTTAAGAAGAAGAAAAAGAAATGCACAAAATGTTTTGAGCTCTCAAGTTTCATTTTGTAACGGAACGGACGGAATCCTTGGCCAACTAGGCCAAAACCACGGTGCTTGAGGGTCTCCGACCCTCCAGCCATCCCATCTGCCCGCCCACAGGCCAGGGACCCCGTGCGAGCCACGTCGGACCGACCGCGCGCTACACTCCCCCCCAATAGGAGTGAGCTGCCCTCGGCGTCCGCACGTCGGACTCGAACCCCGGCGCTCTGATACCAATGTAACGGAACGGACGGAATCCTTGGCCAACTAGGCCAAAACCACGGTGCTTGAGGGTCTCCGACCCTCAAGCCATCCCATCTGCCCGCCCACAGGCCAGGGACCCCGTGCGAGCCACGTCGGACGGACCGCGCACTACACATTTACATGAGATGAAACTTAAATCAGTTTCTAATGTTTTGGAAAATTCAGTGAACATCCCCCCCCCAGTTTCTAATGTAAATCAGTTTGTATGGAATACATCATTGATCTTGAATTTTGTATGATGTTTAGATCTCAGCTACTTTTCTTGCCTGGTCAGAATTGTTTTACCCAATATGTCCCTTTAATTGAGATAAATTGAACTGAATTACATCATTAAAAATTATGTCTCGAAGTTTCCACAAAAATGAAAAGACCAAACTTCTTTGACATGAAAATCTGTTTCATATTTTCATACTGTTTTTTAATGAAGGCAATGTTCGTTTTCCATGGCAAGAAAAATATGTTAAACGCTTTACTATTCACCATCAATTCAAATATCAGGTTGAATAATGAACTTGATTTGTTTTCGTAATATTTTCTCTTTTCAGCATTTCCTCTTTCCTTTTTTATCTTTTCTTTCCATGGTCTATGCCTCAACTCAACCGTCCACATAGTACCACATGTTGAGGAGCCCCATTTGGATCACATTGTTATGGCGACCTAGGAACATTGGTTGTGTTTTAAGTAAGAACTATTTCCCACGTTTGAAGCACGAGGACTAGTTTATGACATTGTGATTTACTTTGCTTTAGTTCTATATTATGAAGACTGTTTTATGGACCGGACATTTCCCATATACCATGCGTTCAGACACGGAAAATCTCTCACGCCACTACTTAAAAAATAGATCACCTTATGCCACACTTTATGCCTTTTTAACTCAAAATGCCATGCTTTCTGATTTTTCACTACGCTTAGCCACAAATGTTTGTTGTGTGATCATGATATGCCACGAGGAGCATGTAAGATGTCATTATATGTCCCGAAAATTAAGGGCTTTGTGACATCTTATTGTTGTATTTATTCCTTCAATGAGGTCAAACTATAGAAGTCGATATTTGCAAACGTTTCCTATAGGTTCAACGTTATGGGACCGTCGAACCTCAAAATTGGCTGGTGCATATTGCAACAAAAGCTCTAGTTGTGTGTGTGAAGGGGCCTGTTCGGCTTAGTTTCTAGGGAAAGTGTCATTTAGAACCGTTTTAAAGTACGGAGAAAAGTCTGCATACACAAAGAGAGAAATCAATAACTTGAGCAATTTGACACAAAAGATGCATTGACACATAGTTAGCGTGGCATACGACAATCTACATCGTGAACACGTGGCTTGTGGTGATGTACAATAAAAAACCGTTGCTTCTTATGGTCTAACTTTGGATACCATGGCAGACGCTTTTCTTACATTGGATAACGTGGTAGATAGCTTGCTCAAGTGAGAGAATCGTGGCAGACAGTAACTGTATGGTTTATGGACTCTTATTTGCGGTAGGCGGTTATGCGGGATGCCATAGCTGAATTGGGAAAATAGACCATCTACCGCTGACTCTCGGTATCTTCACCGGATATCATGTCACTTTTCACTTTACCAAAATGGTATTTTACATGTGTGAGTCATTTTGGGAGACTAAACTCCGCTGCGTCGGAAGGGAACCTTCTAAACCCCGCTATTATGGGGCGTGGGAGGTGCCCAAACCTTAATAAAACCCCAAACCCCAAATGTCACGAGGGGGATTTATTGAAACTCTTCTTTCTTCCTGTTTTTAGGGGGAATTTGGGTATACGGCAAACATACCACGAGTCAATGCCTGTTAAAGGCACTTTTGTGCGATGCCATAGCTGACTCGGAAAGGTAGCCCATCTACCGTTGACTCGCAGAAGTTTCACCGAATATCTAGTCAATTTCGACTTTCCCCTAAAAAGGTTGCACGTACGAATTCTCTGCTGGCGACTGAACTCCCCCTTTTTAAGGTTCGGACATCTCCCAGGCCTCGCTACCGCGGGGCCTGGGAGGTGTCCTAACCTGAATAATACCATTGAAAGTTACGAGGGGGGGTATGAAATTGATTTTCTTGGACAATTTCGACAGATATTTCAGGTTTGAGGCAAAAATACCGTGGGTGGTGAAATACAAAATTTTAGCTGGTAGATGGTGTAGCGCTTCGGTTGAGGTATGGCGGCGCACATATACCCCAATTTGCGGCACTAATACGCTGGGTTGTTGGTGCCGAAGCAATTTGCTCAACCCAATCGAAGGCGCTTGATGGATCAGCGGGGCTCCGCATTGAGCCTCTGCGGTCCGAGGGATGCGGGCTAGTACAGCGGCTCTAGACATTCTCCTCCCTCTCCTCCTCTATCGACCGCGACGCGCGTCGCCCTTTAGCGCGGCATGCGCTCGCCCGTCAGTTCCCGAACAGCTGCAACCGTGTTCCGTGGGAGCAGACCAGCGTTCGATCGGTACCCTGTGCCCCGAAGTATCTGAATGCGTCGTAGCTCGTCTCCTCGATTTCTTTTCGGATAGCGTGTGCGTCTGTGGGAGCGAAGAGACATTTCTCTCAGGAGACGTACACAGCTTTAGGCGAGTGGACGTTGGCAGAAAGCCACGAAGGTAAGCGCAGAACTTACGGCCAGAAGAGGACGCGCGAGTGGGAGGCCACACGCTGAGGCGCATTTGGCGCGTCTTCAAGTGAGATCTACGGTGGACTGTCGTCCTCATCGTCATTGGGCATCTTTAGGCCGCCACCGACGTTGCGTCGGGTTGCTGTAGCCGTCCGATGCCCTTTTGGCCAAGGTGATGCGGAGCGGAACCTCGAAGGCTCGAATGTTCGGTGGACCTTCGGCCGTGGGGGTTCGCCCGCAACGTGACGAATGCATGGCGGGCCACGCGGCGCGCACAGACGACCGGTTGTCCGCGTTTGGGCTAAAGTCACCGTCGCAAAGTGTGGACGAGGTCGTCGAAGCTTTGTGAGGCAAGAGTTTAAAACACAAGCCTGAATTCTTTCTTCACCATCAGCACAGTCCAGTAGTCTTCTTCCCGTAACTGTCAGCGCAAGAACTACATCATCCACTCTCTTCTATTTGCAAGCCAACATCATCATGGCGCGCTTCTTCTCCTTACCGGGTCTGGCTCTGGCGCTCGCAGCAGCAGCATTGCTGCTGTCCTACTCGACCGGTGCCGCTGGTGCCACAACCAACTCCCTGGGCGGCGCGGGATCCGTGGCTGCGTACATTCAGATAACCATCAACTCGTTCAATGCGCGTCCCGGACAGGTGGCGAAGCTAGACGCGTACCGCAACACCAACGCGCCCGACGGCGTGGACGGGTGGATCAAGGGCCGCTACGTGGTGGGCTTCACTGACGCCATCACGGCGGGAGACGAGCAAGAGGCAAAGGCGGCCGGTATCAGCCGAATCACTATCCCCGTGGTGAGTAGGCAAACGCAGAATTCCAAACGATGCAAAAAATTAGTCCACCTCCCATACACCTCCACCTCCCGCAAACTTTCACCTTTCGGGCGCCCCTCGCAGCCCAAGGAATGGCTGCTGTCCTCGAATGCATGCCCTCCCATCGCATTCGCCTAGCGCTTCATCTCCCACTCGTCGCTGACGCACAGCTGCTGCGGGTCGTACATCTTTGACTCAGAATTGCAGGCGCGCGTCCGTAGTTGCCTCTGTGTTGAAAGGCTGTCTTTGGATCCTTTTTCGTCGCGCCACGGCATGCGTTCAGTGCGCTGCCTTTCCCGTGCCGCAATCTTCCATTGTCCATCAAATCATGTCCAGCGGAATCATCCATGGACCGCAATCTTCCACGGTCCATCAAATCATGGACCGTGATCATGGATGCGAACACGCTGCCATGAGCACGAGCGTGCTCATCCTGACCTGCGCTGCTGTGCGGTGCTGGCGTTCTGGGTGTGTTTACGGCGGTGGCGGTGCAGACGTACACGAGCTTCAGCTTCTTCGTGCGCAAGGCTGACCTCAAGTTCACGCGCAAGATCTCCGCCGCTAACCTGCTGGGTATCTTCCGCGGCACCATCAAGAGTTGGGCTGCCGCTGGCGTCGCCGGTGTGGCTGGTGGGCCACAGCCTATCGTCCGTGCTGATGCTGCTGGCGCCACCAACGTCATCGTCACCTACCTCTCTGTATGACCCCTCTCTTTCTCTCTCCCCCCCNTCTCTCTCTCTCTCCCTCCCTCTTTACCTCTCCCTACCTCTTCCTACGCAATCCATTCTTTCATTTCTCTTGCACCGCAAGCGTTCCCCACCTGACTCCCCTCCCCCCTCATCCCTCTCCTAGTCCCCTGCCTGCTCTACGCCTTCCACTCTTCCACTCTTGTTTTATCCTGACCGCTGACGCTCTCGTCCATCCGTCCATTTTCTGTCCGAGTGCTGCGCAGAGCGCCGCGCGTGCGTCATGGCCCGCCAACGTGCAACCATCTGCAGGTGGCCCAGGTTCTGCCGTGGACACCATTCTGTGGGCCGACAACGCCATCAAGGCCACGGGCAACAACGCGCTGGCGTCGAGACTCGCGCAGACGGCCAACGGCATCTCGTACATGCAGACTGGCATCGGCCTCGTCACGTTCAAGGCCAGCAACCTGCTGGAGGTGTCCGTGCCCAACCTGGCCGGCAACTACTTCACGGCGCAGACGGGCGACGTCGCCGCTGCACTGACGCGCCCATTCCCGAGTCCTGTGGCGTCGTGGTCGCGCACGAGCCTGGTGTACAAGCGCGGCGTGAAGACGTACCCCCTCGTGTCGTTCATCCTCAGCCTGTGGCGCAGCGACTACACCACGCCCGCCGGCCAGTTCCCCACCGCTGGCCTCGTCAAGAAGTGGGGCCAGTACGTTCTGTCCGCTCCGGGCCAGGCCTTGACCAGGCAGGCCCTTTCCTTCCCCCTGTCACCGTCGGACACTGCACCCTTCCTCGCCGCACTCCGCAACGTCAGGACCGCCTAAGCGCTCACACCCCTTTGCTGCTGCGCATCCTCGGCACCTTGAGGGTCCCGGTGCAGTTTTGAGCAGTAGAAGGCGCAGCAATGCTCTGTCTACGGCTTGTCTGAGCAGGCTGTGGTGTTAGCCTGACAGGCGCGTCATTGTGGTAGGCAAGGGTGTGAGTCTGTGAGGGTGTGTGATGGTGTCGTTGGAAGCCCGTGGCACCTGGCTTGGGCCGCATTTGGAAATTATGAGTTGCCAGTGAACTGATCATTCCTGCATTGGTTCTATATCATATCATATCTGATAATCCATACTCTACACATTTAGAGCCATGTTACCCCCCGTCTCCCCCTAAAACACCCTGCTTCCCCTCTCCCCCCCAGACATTGTGGTAGGTGCGGGTGTGAGTCAGTGAGGGTGTGCAAGAAAAAATGACAAGAATTCCTGCTCCTCCCTCCCCCCCATCCCCAACCCTGAGCTGAGAACTTCCACAGCTAGCAATGATACCTCCGGTCAAAACAGCGTGGCACAGCACCAGGGTTGACGACCCTGTTCCAATGGGGAATTGCAAAGCATGGAGGTGGGTTGGGAATGGGCCTCGCCGGACCGGGTAGAGTTGTCAGTGCCACTGAATACCTCGATAGCGTGGAGCGCAATGAGGCCCTAGCGGGCGTCTCCATAGCTTTGAAAGGCTGCGTGATCAAGTGCATCACTTCACATGGGACCACGTTGCCAGGTTCACTGTTGTAGATATTGTGAAAGTACGTGGTCAGGGATTCTGTCCTAACTGTGGCCTAGGAGGAGTAGAAGAACCCTCACAGATGCCTGGGCCTTTTGTGGAGCACACTGACGCTGGTTCAGTTGCCAATGCACACCAAGGTAGAAGAGTGTGGAGTCCAAGGATCACAGTCAAGAATGGGCAGAAATGAGCCACAAGCAGTTGCACTCAATCGAAGTGGAAAATGTTGTCATTCACAGTGATATAATATCAGAGTCTTATAAAGCAAAGCCCATCAGCCCATCATGCCAACGAACGGAGGTGACGGGAGGCGCTTCGACGGTGACCTATCGAAGAGCCCTTCGTGGCCCTCAAACGTGGAAGAGGCTCTCCTAAATCAAGGAGACCTCCCACGTCCCTTCCCTGATGGCCCACGTGCCTTTGGAGCCCATTGGAGTTGAACTCGGACCACCACGGTGGAGTTATCCCGTCACCCATGACGGAGACCCAGATTCCACCTGCCGACCACCCGACCTTCGGGCGGTGCTATCATTCTGAACACTCACTCAAATTGAGCGACTCCAAGCTCGATAGTGCATTGAAAATTCCAAGGAATCCAATGCAATCAGATCAGATGTTCGACCACTCCCCAGTGGTCGAACCAGGGAATCGATCCACGGCAACCATGGCAAGGGGCAGAATTTTGTAACAATCTCCCCCTGCACTGCAACCATGATACCCTATCCTTGAACATCTGCCATGCTCCACTGCCCGACCCAGCTGCTAATTTGAGCAACTCTCCTCAGCTACCCTACACAAATCACAACATGTAGCGGTGGACACTTTGCTCCCCGCTGAAGCCACTTATGCCCCCATGCGGGACTTGACAGCGCCCCTGTGGCCTGCCTTGTGACCTCCATTGTGTTGGTGTTGTTGCTTGCCGCGGCAGTTGATCGCCTCCCTGAGACAACCTGGGAGCCCTTGCCTCCTTGCAAGTCTGCTCCCCCTCACGTGGGAGACCCACACCTCGTGCGCCATCCTCTCCCGTCAGAGGAGACCTCGGACCTTCATTTAAGTCCTCCATCACCTCCGCTTGTGCTTTTGGTGCCTTTGATTTATCAACATCTTGAGCACCTTGCGAGCTTGGCCCAGTGTGCTGCGCATCTCCCCTGCCTTCTTGCAGTGCCTTCATGCTGCTGCTCTTGGCCCTTGCCGTCACCGCCTCTGTACATGCCGCATTTTCCAAGCTGCCGCCGCCTGCACCGCTGGCACTGGCTTGTACTTTGTTACAACCAGTCTCGCATGATCCATGATGCTGCAGTTGTGACTTCTCCTCTAGCTGTCGCCTACGCTGCTGCCACCACCTTGCTGCACGTCCCTGACTTACATGCCTCCCCCTCATGGAGAGATTTTCTGGTGCCGGTCCCTTGGTCTCAGCTCTCTCACTGTGCTCTTCATGCACATGCGCCCCCTCTTCTCGAGGATGTGGAAAAGCAGAGATCCCACTCCCTTCTCCTATACTTTGCATGTTGCATGCATCATCCGCTGGTTTTGCGGTTTCCAGAGATCCCGACACACCTGCCGCATCCTCTGTTGCATGCCCCTTGAGTGCTCGCCCTCCTCCATGAGAACTTGGAGCTGACGACACCTTGAATACACCCTGCGACCTGGTCCTCTGCTCAACCACCATCGCCCCCTCATTGGACTCGGCAGCACCCTCCTGGCCTACCTTGTAGCCGCGGTCCACCGTCGATGCCGCTCGGAGCGCGTTTGGCTCCCATGGAGTGCTCAGCCACTTGCCGTTGCTCTCCCCTTGATGCACAGCTTTCTAGACCTGGGGGCTCATTGCAGCCCGAGGGGCTGCAATGAGCCCCTCCGGCTCAACTTAAGGAACAACCCTCATGGGTTCCTCCCTCTACTGCGTGGTCCTCCGTGCCGCCACCAACACCTCTTCTTGAGACTTGGCGACCCCTTTGTAGCCGCCTCATGGTCACGGTTCACCACCTCTGCAGCCTGGAGCCTTTCATCCTCCGGTTCAGAGCGTGGTGTTATGCTACCACTCTCCTTCTTCTCAGGCTGTGAAGTGGATCCTTGTGCACGTGACGCGCCGGCACCCGATGCCGGCCCTTGAGCGCTCAGATTTTGGCCATCTTGTCGGTCCAGCAGCTCCCCCTTAGCCGAGGTATGGAGTCCCTTGGACTCCATTTGAGGATGCACCTTTACGTCACCCTCCTATTGCTGCATGGTCCTCCGAGCCACCACCTCCGCTCCCCCATGGAACTCGGCAGCACCCTCATGGCCTGCCTTGTGACGCCGGCTCACCACTCCTGCAGCGTTGGGCCCTTTTTGCCCGTGAGGAGAGCCAGGCCGTTTGTCATCCACGCTCTCCCCTGTATGGTCTGCCACCTAGACACCCTCTTCTGCCTCCCCGTGAGGCTTTACACCCATCACACGGCATCCCGTTGCATGGCCTGCCTTGTGGTCCAGGTGCGCCGATTCAGCCTGGGCGGTTGCCTTCACATCGCCCGCCTCCCCCTCAAGACTCTCCTTCTTGGACGCAGCTGCAACCACTTCCTTACTCCGAGTGCTACCCACGTTGGAATCACTGTTGCTCCTTGTGAAGCTGCCCGCACGTTGGTACCCATGTTGCCCTGCCCACCTCGAACCGCGGCACATCGATGTGCACAGCGGCACATCGATGTGGTCCATAGGGACATCGTCCACCTCGGCCCAGCGGGAGGGGGGGGGGTGGGGGCCAGGGATAGGCAAAATCGTACTTAAAGTACAGTTGTGGTTTTCAACATTCTACTGAGACATAAGAGTTTTTTCAGAGTTGTAGTTTTCCATGCTATACTATGACAATTTGTGCATACATTAGTGAACTCAGTAAGGGCTCATTTCAGTACATTCTCACTATGAAGAAAGAATTGCAAAGCTAGGATCAATGCACGTGTGCATGCTGAACAGGTCCAGAAGAGGATATACAACAACATTTGAGGAGTTCAGATGTCATATTGCAGCAAGAATTGTTCAATGACATTATCACAGAAAAGGCAGCTTCAGCCACAACTCTTACCCCTTCCCTCAGCGCCTAATGCCCCACATTCCCCTACTGCTTTGCTATCCCACTAACGCCCACCATGCCTCAGCCTCTTCCCTGCCTTCTTACAACTCTCAGCCACACCAACAGCTTTGGTAGTGGCAGCAGCTGCCTTCTTCTTTGCCTTGCTGGACTGAGCAACAACCGATTTTGCACGAGCTGCAGATCCAGCACCTGCAACATCCCCTGCAACAATTCCAATGGCGGAGCTACCACCTGCCATACTGCGCAATGCAGGCCTAGACTTGCTGGCATTGGCGGTTACACCTGAAGTTCCGGCACCAGAAGAAGTGCCTGCACCATCTCCACCTGCATCTGCATCAGCAACATCAGCAGCTGAAGTGCCAGCACCTCCATCAGTGCCAGCACCATCCTCTGAAGT
>SZWC01001208.1:221697-233346 GCA_023375785.1 Penium margaritaceum | reverse complement strand
GTGTGTGTGTGTGTGTGTGTGTGCGTGTGTGTGTGTGTGTGTGTGTGTGTGTGTGTGTCTGTGAGTGTGTGTGAGTGTAACAGACACAACAGACACAACAGACACACCAGACACAACAGACACACCAGACACACCAGACACACCAGACATACCAGACACACCAGACACAACAAACACAACAGACATAACAGAAACTACAGACACAACAGGCACAACTGACACAACAGACACAATAGACACAACAGAAGAACAGACACAACAGACGCAACAGACACAACAGACACAACGGACCCAACAGACAAAACAGACACAACCGACACAACAGACACAACAGACACAACAGATACAACAGACACAAAAGACACAACAGAGACAAGATACACAACAGGCAAAACAGACACAAAAGACACAACAGACACAACAGACGGAACAGACGGAACAGACGGAATGGACGGAATGGAAAGAACGGACAGAATGGACAAAGCGGAAAGAACGGAATGAACGGACAGCACGGACAGAATGGACAGAACAGGCAGAACGGACAGAGCGGACAGAACGGACAGAACGGACGGATATACTAGCTGATAGACAGATGGATAGACGCACTGTCTGATTGGCTGGAATGTCCGACTTAGTAACCGGAAATGGCTACGAAGCACTAATGGCTACAGAAGCAGCAGCAGTAGCAGCAGCAGCGGCAGCAGCAGCAACATAATATTCGGCAGCAGCACCATCAGCACTTGAAGGAGAAGCAATAGTGGCAGCAGCAGCAGGATCAGTGGTGGCGGCGGCTGCAGCAGTAACACCAAGGAAAACGGAAGTAGCAGATAAAATTAAAAAATAATAATATTAAAAAACTTACGTATAAGCCAGTAGGAGCTGCCGGCAGTGCTTCCTGGGCTGCATGTTTTGATTTGTCATGGACGTCAACGCAGAATCTGTGCAATGTCCTGCTGCTGCTTCTACAGCTGTTGCTCTAGCCGCTGAGGTAGTGAGAGGAGAGGGGGATAAATGTTCCGTGGCTCCATGTTTCAACAACACTAGTGGGACGGACATGGAAATCAGCAACCTCAGTTCTGTTGGGATGGACACGGGAGGCGGAACGCCTGGTGGCCAGCGACCGACCAGGTGGGGGGGGGGGTGGGGGGGGGGGGGGAGTTTAGGGCGGCGCGCTTGATTTCCAAAAATGTGTAGCGGGTAAAGAATTCAGGTGACAAAGGGAATCTTTGCATTCAAACGGATCATCATCTACTCCAGTCACTAAAACACTGCACCGTGCGATGCGGCGTGCATCAAACTGGGATTCCCATAAAGCAAGGACGTCATCAAATGCAATAGTGTAAGCGGCCTACCGTTTTAGTAAAAATGATGAATTCACACGCCGTATTGTATGTGACGCAGTCCAACAAGACACTGCCAACCAACAATGGCCTAGGCGATGAACCGACGACATTGATATTGATTTTGATTCTAAAGTTTGAGTTGTTACCCGCTCGGTTTATGATTTTATGTTGATTTTTGGAAGACGAGGGACGGGTTCGAAATTGCGGGACCGGAGTCCCTCTTCCGCATTTTTCGTGGGGTTTTATTGTCCGGACATTACGGCGATGCATCCTGATTTCACAGACGGGAATCAATCGCCATGCGCATTGATCCGCGATTCAACGACACAGTACGCGCGATGCTTTGGATTTGGTTGAAATGTCAAACTGTTTAAAGCGATGTTTTAGATGGGTTGCCACCGTCGATCAGGTCTCGATTTGGCTGAAAGAAATTTTCGGTAGAGGTTTTACCGTTAACGTCCTCATCACGGCAACTTCTACTGATTCTAGCGATTTACACAAATAAGACGTTACCCAGACATTGGGAGACATGCCACGTAGGCGCAGCTGGCCTTAGAATCATGAAGAATCAGCGGGAGGGGAATGATTCGGCCATTGATTCTGGAGAACCAAAAAGGCACAATCGCAAGCAGTAGCGAGCGCTCGCCAAACAGCTCGCCGAGCCGCCTCCCGCGCCGAGTCCTAGAATCAAAATCAAAATCAATGTCGCCGGTTCTACGCCCTAGTGTTGGCACAATCACGCATGCCAACTCGGTGGCTGTGGATATTGGAATGACATCGTTTTTGACAATGGCATCATATGGTTGATAAGAGGCCAGGTGCTAAGTATTCCCCCCCCCCCCCCCCCTTGTAACCCACTGAGACGTTGGTTGATGTAGGGGGGGGGGGTTGACGGGAAACCTCAGCAACAAAATGAACCTGGTGATGAGCCCGGGCCTCTTAGTTCATGAATTACGGAGGAGAATACTTTTATAGAATTTCTGCCAGAACATATAACAAGAGCTAGAGAAATGCAAAAGGGAAGGTGATGCAAGGTATATTTTAGAGAAAGACATTGGTTGGAAGGTTTGTATTAAAACTCATCAGACTTCTCTCTGATTTTACTTAAGCTTGGTTCGATACGAAGACCGTGTAAAATTATTTCTACAAGAAGAAAGGCCATCATCATGCAATAACGTTATTTTAGTACACTCTTGTACCAATTTCAATTACATGAACCATTCTGAAAAAGAGATCTTCTATTATAAATTCACCTCCCTCCAAGTTGTGGTACTATGTACAGTTGAGCTGAATCTCATCCTTATTCTTAAAATTTGTGGAGCACATACCCTTCAGATTCACCTTTTTACGTGATTTTCCATAAAACTTTGAGAAACAATACTAAACCAAACAATAGCATTGTGATAAATATGGCTTACTCAAATAAAGTGATAAAAAAATGAACGTCCTTAAAAAAAAATATATATATATATATGTATATATATATATATATATATATATATATATATATATATATATATATATATACATATATATATATATATTTTTTTTTAAGGACGTTCATTTTTTTATCACTTTATTTGAGTAAGCCATATTTATCACAATGCTNNNNATATGTATATATATATATATATATATATATATATATTCATTAGCTACTCTCATGTTTCCATGGGAGGATGCACAACCTGTTCGTTCCTTTACAGAGTTACATACACTAATTAGAGCTCTCCTGTAACTTATGAAGAATAAACCCACTTCAAACACTCAAGTAGGATGCGTGCCCCACGGAAATAACATACAATGCAAGGAAAGTGAGAATGGGGCACATCATGAGGCGATGGAAGGTTCCAATCAATATCAAAGTAGGACTGTTGAATCGCGATTGAGACAAGATTTCTCGATCTCGAACTTGTCTTTTTCTACTTCGTTACGAGATGTCTCATCCCAGGTACAGAGGGCAAGAAATCTCGGTCTCATGCTCATCTGCATTCTACTCATCTCAGTCTCATCTTGGTCTTGCTCATGTTCGAAAAAATCTTGCATTTTGCACCATTGCGAGGGGCAAGCGAAACAACAAAGCCAGCTACCGGAATGCACCAACTTTACGAAGTCTTCACTTTCGACTCCGAGCAACTTTGTGAAAAACAATTAGATTCAACCTCATTTTCTGAGCAATCTCCTCAGTTCAAAAGGCAAACCCTACATTCTATTGATAACACATCACTCCTTAGCCATCTCGCCTGACAACTGCAGGACTGGACCACTGGACACAAAAAATGTCCAAGACTAGCCGGCGTTTGGAGTGTGCAACCAGCTTACGTGGGGCTAAACAAATGCAGAGAGTAAATTGATGTAGCGTACGGACCATTTTTACAGGCTGAAAATGGTTGTTAAATAATTATCGGGTACTTCGGGTACTCCAGGCTCAAGTTTCGAGGAGCCAAAGCCCGGATAAATATAATAGGCTAGAGTCTGGTTCGACTCTAGCCTGGAAACCATCCGTGGCCGGAATCTAGGTAAAAGGAGTGCCGCGATGGAAAATCCATCGCGTCACTCCTCCTCCCTTCTAGTTGGCCGCTAGGGTCCTGTTTCCACGTGGCAGTGCCACGTGGAATGATAGGGTATTAGGATGCATGTTCGCAAAAATGCCCTATGACGACTACGTCCGTTTGTGGCGCGGTTTTTCTCAGCCAAAATGGCTGAGGTGACCATTTGCCCATCCTCCGGAGACGACTATTCTGAGGGCCCACATTTTGGTTCAGCAGTTAGTCGCAAAACAGACCATGTCTGTTACAATTGACTATTAGCAATGTAGCAACAACATTTTACAAAAGAAACATAGTGAAAGAGTCACAACTTCATTGGTCTGTTCATGGAAAAAATAATCACATCAATTCTACTTTAACTGTTCTTGTTGACCCTCTACGGCCATTTCCAAAGAATGTGTAACACAATGGATCTGCCTGGTTTCTGTGCTGACTGATTCAGTGCGCCATTGGTTCTTACAGCCTTGGCACACATGGCAGGGGTCACAGAAAGAAAAGTGAGAACCACACTGCGGTAGAAGATTCTCGTCCCGATCTCGCACGCCATATGATGTGTCTTAGTCTCATCTCGTCTCACACGAGACAAATCAAAATTGTCTTGTGTCGTGCCGTATGAGACAACGAGACGAGAAAAAAATGGAAAAAATCATGATCGAGACTGGTCTTGATCTTGTTTTAACACCACCGTATGAAAGTGGCATGACTAGCGTAACTGAATAATCACAATCTGAGTTGTGGTATATGAAAAGGTAAGTCTATTACTCTACCTTCATTGCATCCTAAGAACGAAACGTGCTCACAAAACCATGTTTTCAGTGTCTTCACTCTCAAGATTGAAGCTACCTTCACTCTCACATTACTCTACCTTCACTGCTCTACCGTTGAGCCAAAACCCGTTGGATCTAGTGTTCGTACCGTTCAACCTGCCGTCCTGTAGTTCACCACGATACAGTCCCAACGGCCAGGCTTCCCTCAGCATGTGAGACCCATGTCTCGACGACGCTGCTCTCCTATGTGTCCCGCAAGCACCATGGAATGATGTCAAGAAAAATGTTGCATTGGAATTAGAGCAGAGCTCTAATTCCAATACAACGTTTTTTAACAAACTGCTCTACCGTTGAGCCAAAAACAATAGTATTTAGTGTTCGTACCATTTATTCATGTACAAAATCATGCGCAGGGTGATCCTCGGAGCACATTCTGTTTCAGAAATTTCATGCCTATGATATGTGACTCATTTAGCTACATAGTGAGAGAAGTAGGCATTGTAAAACATTCACATCTCCCTCCTCCTGAAAGAATGCGCGCAAGCACGTACTAGGCAGTAGGGTAGAAATCACTGCAAGGATTTGACTAGCACGATGCATCAACGCGTCTGGCTGCAAGAAAATGTGCAGAGGGTTAACAACTGAGGCCTAGACAGCCTAAATAGTGTCTCTGACCTAGTGGGTGCACACACACGCGGCGCACATTGGCGCACAATTTATAGCAGGACAAAATAGTGACAAAAACATAGTTTTTGGCATCACTCCCTGCAGACACGTCAAAACGACGAGCCGTCTGAGCCAGATTGGCCGCATCAAAAAGATCTACGTCCTGATGGGCTGCACGCCTATGTGCTGTCCCACAACATGAATCTAAACAAGGAAAAAGGTCTTCTGGGTGCACGTCCGGCCGCCGGTCTTCTGCCACCGTAGCCATGTTAGGGATGTGCACGTGAATGGACATAAGCCGAGGGGTCACCATAAGCCGTGTACGATGCACACAACAACACTCCCCCATGACCGGAGGGTGATACACGTCCATGCACATGCAGGGCGATACACGTCTATGCGTTGTACAAGGCAGGAAACACACAAACGCTGCAGGCAGTAAGCACAGCACACGCAAGGTGGCACATGAGGAGTCAACCTGCAACAGGAATGGGGCAGAGTACCGCGGAATGAGTGGCCGCATAAAACTTCGAACGACCAAGAGCCTTGGTCAGAAAATCCGTGCGCTGTCTGTCAGTGCCCACGTGGATGACTCGGCTCTCACCACGGTCAACCAGGTCATGTGCAAAGTGGTGCCCGACATTGATGTGCTTTGTGCGTGCATGAAACACACCTGAGTTCTTGGTGATTGCCTCCGCGCTCATGTTGTCACACTGAAGGACCACGGGGGGAATGGACTGACGTAGTTCACGCAGCAGACGGACAAGCCAGACCGACTAAGCTGCACCGGTGCCCAGAGCAACATACTCTGCCTCCGCACTGCTGCGTGCTATGCAGCCCTGCTTCCCACTACGCTAGGACAACGCGGTGCCTCCCATGAGAAAGATGTAGCCGGTGCGGCTCTTGCCATCTGGCCTCCACGTCCAGTCACTGTCTGTGTACCCATCGAGCACAATAGAAACCACCTTGTGGAAGCACATGCCGAAGCATGCGGTGGATAGGATGTAGCGCACACACCGGACTGTTGCCTCCAGTGTTCGCTGGCATGGAACCTGCGATAACTGGGTGAGCAGATTGACAGTGAAGGCAATGTCGGGCCGTGTCGTGATGGCCAGGTACATGAGCGAGCCAATGACTCGCAGGTACAGGGTCACGTCGACTGGCTCCCTCAGGTCG
This sequence comes from Penium margaritaceum, assembly GCA_023375785.1. Classification (NCBI taxonomy): domain Eukaryota; kingdom Viridiplantae; phylum Streptophyta; class Zygnematophyceae; order Desmidiales; family Peniaceae; genus Penium; species Penium margaritaceum. The sequence goes on along the minus strand of SZWC01001208.1, from coordinate 226,845 downwards.
GCTTGATCATCCACCTTCAGGGCGGCCTGCCCTTCAGGGGTCATGGGCGTGGAGGTCGTGCAGACGGTAGCGAGGAGATCAGCAAAGCACTCCTCCACAGTCTCTGTGTAGCATGCCTGATGGACGCGGAGTGTGCGGCGGACACGGTTGTGTACGATCTCCATCCCCAGAAAGATAGAGGCCTCGCCAAGGTCTTTCATCTTGTAGGCGGAGGAGAGAACGGCCTTGGCAGCGTTCACTGCTCCCAGGTCAGGCGAGGCAATCACAAGATCGTCCACGTAGACGAGGATTGCACCGAGTGGTGCTGGAGACTCTGAGAGGAACATGGATGGGTCAGCATCACTCTGAACGTACCCAGTGCGTCTCAGCGTGCTGGTGATCTCCTAATTCTAGCAGCGAGGTGACTGCTTCAGGCCGTACAAGGCCTTTTGCGGCCGGTACACACGACCGGTGCCATCCTCAAAGTCGGGTGGCTGGACTATGTGAATATCCTCTTCAAGGTCCCCGTTTGGAAACACTTTGTTGACATCCATCTGATGCAGCTCCCAGTTGTGCTTGGCCACCTGGCTCAACAGCGTGAGCGTGGTTGTCATCCTGCCAAGGGCAAATGCCTCCGTGTAGTCTACACCAGGGACCTAGGAGAAACCTTTTGCTGTCAGGGGGGCTTTGTAGCACTCCACAGTGTTGTCTTGTTTGTGCTTCTTGCGTAGAACCCACTTGGCCTTGATGGCCTTGCGATTCTTTGGCATGTCCACCAACTCAAAGATGCCATGCTCTCGGATGGAATCGAGCTCAGTGTGGCAGGCAGCTCGCCACTGCTCAACGTCGGGGGCTGACAAGACCTCAAGCGGACTGGTGGGATCGGGAGACAACGGTGGTGCACTGCGTGTGGCCAGGGCATACGCCGCAGAGGGAGGGTTGACTATCACCGTGGACTCAGCGGCATCACGAGCGAGACCGCGCTCATGAGCAAGTAGTGCCATGCCAGTGGCACAGCCAGGGTGAACCTCCGTGAGGCCACGAGCACTCAGGCCGAGGGCCTTCGTGCCTGGGTCACCGCTAACGACACTGCGTGTGGGGCGAGGGCGGAGGCGTCCGCCGGGTGCCCGTGTGTAGGGGTCAGACAGGGCAGGAGCAGGGGCCGCTGCCGACTCTGATGCAGGGGTGGACTGCACGGCAGGCGTTCCAGTAGAGGATGGCACGGCCTTAGTGGCCGGGGACAGATCCAAGGCACACGTGGGCGCGTCAGCGGTCGGAGGCGGGGATGGCTCAGAGCCAAACACGGACGCGAACGCAAGTTCAGGCAGGGCCTCAGACACTGACGCAGAGTGAGGATCGGGTGCGGCCTCAGACACGGATTGAGACTCAGACGCAGACTTGGACACGGGCGAGAGCGCAAAGTCAGGGACGGGAGAGCGAGCCGCAGATGGGACGGGGCTGGAGGTACCGACGGGTGCAGCCTCTGGGGACAGCCCCTCGGGTGTCAGCGACGGAGTGATCGCACTGGCCCAGGGCACTAAGCCAACCGTGACAGGGACCACCCCCACACGACGTGGCCCGGGACACCCAGGGGCATGGGCAGCACAATGAGCGTGGATGCGAGCAAGGTCGCGGAACGCGAGGTGCTTGAAGAAGAGAGCGTCACGTGCATCCAGGATGTGCCGTCTGTCAGGATCCCAAAACCGCCAGGCTTTTGACTGCGGGGCCACGCCCACAAAGGCGCAGATGCGACCCCGCGGAGAAAGCTTGCTCCCTTGCTACTCTGGTGTGAACCAGACACAGGCAAGGGAGCCCCAAACACGGGCCAGACACAGGTCGGCACGACGACAGTACCAAAGCTCGTAGGGCGTGCGGTGACCTGGTAGTGGGCCGTGTGGAATGCGGTTCCAGACCCAGGTCATGTACGCCATGCCCTCGAAGGCGAAGGTCTCAGGCATGGCGCTGTCAACGCGCATGGCGCGGACAGCGTCCTCCATGGTGTGGTTCCAGCGCTCCGAGACACCTTTCTGCTGGGGGTTGGCGGGAGCGGAGAGGTTGTGGAAGACACCAAGCTCAGTGAAGGAGCGTGCCATGTCCCCGAGGTACTTGCCTCTGCAGTCAGAGCTAAAGGTCTGAAGTGAACGGTGGGACTGGCGTTCGGCCATGACCAGCCAAAGGCGGACAACAATGGCTATGTCGCTCTTCTGACACAGACTGTAGACCCAGCGCATACACATGAATTCATGAGTCAATGTCAGGACGTAGCACCTGCGGCTCTCCTGAAACTCGAGAGGGAGCGGACCCATGAGGTCGGAGTGGAAAACCTCCAAGGACCGACTAGCCCTAGAGATAGACTCAGGGTAAGTGGACCGATGCATTTTGCTTTCAGCACAGGACAGGCAATCGGTCGTGGGCGGCGCCTCAAAGGACGCCACATCAAGACCAAGAGCAGGCTCAGTGCGGATCAGCCTGTCGACAGCCCACAGATGCACATGACAGAGGTGTTGATGCAGGAGACGGTGGTGCTCAGGGGACAGAGACCCAGCAACAAAGACACGAGCTGTGGGAGAAGGTGGCAAGGGAGGGGAACTGGTAGAGGACCCAGAGATGTGATAGAGATCATCGATGACCGTCGTACTGAGGACGGTCTACTAGGTGTCACGTACAAAGATGCGAGCATCGGCAGCTGTGTGCGTGAAACCCAGGTCCATCTTGGTGCAAGCACGGACAGACAGCAGGCTGACTTCCAGATCAGGGACAAAGAGGACGTCGGAGATGTAAATGGGACCAGGTGGCCCGGTGAACTGCACAACCCCAACACCCTGTACAGGGACCTCATGGCCAGTTGCAGTGCGGACAAAGAAAACACCACCAACGGGATGCAAGACGACGAAGACGTCACGATGACACGTCATGTGATGGGTGACACCAAGGTGGCATCCGTGACACGCGTACAAGGGGCAACGTGGCACTTGGCGACAGAACAGGGCGCGGCAGCGGGGCGCTCGACCGGCGACACGGAAAGGCACATCATCAGGTCCGTCACGCACACACGACTAGACATGGGAACCACCATTGGCATCATCACGCAACGAGACAGACAGTCCATAGGCTGTAGAACCCCCCGGCTCAGTCAACTCACTGGCACCTCCCTGAGATTAGCGCAAGGCAAGAAGCTGGTACAACTCGACGATCGTCCTGTCTCGGTCGGCAAGCGCATGGTCACGAGGGTCGGCTGAGGAGTCTGTTGTGGCGGCGGGCTACTCTGGGACGGTTGCAGTAGTGGCAGCCAAGCGGGTGGTCGCATGGGACGTCTGGTGCACGTGCGCCTTGTGCGCCTGCTGCAGGTCGCGCGTGATCTTTGCCCAGTCTAGTGGACGGCCCGTCAGGCGAGTGCAATTGGGATAGCGATGGTCACCCCCGCAGTTGAAGCACACAAGCCAGCGGCCCGTCGTGCCCCGGATCCGCTATTGCCACCACTGTTGCTCTTGCTGCCGCCGCTGCTACTGATGCTGTCGCCGCTACTGCTGCGGCTGACGCTGCTCGTGCTACTACTGGTCCCACCGTTGGAGCCACCGTGTGATGATCTGTGGCCCTTCTTCCCCTGAGCTGGTACCTTTGTCACTGTAGGCGGCAGGAAAGAGGATGCGGCGGCAACTACAGCTGAAGCGGTGCTGTGGCGAGCGCGGTTCGCTTCGTCCATGCCGGCGACCTCCAGGAAGTGGAGGGTGGCCTAGCGCAGCAGGGTCCCGTCGCTCCCCATATCGCGCAACAGGGTCTGGTCGAAGTTGCTAAAGACGCACGCATAGTCGGGGTGGATGCCGTAGAGGATGATCTGGAGGGCAGGGTACTACGCACGGGCATCGTCGCCCAACTCCTCGTGCAGCTGGATCGCCCGGTGCCAATAGTAAGATGCGGACTTCTGAGCAGTCTGGCAGAGGGAGTTGAAGTCGGCGAGGCGCTAGGATGTCAAGGCCAAGGTGGTGCCCTCGAAAAGGGTGATAGCCAGTGCCCACGCCATGCAAAGGTCAGCTCCCGAGCCAGTCAGTGTGTCACCAAGGAGACGACTAAAGTCCTTGGTGATGTCCGGGGCGGCTTTCATCAGGCCGGAGGCGGCGCGGACCGCCATCTGTGTCTGGGCGGGGTCAGACACCTGGTATGGGGTAAGGTAGTAGGCGAGGACCCCCTCGCTCATGGCCCACATGCGAAAGCGTGGCTTCCAGGACTTGTTGTCGTTCCCCGTCCAGAAGACGGGCGGGTCCGACTCAAACCACTTGGGTGGCTTGACCGTCGGCAGAACGACGGCCGGAGCCACTGTGGGACCGGGCGCAAAGGAGGCAACCCCCTTGCCCAGGCGGGCCCGCAGAGCCAGCTTGTCATAACTCAGAGGGTGGCAAGATGAGCTCAGGCTGGCGTCGGCACTGGAGCTCGTGCCCTGGAGGGCAACATTTGCCTCACGCGCTCTGCGGCGTGCCTCCAGGCGAAGGAGGCGTGCTCACAGCAACTCCTCCTCACCCTCATCTCCAGAGTCGCAGAGGGTCTCAACTACTTCCTCAGCATGGCCGCCATGAGCAAGGTGGTCCTCGCTCAGGTCTGCAGACTGATGGTGCTGCTGGGGAAGTAAGCCCCAAACCAGGTCCTGCAGCTCAGCGACCCGCCTCGTCAAAGCCTGGCCGCTCTCCGCCTGCAGGTCTACCAGCGTGTGCACCTGGCGCTCCAAGGTCATCGGACTGGGCGGCCGCCGCTGCTGCTGCTGCTACTACTGCTGCCATTGCTGCTACTGCTGCTGCTGCTCGTGCTGTTTCTGCTGCTGCTGCTACTGCTGTTGCTGCTGTTGTTGTGGCTGTTGTTGATGTTGCTGTTGTTGCTGATGCTGCCGCTGTGGTGACGCTGGCGGCGGCTGGCGTTGGCCGCTGACGGAGCTGCCCTCAGCAGCTCCGTCGGTGGCGGTACTGCCGGGGGCTTGTTTCGGCATGACGACCTCCTTTTTTTCTTTTCTTTTTTTTTTTCCTTTTTTTTTGTATCACCGATCACTTCGGTGCTGGCGGGATACCCCCACCCAGGTTTCTTCTCGAGAGCCTCACTCGTGGACTCCCCTTGTCCCTTTTTTTTTGCTTGTGTGGTGCGACCTACGAGGCGAGCCGAGGGGAGGGGGAGGCTCGCTCCTCC
>SZWC01001208.1:190128-219948 GCA_023375785.1 Penium margaritaceum | reverse complement strand
TCTCTCTCTCTCTCTCTCTCTCTCTCTCTCCTCACTTTATGTACAGAAAATTCACTCTTCATATTCACCATTTCCTAACATTATCCCTTGTGTTGTTTTCTATACTACGTAACCCTGTGCACGCCTTGCGTGCAACATTGATGCCTTGTTGCAATTCCTGTTGTACTAGCCTCTCCTGATTTTGAAGCAGTCGTGGTACGCAAGTTTCATGAGGATATTGCTCCTGTGACCACTTCAACGACCCCTGAAGTTGCTGGTGCACCCATGATGACTGTTGTCCTTATCCATTACAGCCAATATGGCTGATGCAATGAGAGGGAGTGCTGCCAGAATTCTTCTAGCAGCATCTCACTTTTGGCTCTTCTGGAGGACTCTATGATGTGAGTCTTCAAATCAGTGACTTCCATACTATTGGGGCCCGACTGTCCCCACCCAGCCAAGCCCAGTTGTTTTGTGAGGTGATCCCCACTGATGGCTGTTTTCTCAGCAGCTCTGATTCCATGAGACTACACAAAAAATCACTCAGCACTGCTGCCTGTTTGAGAGCATGTGATACTTATCAACGTAACAGGAAACTCTTGAAAGGGCCGGAAATGCGTGACCAGGATAACTGAACGGTGAATGTCCACACATTCACCGTTCAGTTATCCTGGTCACGCATTTCCGACCCTTTCAAAACAACCCATGTGTGAATTTGTGGCCATTGTTTCACCTCCACCTCAGTTTTTCTGGTCACACACGTCAAACCTCAGAAGGGCAGCAACGCATTCAGAAAGTTCCGTTGGTGAAATAGTGCATGGCGTAGGCTGAGGCTAGTACCCAAGATCCATCATAATCTCAGGAAACTCAGTTCCTTACTCAACAACGGCCCGAATTTTTCTGGGCCACTGTTTGTGCAATGTACATTCACCAAACCATTGTTTTACAAATAAGCCTGACACTGCTACCAACACAGTCTGGTAAAGCACAGAGACTCCCAGATTGCCCTGGCAATGGATGATAGACCAGCTGCATCCACACACATACCTGGGGGGGGAGAGAGGAAGCAGGGTGTTGTAAAGGGAGAGGGGGGGTAACAAGGCACTAGTGCAAAAGGTGTAGAGTATGGATTTTCAGATGTGATATAGAACCAATGCAGGAATTATCAGTTCACTGGTAACTCATTATTGCCGAATGCGGCCCAAGCCGGGTGCCATGGGCTTCCAACGACACCATCACACACCCTCACCAACTCACACCCGCGCCTACCACAATGACGCGTCTGTCAGGCTAACACCACAGCCTGCTCGTACACGCCCTAGACAGGGCACTGCTGCCGCTTCTACTGATCAAAACTGCACCTGGACCCGCAAGGTGCTGAGGGTGCGCAGCAGCAGAGGAGCAGGAGCGCTTAGGCGGTCCTGACATTGCGGAGTGCGGCGAGGAAGGGTGCAGTGTCCGACGGCGACAGGGGGAAGGAGAGGGCCTGCCTGGTCAAGGCCTGGCCCGGAGCGGACAGAACGTACTGGCCCCACTTCTTGACGAGGCCAGCGGTGGGGAACTGGCCGGCGGGCGTGGTGTAGTCGCTGCGCCACAGGCTGAGGATGAACGAAACGAGGGGGTACGTCTTCACGCCGCGCTTGTACACCAGGCTCGTGCGCGACCACGACGCCACAGGACTCGGGAATGGGCGCGTCAGTGCAGCGGCGACGTCGCCCGTCTGCGCCGTGAAGTAGTTGCCGGCCAGGTTGGGCACGGACACCTCCAGCAGGTTGCTGGCCTTGAACGTGACGAGGCCGATGCCCGTCTGCATGTACGAGATGCCGTTGGCCGTCTGCGCGAGCCTCGACGCCAGCGCGTTGTTGCCCGTGGCCTTGATGGCGTTGTCGGCCCACAGAATGGTGTCCACGGCAGAACCTGGGCCACCTGCAGATGGTTGCACGTTGGCGGGCCACGACGCACGCGCGGCGCTCTGCGCAGCACNGGAGAGAGAGAGAGAGAGAGAGAGAGAGAGAGAACAGTAGGACAGAAACAGGCATGGCCACAGTGAGAGGGGTCATACGGAGAGGTAGGTGACGATGACGTTGGTGGCGCCAGCAGCATCAGCACGGACGATAGGCTGTGGCCCACCAGCCACACCGGCGACGCCAGCGGCAGCCCAACTCTTGATGGTGCCGCGGAAGATACCCAGCAGGTTGGCGGCGGAGATCTTGCGCGTGAACTTGAGGTCAGCCTTGCGCACGAAGAAGCTGAAGCTCGTGTACGTCTGCACCGCCACCGCCACAAACACACCCAGCACCAAGACACACGCCAGCACCGCACCGCAGCGCAATCAAGTCAGCATGGGTATGCTCGTGGACATGCGACATGCAATGTGTTCGCATACCCTTTTTTTGCACAGGTGTATCGAATCAAGTGCAGAGGAATCATCCATGGCAGAACGCGGCGCAGGAAATGTCGTGGAGCAAAGGAGAAGAATCCCACAGAGGAATCCAAAAGACAGCTTTTCAACTAAGCTCCTCCACATGATACTTTTTTTCCCGAGTCGCACACTCATTTGGAGCCCCTCCATTAAGTCGCACTCTTAGGCGACTCGGGAAACATCCTCTCGCGCTGATATAAGGTATCCAAACGAGAGATATTCCCGAGCCGCACTCTCGTGTGGAGGAGCATACTGTCAGCACAGCGGCAATGGATGCAATTCTGCAAAGCAGCCAAGGATGTACAACCCGCAGCAGCCGTGCGTGAGCGAGGAGTAGTATGGGAGGGCATACAAGAACAACAGTCATGCGTTGGGCGGCGAGGAGCGCCCAATAAGGGAAAACCTGCGGGAGGTGGAGTGTGGACTGTACTCTCTTGTGGCGCCGTTTTGAAACTCTGCGTTTGGCTACTCACCACGGGGATAGTGATTCGGCTGATAGGGGCATGCATGCGAGGACAGCAGTCACTGAAGCGCAGCGGAATCATCCATGGCTGAATGCGGCGCGGGAAATGCAGCGCATTGAATGCATGCCGCGGCGCGAAGAAAGACAAAGACTTTCACATTCAACACAGCGGCAATGGATGCGCGCCCGCAATTTTGCAAGGCAGCCAAAGGATATACGACCCGCAGCAGCTGTGCGTGTGAACGACGAGCAGGAAATGAAGCGTTAGGCGAATGCGATGTGAGGGCATGCATGCGAGGACAGCAGTCACTCATTGGGCTACGAGGGGCGCCCGAAAGGTGAAAGTCTGCGGGAGGTGGAGGTGTATTATTTTGTTGCGTCGTTTTGGAATTGTGCGTTTGCCTACTCACCACGGGGACAGTGATTCGGCTGATACCGGCCGCCTTTGCCTCTTGCTCGTCTCCCGCCGTGATGGCGTCAGTGAAGCCCACCACGTAGCGGCCCTTGATCCACCCGTCCACGCCGTCGGGCGCGTTGGTGTTGCGGTACGCGTCTAGCTTCGCCACCTGTCCGGGACGCGCATTGAACGAGTTGATGGTGATCTGAATGTACGCAGCCACGGATCCCGCGCCGCCCAGAGAGTTGGTTGTGGCACCAGCGGCACCGGTCGAGTAGGACAGCAGCAGCGCTGCAGCGGCTAGTACCAGAGCCAGAGCGGGCAAGGAGACAGACCGCGCCATGATGATGTCCGTTCGCGGCACAAACTACAGGAACACAGTTGCGGGCAGTGGATGAAGGCTCGTCGTCAGATTGCTCGTCGGACTGAACATCGACAGCCCTGTCGGATGAACGATGAAGAGGAAGTACAGGCTCGTCCTTTAAACGCTTGCCAAGCGAGCTCCAACGACCCCGTCCATACATGTGCAACGGCGACTCCAGCCCTAACGCAGGCAACCGGCCGCCTGTGCGCTCCGCATGACCCGCCCTACATTCGTGACGTTGCGGGCCACCCACCCCAGGACCGAACGTCCACCGAACATTCGAGCCTTCGAGGTCACGCGCCGCATCACGTACGCCAAAAGTGCATCGGAGGGCCACAGCAACCCGTCGCCGCGTCGGTGGCGGCGGCGGCCTAAGGATGCCCAATGAGGAGGAGGAGGGCTGTCCAGCGTGGATAACGCTTTTAGTAGCGCCATCCGCGCCTCTGCGTGTGTCCTCCCACTCGCGTGTCCTCTTTTGGCCGTAAGTCGTGCGCTTCGATTTGTGGCTCTCTGCCATCGTCCACTGGCCTAAAGAGCTGTTATTGTGGTTGGTCTCTTGAGAGAAATGTCTCTTCGCTAGATCTCCCACAGGCGCACACGCTATCCGATGATGAGAAATCGAGGCGTCGAGCTACGACGCATTCAGATCTTTCGGGGGACAGGGTAGCAAGCGCTGGTCCGCTCGGCGGTCGCAGCTGTTCGGGAACTGGTGTGGGAGCGCACGACGTGCTTAAGGGCGACGCGTGTCGCGGTCAATAGGGGAAGATGAAGAGGAGACTGTCGGCTTTGCTTTGTTGCTCCCGTCGTCAGCCACCGTCTAGTGCCGCAGAGGAGAGGAGGGAGGAGACTGTCTAGAGCCGCAGAATTAGGCCGCATATGACATCCCTCGCGCCGCAGAGGCTCAACGCAGAACCAACAAGCGCATGTTTTTTTGGGGGGCGCTTCTGCGCGACGCCACAGACTGTTCAGTGAGAGTGTTGTACAATACATAATCGTGAGGCAGCTCACAACGGATCTCCGTGCAATCCTGGTAAGCAATCTTGACTGTAGTTGGTACCGATTCAGTACCACAATCAATCGTGCGACGCCAGAAGTGCCCGCATCCTCGTGTTGTCCATTTCGTTCAACCGGACCGGCCGAAATGGACGGGAATTAGAAATGTCTACAATTTTCTCGGTAGGGAAACTGTCTCGGTTACTCAATAGACAAAACAAGACCATCTTCATTGTATGGCATGGATCGATGTCTTGCGAAGAAATGAAGAATGTCTACATTGTGCATTTAGGCGCCCTTATACATTTCTCAAAGCGGACACTTGTCATGTCACGTTTCAGACGTTCTGCTCTACATACCTCCATTCTGGGCGTCGAATGCGCGACGTCCTACGTGTGATGAAGCTGCTCCAAATGCATGACTTAACATTTAATCCACCATCTGCAGGCACCTCGAATCAATCCATTGCCTAGTGTATGGCATAAATCTAGGTTGCACTTTTCACCGTTTAGCACCCATCACATGTGAATTATGCTATATGTAGGAGCGGCCAACACCCTCGAGTTTTAAAGTGTCTGTGTCTCGTGCATTGGCAGTGCCCTACAGCCTAGTGATTTTGATTTTAGCTATTTCATTGGTGGCTGAATCTCGACAAATTTCATATTTCTTCGAATTTATCCAAGCATCAAAATCATTAAGACACTACATGATCGAATTCAAAGTGCCACTACTCTTTTTTGTTTTCAAAGTATACCAACAAACCTGTTTTGTTCACATCATGGTCGCTCCTAAGTGTCAGAACATAATCAACTTATCAAGTGCGACATTTGAATTCATCTTCATTGCACTAAGGCTGTGTTTACCGTGTTGTCACTGACGTGACTTTTGTGAATGGTCGTTACAGCGAGCTACAGTGTGTCACATCGTTGTCACCTCAGCAACACGCACGAAAACTTGACATGGTTGCTTAGATTTAGACGAACGGGAACACTTGTCACCGAATCAGAAAAACGAGCAGGATAGATCATCGAATTTAAGGGAGCACTTTCATGCTTTCAACAAATTTAAAAAACGGTTCAATATAAACCCGACAACGAAATCAAATATTTCTAAATCCGTACTTACTAAAATGAACGAAATCATCAGGTAGTAGGGTAGTGTGTGCTCAAAGAAATACTTGTAGCATGTGCCAACCAGGTCTCTGAGAATGAGTGATGAACAGACCTCAAGTCATCGTGCCCATCACTTAGCAACTTCAGAATTTGGCTGTAAATGTACTAGGCATGGCATCATTCTCCTTGCAACACAGGAGTTGGCCCTGGACATGTAACCGGAGGCTCCTCCAGCCAGGGATCTTGGTCAGTACCGTATTTTTAAACCTCTTATGTTAGGATGTCAAGAAATGAGTGTCGAATATAGAGTCATACTCGCAAGCCTAGACTAACGCCTAGTAACGCGTGTCGCACAATGTCTATCGCGCTCTCCACGTCATCCGTTCCCCTCAACCTCGTCACGCAGGTCCTTACTTGCAACCTATCGTACCCGTCGTCCATTGGATTTTGAGTCATCGGCGGAATTTCCTTTGTGCCATGAATGTTGTCGTCGTCAATCAACATCGATAGGTGTTGCTAGTGCGGGGATGTCACAATCCCCCTCCCCACAATGCCCATCGCGTATCGTTGAGCCTTGCATATACACGCAGCAAACATGCAAGGTTATGTGCATGTCTAATCTTTCATTTTTGGTGATGAACTCACAAGTTGTTGCACACTTGTAGTTTCCTCTGACAAAGAGAATGTTCACCTTGACGTCGAAGCAGACTACGATGTGGAAAGTTTCTCAGGAGGCATGGCTTTTGCCAACATGTCCGGTTGTCATATTGCATTTGAGGATGACATGGTTGTAAACCGCATGCCAATTATGTGGATCCGCTATAAACCCAGTAATATTTATGTCTATTATGGAATGACACAACGAACGTGAATCACTATGAATGGATATTGGGTGTATCATACTAGTCGTGTTACGGCCACGTGACCGTGACTCAATACGTGATGGGTCACAAGTGCAACCTCTTGTGTCGGCTTTGAGTCAACAACGCTGCACATCGTGACGTTTGCACCACAAGTCTTTTAGGGATCCCGAGATTGATTCATTAGGTACAAAGTTATGCATGTCATGCACTAGTTATGTTCGGCATCCACGTTTGTTGGTGTGTAGCTGAAATAGTTTTCTTGGTTGTTCAGACCTGGGCACCAAGAGACATGTTCTGGGGTCACGAGGAGAACTGATGTGTATGTGTGGGGTCTGACCGGCTTGTTACATTGGTTATCATAGTTCAAACAGCGTGTCATTTCAATGAAGTTTAATGAGTTATGGTTGGGAAGCGTTTTGGCTTTGGTGGGGGCGTTTGCACTTCCCACGAAACCAAACGTGTCCCAAGCTCCGTTGTTCGCACGCCTCGCATGACGGGTATTTAGGTTAGCTTAACATATTGTTGTAAATCTCTCTACATATGTTATTTATAGAAGCACAGTTGACATTTTTTGTGTCACCAAGCTAAACCCTTGTTGTTTCGCGTTCGACGTGTGTTGACACCACAAGCTAACTAAGTGCTAATGCGCAGTCAACGACAAGCGTGCTATAACGCTTCCACGTTATTTTAGCTTGGTATCAGAGCAAGTGAGCCACAACTTGTTGTGTTGTGTAGTAGAGACGTTGCATCAGCAATAGTGGTAACAATAGATTGTACCCACAACAATAGTAGTAGGTCCTAGGAGGACCCATTACGACTACATTATAATGGATGTAGTGGCAGCAGCAGCACGCAAAATCGAATGCAACGACGATAGCCTCCTTGGCCACATTAGTCGTAACATCGACAGCAGTAGTAGCAATGGCTGTACGCAATTGTAACAAAACTGGCGGCAAATAATAGTCATAACGATAGTAGCTATTATAACAACAGTAGTAGTGGCAGCAAGCACCTATAGGAGCAATGTCAGTAGGCAGCAGCCGTCAGAGTGATAGCGGTGGCAGACACCTACAACAATACCAATGGCGAGTAGTAAAAATAGTGGTAGCCATAGAAGAAGCATTAGAGACAAGCAACTATAGTTGTAGCAGACGTAGGAAGTATCCATAGAAGCAATAACACTAGTGGTAGTGAGCATATGTAACAATAATTCTAGCGACAAGCAACTGCAATAGGAGTTGCAACTACATTGTTGTAATAGGAGTCATAGTAGAAGCTACAACAGCCGTAGCTCTAGCAAGAGCAACTTTGGCCCGTCGTAGGAACAGTCGTGTGCCATAATACCTACACACTCCACAACCGTAATAGTAGTAGCGCGCAAAAAAGGGGCAGTTTTAGCAATAATAACAATCATCGTTGCCACCATTGTAGTGTGCGGGAAGCTACTGTGTAGCTTCTCGCTACAAGGGAGCTCGTCATTCGACGAGCTCGTGGTGGAGCTCGCCATCGAGCAAGCTCGTTGATCGACGGTCCTGTCGATCGACGAGCTTGTTCAATCGATGAGCTCACCGCGAGGGTCAGGCCAGGCAGCAAAGAAAAAAAGAAGGAAGGGGCACCCGAGGAGAGGGCACTCGAGAAATGGGGGCACCGAAGGAAACCCGAAGAGAGTGTTCCTTGAAAGCTTAGTTGGGTATTCTGTGTATCGAAAAATGAAGAAGAGGGGGAGGACAATAGCAAAAGTGATAGTCGCAGCTACAACAAAGGTGGCTTGAGGCCACACCCATTGGCGACCGACAAAAGTCGTATCAGAAGCAGCACAAATTGCCTAAGCCCATAGTCGCTGCCAAACGACGGCGGCCGCAATAGTAGTAACAACTGTGTGAGACGCGGTGGTAGCAACAACCGGAAAGGTGGCCTGAGGCTACTATCATTGGCTGATCAAAGTAGTAGTAGCAATCGTAACAGCTCGGGCACCAATAGCTTTAACGGCTATAGTAGGTTTGGCATTAGACCACCACTATTGGAGTTTAACGGCGGCTGCATGTAGTAACGACAATAGCAACAGATCGAAGGCGACACGAGGTCGCACGTTACAATATCCACGCGATAGTAGCTTAGATGTCGCATAAGAGTCGTAGAATAGCACACCACCAGTGTGGTGGTGGCCGTCCTTGTGAAAGTGTTCTAACACGTTTGAAGGACTGTGTTTCAATTGACCACCTCACCATGTGACATTGTGCCAACGGGAGCGAGTGTGTTGTTCACTCACCCAAGCCAGGCTCATCAATTGAGCACACTGGCGTGGCAAGTGGTGCACTGTGGCTAGAACCAGCACTACGGGCATGGTAGGAGTCGTGGGTGTAGTGGAAGTTGTAGCCATGGCACAGGCCAAAAACGTCCAACGGCTTTTCCTACTATTGCTGCTGCGACCGGCAACATGGTTGGCACCAGTGTCGCTTGCACCCTGCCGGGTGGCGACCGCCCTGGATTTGGTCCCGCCCTTCTTCTCCTCCACTTGATCCGGGAACACTGCCAGCCAATGCCGTAATACGCTTCACCAGAGCTATGGTAGTGCTATATGCCGAGCTTCAAAGTCTAAAGTGTATGGAACAAAAGCTCATAGATTATGTGGTCTCTGAGCCAGTTGTTGCCACCATGAAGCTCCAAGCCCCTCCTTCTTCCTCCTCGCCATCCTCACTTTCGTCAGCAACGTCACGTGATGGTGTCTGATCTCAAGTTTACATCGGACACCCTCCGTTCTATCTTAGAGTTATTCTTAGTAATCCTGACCTTCGACCCCTCAGTCTTCATATCCACACATCATGCTCGCACCGCACGCATGCGGGCATGCTGCACAAGGCAAAGAATAGCATGTTTCTCTTAGTGCTCCCACGTATCAGTAACAACAACGATGATGGAAGAGATTGTAAGAGCGAACTTCCTCGTTCCCTCTTGTACAGTTTGTACATCCGCATGTCGTCCATGTGACTACCTCTACAGCTCCCATCGGTGTGCCGGTCGTGGGAGGGCTGGTTTTTCCGTCGATGACTACCGTGGAACCGAGGACAGGGGCAATGGACAAAGCCGCACGACACACTTAGTTGGCGTAGCTTGTGGAGGAGACGGACGCTCCCACTATGGGGGAGGACTGTTCATCCGAGAAGTGATCCGACGTTGAGTCAGCTTTAAATATTGAGTTCGAGAATGTGGAGATGTGGCGGAGGGAGTTAGAGAGACAATAGAGTCCATTGATGTCTTAGAAAGAGTTGGGTGATAGAAGCAGCTATGGCAGTGGCAAGGGTTGTAGTAGAGCCGGCTCTCTGATCCACGGTTGTAGAACTGTGTACCGTCCCCTCTTGCTTTCTACCAATATGTCGACTATAAGGGGGGTGGATTGTAAGCCAACGACCTCGGGACGAGACAGAATGGATGCGAAAAATAGTGTTGAACGGTGGGAGCATGTGACCGACCGTCGGGAGGGGACAGATGTCCCCTATAAGGATGACGAGTCGAAGGGAGCACTACAAAGTGATTCATCGAAAAGACAAAGGTTCATCATGTGGGAAGTCTTCAAAAGGAAGAAGTAGGCGGACATGGATGTGCTCCAATGATGACATAGCATGATTTTCCATGTAAAAGATTAAAACACATTTCATGCCCTGAGCTCCTTCCCCCCATTTCTCTTTCGACCTCCCTGTCTCAATGTCTGTGATCCCATGGCCCCCCAAATTGCTACCATCTCCAAAACCTAAATCACAACACCTTCCATAGCCTCATCGGGCTCCTCATGTTCGTTGTCGCCAGCGACAGCCATGTCCACATAATCTGGAGGGTCATCACGGATTGTGGCAACTTACTGTAACAGATTCGACGGGATCCTTGGCCGACTAGGCCAACACTGCGGTGCTTGAGGGTCTCCGACCCTCAAGCCATCCCGTCTCACCGCCCACAGTCCCAGGTGACCCCGCTCGAGCCATGTGGCTCCTTCAACCGGTCGGCGTGGCACTGCCACGGTATACTCCCCCCCACTAGGAGTAAGAGCCGCCTCGGCATCTCCGGTAATCCCAACGTGGGATTCAAACCCTGGAGCTCTGATACCAAGGTAACGGATTCGACGGAATCCTTGGCCGACTAGGCCAAAACCGCGGTGCTTGAGGGTCTCCGACCCTGAAGCCATCCCGTCTCACCGCCCACAGTCACAGGTGATCCCGCTCGAGCCGCGTGGCTCCTTCGATCGGTCGGCGTGGCACTACCATGCTACAATTACTCAACAAGATATTCAACCAGTTGCTCCCCTGCTGTATTGGCTGTTGATACTGCTGTTACGTGCTCGGCACGGGAGGCTATTACTATCGCCGCTGGAGTTTGGTTTCCTTGTTGGGAGAGCTCGTACGATTTTTTCCACCATACCTACAGATTAGGCAAGTATGGTTAGGGCTCTTCCTTGCCTAGCCCTCACGGCGTGCACTACGTGGTCGCTCGCAGCCATGATGTAGTTCAGGGAGAGTCCACACTGTTGCGATCAATAACTTGTTTGCCATGGCAACTTGAGGGTTGCGTTTGCAATCTCTAATGACAACGGCACCCGGTTTCGTGATGGTTGGATATGCGGCTACAACCAGCTCCATGAACCACGTCTAATTCTCGGTGTCATCTCTTGGCACCAATGCCCATGAGAAAAGTGTGATTGTTGGCACAAAGAAATTACGCAATTAGCAACACTTACAAAAATGTGTTACGTAGGAATGTGCTGTCCATGGTGACAATTCAACGGGTGTATGTGAAGGCCTCCCGACACATGCCAGGAGTACGAAACTCTTGCTTGAAGCACGGTTTGTTGTCCTTTTCAGCTATTGCCAGAGAGCCTGGATCTACGTGAAGTATTTGCAATACACACAAGACAAACATCCAAATACGACGCCTTTTTTGTATGCTTGTTTATAGAAGTAGGCATGGTGGGCTGTTTTACTCCGTGCATAGCCCCTCTTCATGTGATTCTCTACAAGCCATAGTGCTCTAGCACCCAATATAAAGTGAAAAAGGAAGGCGGATGGGGATTCTAGTCATAAATCCATGATGGGCGTGTTGTTGGGTGTAGAATTTACTATGCAATTGTGTGCTTGGCAAAATCCCGAGGGGAATGGTTCCCCTTTTTAGCTACTACCTAGGTTTCTAGTGGATGGGGAGTACAAGTGTTCATCGATAATACACCAGCACTTTGTGTATGCATCCTCTCTCTTACCACTGTGCCCCAAAACCCTCCTGCACATTAGGTTTATGTATAAAATATAGTTGGTGTCAATGGATGGGCAGCACTGGTGTTCATCGAAAAACATCTAGCGTTTTGTATCTGTACCCTCTCCCTTGTCACTATGCTTGGAAACCCGCCCACACACTAGGTCTGTCTCCAACACAGTTGGTGTCAGTGGATAGGGAGTACTGGTGTTCATTGATAAAACTCATGCACTCCATGTCTCCATCCTCTCCCTTGCCACTTTTCCCCAAAACCCTCCCACGCACTAGGTTTGTGTACACAACAAAACTGGTGTCAGTGGATGGGGAGAATTGGTGTTCATCAGTGAAACTCCAACAATCTGTATCTGTACCCTCTCCCTCACCACTATGCTCCAAAACCCTCCCACACACTAGGTCTGTGTATACAACATAGTTGGTCTCAATAGATGGGGAGCACTGGTGTTCATCGATAAAACTCTGGCACTCAATGTGTGCATCCTCTCCCTCATTTCAATGTCCCAACACCCTCCCACAAACTAGGTCTGTGTATACAATACAGTTGGTTTTAGTGGGTGGGCAGCACTGGTGTTCATGGATAAAAGTCTATCACTCTGTATTTGCACCCTCTCCCTCACAATAGTGCACAAAAACTCTCCAAAAAATTGTGGCTCTGTCTAGAACACATTTTTTTCTGGTGACTGGGGAGGTATGGTGTCCATGAATACAACTCCAACAAACATATTACATCTCACTATGTTCATCCATGTAGCAAGGAGGAGGAAATCCCACTATTCTGGGGATCCATGGACAGGGTTCTTACAAATGGTATTTGTGTACTTCCAATTCACTCAATCACACTTGAAGCAACCAAATCCCAAAATGAGCACAAAAAAACATTCATACTTCAGCCCTGAACCCAATTCAGACCCTCTTTACTTCCCAAAGTCCTTATCCTCACTGAATTTTATCAAGGGAATTGTGTACTTCCAAACCCTTTTTTAGCACTTCTTCTGTCGAAAAAAAGACTTGAAGACCCTCCTCACCCCTTGCATCTACTTTAAACAACACTGACGATTGTGGAAGGGCGTGCACAATGTCAGTGGATATCCATTCAAGAAGTCACTGTTATGGGTCTTATTCATGTCACGCACCCAGATTCATTGTTCTACAAGGACAAAACAACAGGATAGGTGTGTTACAGAAATACAACAATTCCCAAGAATCAGGTACCTAGCACACAAAATCGTGGACATTGTGCATCCAGAAAAAGATCTTTTCGTATCTTCTTGACATATGAAGTTCACCAAGAGGTCAACCCTTTTTGCAGACCTTAGAGTCAACGTGAGTACAGCGAATTAGAAGTACTTCATTCTTCTTGAATAGAAAATTATCCACGTGTTAGGATGACATACATAGGTTTCCATGTCGATCCTAGTAGATAATATATCCATCCTTTCTAGGGGGAACTTTTGCACGGTGGCCAAGAAGACTCTCAGTGAATGTGTTCTACGATTCACAATCGTGAGGTAGCTCACATTGATCTCCACGCCGTGCTCTCCTGGTGAGCAATATTGATACTATTTGGTACCGACAAATTCGGTTGTACAATCAATTGCGCCACACCAGAGGTGCCCGAGAGATGTGAACAACACATTCCTCCAAGGCACTCTAAAAGATGATCCAGCACATCTAGGGGAGACAGCGGATGTGACCCAATACTTGTGCTTTATTCACTCTTTGATGTACTTGGCCACCTTGCATAGTGTTCACCATGCCCTCGAGTAAGAGCCCTCCATGCGGTTACACGAGTGGTTTGGTACATGGTTTCCACGGTGTCCGTCAGACTTTACTTTTGTCTGTAGTGTTCAGTGGAGGTTGAATAGCGACTTAGTCCAGAGCTCCAAAGGACGCAGTGAGAGAGGCTTTGTCTTCTTTCTGGGTGGAACTACTGTGTTATGGCAGAGTGTCAAGTAGGATTACATTTTGCGAAGCTAGTCAAACACATAGCACATGGCACTGGGGGTGTGAAATTTGTTCTAGGGCATGCAGGACCATGCTACATAGCACACAAAATGTGGCAGCACCAAATTTTGGCAGCGCGAACATTTGGATATGTCTGGAACGTGCAGATAATTGAACAAGGAGAGAGTAAAATGAGCCCTACTGAGAGCTTATATACTGCGGACTGGCGGCTAGTCCACCAGGCCCCGTCATCCCCATTGTGCTCAAGAGCACAAACGGGGAATACACATGTAACAGCACATGAACCCACACAATGGAGGTCTCTCAAGGCACCAAAGCAATCAACCGTGTACCCGGATCTCGACCGACAAGAAGACATGCAATTTACCTCAAACACATCCAGATTCTACGCTGACACACTATCATCATCGGCTACCCAGGCTAGGCAAGTTTAGGCCTCCCAAGACGCCAAAACATCAAACCGGGTGTCGGGGTCTCAGCCACATGCAAACTACGTATGTCTGACAAAAGGTAAGGAACAAATCTCAATCAGTGTTGGGTCTTCCGAGGTACCCGTATTAATTACCATGTACCCGGGTATCGACCACAAGAAGAGTGTACAACCTAACAAAGACAATAAGCGGAAAATCACCATGGGGTCTCCTGGAGCACTGGCACAAGTCACCAAGTGCCCGGGTCTCGACCACCGAGAAAACTCTATCAAATAGGCATGGGTGAAAGAGGTGGCTTAAATGTGCCATACATGTCACAGAAGGAGTAATGTAACTACTGGAAAACCATCAACACAAACTAGGAAGCTCTTGTAACACAAGACTGTATAACAATTAGAAAGCTCCAAGCCCATGTACCAACACTCTTCCTGGACTGCAAGAGTTCTCAGCAAGGCACCAGCTAGGAGATACATCCACTCCTCCTGAATGAGAGAATCCTGGGAATATGAACACGAACACCGCTATGTCCAAAGAACTGTACTCCCCCTGCATGTAGAAGGCAATAGAACTGTCACCTATAGAGCAAAATACATCTCCCCATAACTCAAACAATCTTAGGATGACCGATCAAACAACGGGGACAACAGAGATTGGATCTATGTATGAAAGGGATCATCTGAGAGGGGAGGATGAGGCTGAAATAGCTACCACGTAGACAGCTCACCCATGCATGGTTTGATGCCTGTCACTCGCAACGTCCAAAGTGGTTCATGAAGTGTAAGTCAGTCTCACCTCTCACGCACGGAGATTGCCAGATATCCCAGCTAGCAAGGTCTTGGGTATCACCCTCATCGGACTCAGAGGGTACAGGAGTGGTGAAGTCGCTGCTGAATGCTCCATGGCCAGTAGAGGAGATAGAGGCTGAATTCCTCACATTTTGTGGCTTCCAGATCATCCAATCAGCAAGATCTAAAGCTATGTGTGCCAGGAAGAAGATGCTGGAAGATCCTTGAGTGGAGAGTGGAGACGGACCTGGACATGAGTGTGTGGAGCTCACTCCTGCAGTCAGTGCAATAACTGCATACTTCAATGTGCAGGTGCTCCTGTGTTACAACTAACTCACACTAGAGAGGCACGCTCACACATATCGGCATGATGCTCCTCACAGACTATGCAAAGCTCAAACTCAACATCCTTGAGCACCGCTAACACCTCAATGTAGGCGGCAGACAAGGAGTCTACCACTCGGTGTAGCACCTCCACTTCCATCTCTGATGTCCAAAGCGGAGTGACTGCAGGTGCCGCGTCTCTTGAAGAGGCACCTCTCCACATATCCTGTGACTGAGACAAATGGTCTATTAGGGAACCTGGAGACGTATCAGGCTCTGAGGCAGGAGATGTACAAGGCTCGCAGGAAGAGAGAGATGGTAAACGTGCAAATGAGAAGGATGGGGATGAGAAAAAGCACGTCTCCAAGCTTTCCAGGATGTCATCACCACCCACTGCCTCAGGATCCTCATCGTATGAGGCATTATCTGAGGGTGCGATGGAGCCATTTGAGTTGTGTTCACTACACTCCTCAGTGAGCAGCTCGACCAACGTACTCTGGAGTGCACGCAGCCACTCCTCTGCATCCCTCAACTCACACTCTTTAGCCCTCCAAACGTAGTCACTCCTCCCTATGTCCACACTAAAGAGGTACTCAGGTACAGCCTATGGTGTGGAGGTGTCATCAGAAAATGCCTCACGGACAGCAGTCATATAGGTCTCCTGCTCACTTATGAGGGAGTGGATCATGTTCTCCTCAGCTCAGCATCTCAAACAAGGTTGACTAGGTGTTGATGGTGTCGATGAAATTGATGTACCTAATGCTGTACATGGTGCCGATGACATCAATACAGATGACACAACTTGTGTAGCTGGTACTACGTTTACAGTTGGTGTTGCCGATGTAACAGATGTAACTGATGTTTCCGGTGCTATAGATGATGTCAATGTAGTAGATGTAGATGATGCTCCAGATTGTGATGCTTCATAAGATGTAGTTGATGTTGTTGATGCAACTGATGCTGCTCAAAATGATGATGCTAGATGTGGAGAAAACAATGTAGATGTAACTGACGTAGGTGGTGTAGCTGATGATCCTGAAGGTGCAGACACTGCCCATGCACGTGATCCTGATGAAGACTTCGACACCAGTGGTGAAATTGTTGTACCTAATGGATATGATGTGGTCAGTGTAGCCAATGTAGCTAGCAGGGCCGATGTAGAAGATGAAGGCACTACAGAGGCACCTAATGCAGCTGATGTTTTCGATACTAAGGATGTAGTAGCTAAAGCCGTCACAGGCGCTGCCTCAGTACCTGATTCTACCACAGGTGTCAATGCAGCTAGTGGAGTAAACATAGCAGATGGGGCTGACACAGAAGATGAAGCTGGGAGTACGAATGACGGTGTAGCTGAAGTTGTTGATGCTGTAGATGATGCTGGTGCTACCGATGCTGCTAAAGCAGCAGATGGAATAGCTGTTGCAGCTAATGCAGTTTTCACAACTAATGCAGCTAGTATTGTAAACAAAGCAAATTCTACAAAAGAGACAGATGCTGATGATGCAGATGATGCTGATACTGCTGATGCTTCTGAAGCAACAAGCAGAGTAGTTATCACAGCTCATGCAGCTGGCACTACAAACAAAGCAGGTGTTGCAGATGAGACCAACGCTGACGGTGTAGATGAAGTTGAAGATGTTGTAGATGATACTGATGTTGCTGATGCTATTGAAGCAGTAGGTGGAGCAATGGCTGCAATTGGTATAGCTTTCACAACTGATGCAACTAGTGATTTAAACAAGGCAGGTGCTGTAGATGAGTGCAATGCTAATGGTACAGATGAAGTTCTGGATGCTCTAGATGATGCTGATGCTATTGATGCTAGTGAAGCAGAAAATGAAGCAGTAAATGGAGCAGCTACGTTACCTGGTGCATTTGTCACAGCTGATGTAGCTAGTGCTGGCAAGTCAGCTGTCCCAGATGAGACCAATGCTGATGGTGCAGATGAAGCTGTGGATGTTGTAGATGATGTTGATACTACCAATATTACTGAAGCAACAAATAGAGCAATTTCTACAACTGGTGCAACTGTCACATCTCATGCAAATGAAACTGAAGAGGATGCGGAAAGCGTGGACTTAAATCGTGTAGATGAGGCTGATGTTGCCGATGTTGTTGAGGCTATAAATGCTACAGGGGACGCTGATGCCAGCGATGCATCAAATGCAACAGATGGGGCAGCTAGTATAGCTAGTGCACCTCTCATGCTGATACAGCTAAGATGGTAGATGATGCAAAAAGCATGGATATAGTCTGTGTGGATGAGGCGGATGTTGCCGCTTCCATTGGACCTGCTACAACTGATGCACTACTAGGTGATCCTGTCCCAATCCGTGGTGCTCACTGTCATAGTTGATGTTAAATTGGACAGATGTAGACCCCCCTCCCTCGACCACTATAACGACAGAATCCGGTGGAGATGAAGACATGCCGCAGATAAGACGTGCATGATGCGCTGGGTAGTGATGATGTCGTCGAGCATGAGGCTGACCGTGAGAGGCAGTAGAAAGTGGCTCAACTCACGGGAGCATGATGCCAGTGGAGCACAGGATGGTTAGAATAGCTGTAGACTGAGATGGAAGGTCTGGTGCAGATGGAAAAGGTCCCTCAAAGGAAGATAAAGAACATGAAAGAGATGAAGACGATGGTGGAGAGGAAGAATCAAGCTGGACTGAGAAGAGATCGTCTTTGAGCTGTTGCATCATCTGCCACAGACTCTGGAGTTTGTGTACAAGATTGCTAAAGGTTCGGTGAGGAAGACGGATGCATCACGCAGGTCCTCCTGCTATGGCATATGAGGGAATGCACGGGGCTGGAGCCAAGTTGAACTACGGAGAAAACTAGCAATGGGGTGGAGGCAGTCCAATCACCATGCTATTAGGCTGATGACATAGAAAGGTGTGTAGAGTGTTGGCTCTGGGCTGCGCAAAAGATGACCACAGAGGAGGTTGGCCAGGGTACCCAGCAGAGGATGATGCCAGAGGTTGTGTCACTATGCCGGTGGGCCAATGATACGGCGGGACAAGGAGAACGCTCTGTCTTGGCAGTGAAGAAACCGACCACAGGAGCGACTGCCCACCAACACCATGGGAAGATGGTGCTGGCAGAAAGATCACCGTGCCCGGAGGCAACTGGGGATGTGGGTGAGCGTAGGAGATGTTATCTCCCGGTGGCATAGAAACTGACCACGGGAGCACATGGCCCAAGAAAGCACGTGGTGGTGGTCTCAGCTTCGGCCTCAACATTTCGGAGGGTCGTAGATGAAGAAGGTGAGGGTACAGAATGCTATCACTAGGCAGTGTCGAAGTCGCCTATGTGAGGTAAGAGCCCAAATGTGGTCCTGGCCGTGGCATCATCGTGCCGAGAGGGACAGTGACAGGTGGGACTGATGTACTGGATAATCTTCTGTGGTGTAGGAGCTGAAAAGAAGAGTGTGTGAGGAGCTATCACTGTTCCTAGGCTGCGTAGATGTCACATTCTAGTGTCTCAAGTCAAAGGAACTCAAAAAAATCATTACAATGCACGTAATGCATGCTTGGGCTGGAAGAAGATGAAAGGAAAATGAATTAAATGAATGATAGGAAAGGAAGAACCCCTCCCCCTTTTATTGTTTAGAAAGAGAAGAGGTAAGACTCTTTGTTCGAGAGAAAAAATTACAGAACTACCTCTTGGGTAATTACGTATGCAGGCTTTCTTGATTTCCCCTTTTGTTCTTGGGTGATGCATCTTCCGGCTCAGGTCTGGCTCTTGGATTAAAGAGGGCTATCATCCAAACCCACGATCAATCGTGTGGGTGATTTCGCACGCACGCAAGGGCCATGGATGATCTTTGCCTGTAGTTAATGTTGAGGTTAATGTTCTGTGACATGTGTATTCCCCGTTCGTGCCCTTTGGCACGATGGGGATAACAGAGCTTGGTTTGCTAGCTGCCAGTCCCCAGTACATGATCTCTCAGTTGGCTCATTGTACTCTCTCCTTGTTCGTTAATCTACTCGATCCAGACATAGCCGAATTTTGGCGCTGCCGTTCTTTCGGTCAACACCAGAGTTGTGTGTTGTTTAGCATGGGCCTATTTTCCCTAGTTGGGAGCAGCAGAGCAGCAGAACATGTCACACATGTCAGCTCACACGACATTGTTCCCAAGTTGGGAACATGTCGGGAGCTGAGGTGCGCCACAAGGGGCCATGAAGGCATAAGAGTGTGAGAGCAGCTAACATTCCTACGACAACAAAAAGGACATCCTCCAATCAGTTTTTGATTTTTGACTTGACTTTAAGGCCACCGGGTAGTGCTGTGGCTCCTGTATAGGCGGCAGAAGCAAGCAAGACCCCACCGGCAATAGCGACACCACTCAACGTCTTTGGTTGGGCCATGTGTTTTCTGGGTGAATGTGGTACCAGTGTGAAAGCAGCGTTCAAACCACTTACACATACATCATCCAATTAGTGTGCGAGCGGCGTACAAGCAGCGTGCAAGCAACATGAAAGTATCTTGCAAGCAGCACCTAAGTTGCGCGTGTATCCACACATGTGCTTGCAACGGGCACAACCAGCCGGCAGCAGCCAGTAGCAGCAGCATCGTACATGAGCGTGCAAGGATTCATTGCTGCAGGGCATTGCGTGGAAGCAGTAGGACCAGTGCTTAGGTAGTCGAACCGCACAACAGCTGTAGGAGTAAACTTGCGCAGTAGCAGCAGCAGCATCTAACAACAGCATTTGAAGTAGCTAAAG
Organism: Penium margaritaceum; assembly: GCA_023375785.1. Taxonomy (NCBI): domain Eukaryota; kingdom Viridiplantae; phylum Streptophyta; class Zygnematophyceae; order Desmidiales; family Peniaceae; genus Penium; species Penium margaritaceum. The sequence goes on along the minus strand of SZWC01001208.1, from coordinate 199,867 downwards.
TGCATAGCAGCAGTAAGTAGCCCATAGGGGAGCGTCTAATTGGCACATTCAGCAGCAAGCAGCAGTGCATACTGACAGCACTGAGCCGGAGTGCTTGGCAACCAAAAGTGACACACAAACGGCTTGCAATCAGCCTTTGTAATGTACAACCCGCTGCGTTTAACCGGTAGCAGCAGTAGCAGCTGCCGCAACAGTAGTTGTGCAAGCACCAGCATTAGCAAGAACCAACATTGTGAAAGTTGGCAGAGCTAACGCAAATGCAACAGTTGCACGTTGTTTGTAGTAGTGAGCGAGGCAGCGTAGCAGCTTTGTTGAGATAGCTTTGTTGGTAGCAGCCCAGCTGCAGTGTGTACAACTGTCGCTGACATCCACTGTAAAAATCCTCACCTCATTGGGACAATGGAGGTCTTCCAAGGCACTGGAACAAACAACTGTGTGCACGGGTCTAAACCGACAAGAAGATATGCGACATACCCAAAACACATCTAGATTCTACGGTGACACACTATCATGACCGGCTAGCCAAGATTGGAAAACTTAGGTCTCTCGAGACACCGGAACATATAACCGGGCATCCTGGTCTCAGCCACATGCAAACTATGTATGTCTGACAAAAGGTCAACAAAGACTTGATGAATCAGTGCTGGGTCTCCCAAGGTACCGGTACAAACCACCTCATACCCAGGTCTCGACCACAACGAGAGTGCATGATCTGACAGAGACAATGCGACAAATCACCATGGGATCCCCCGGAGCACTGGCATAGGCCACCAAGTGTCCGGGTCTTGACCACCAAGAAAGCTCTCTCAAACAGGCATGGGTAAACTAGGTGGCTACAATGCACCATACATGTCAGAGAAGGAGTAATGTAGCTGCTGGAAAGCCATCAGCACAAACTAGGAATCTCTTGCGACACAAGTCTGTATGAAAATCAGACAACTCCAAGCCCATACACCAACAGGGGGCTGGGCCTGGTGGGTTGGTGTAGCTGCAATATTTGTTTTGTGAGTTGTGTCAGGTTGTGCCTCATCATTCTGTGTTGTGATATCTTGAGTGTCATTGCCATTACAAAAAAAAATCTAGTGTTTCATGTATGCCCGGAGTAGACTGTTGTTGAGCACCGCTTTGTGCATTGTCTGGTGGAGTGATAGGTGATATCTGTCATCTCAGTCGGCACAAACATACAACAGGCTCACTTCCTTACCAAAGGACTTGCACACGGAAATCTCATGCTGGCCATTTAATCTCTTATACATTGTCCCTTTCCTAAGGGTGGTTGAGTGTGGGGTGTCTGCGCTTGGAAATTGGAGCATCTTGTTCCACCCTCAGTTTTATGTTTTATACGTGTATCGACATGCCTACCATCAGTTCATGGAGGAGTGCTGTGATTGTGAACCATTCCTGTCTCTACATACACTTCACTGTGACCACTCGGACATACCCATACTCGTGTAGTTCCTGATATGGACCTAGCTGGGTGGCGATCCATACATTAGCAGCTGCAAGTCGGCTACCATTGTGTCCAAGAGAATTTTTTGGCCACCCTTTTTTCTGCAGCCACTAAAGTTTTCTTGGTGGACTGGCTTTGTGCCCAATCTAATCTTCTTTTAATTTGTGTCTAGTGGTCAATGCCAGACCCATGTATGTGTTTCAGTTGTTGTATCCGGCTTGAGACACAGCATCTTTAGGTTCAAACGATTCAGCATTCGGATGCCTGCGCAGTGAGTTTCAGTCAAGACAATGCTTTTGCCATGTGTCGCGGCAGCTATTTATCCTGTGTGATTTCCAGCTGTCATGTGCATAGAGAAATGATTCTCTATGCAAATTCAAGAATCTGAAGTGTATGGTACTATGTTCGTCTCTCCTAGTCAACCCCTTGCTGTCCTTGTACCTGCCTTGTGTGCTAGTGTGTAAGCAAAATGGGTAGTGTTGCCACATGAGTGAGAACAAAGCTTCTAGTTGTTGGTGTGTGAGTCAAGGTGACCTCTAGACTTGTCGTCACAGCTCACGTGTATGCCGGGACACTCGGCGGCTACTTTGACAGCATCAGCACCAGCCGGTGCACCACCCTCACATGCTCTCTAGAGTTTTCTCGATGACCTTCCAAGGTCTATTTTCTCAGTGGCACTATCCTTGTGCGTTCATGATCTAGCTCCATGCAGTTTATGTTTCTGTACCTGGCGCTTCTTTCGGTTTTTCATTCGAACAGCCGAAAAGCCTGTACGCTTTCCGGGTTCCTTTTTGCTGTTGTTTTGTAGATTACAGCCAGGTTAGCCTATTTTCTAACCGGTTGGTTGGACTTGCGCGCTTAGTAGCACGCACGTGGGTGAGATTACAAATAGACACTTGTCTGTTGTTTCCTAGCTTAACTTCTATGTTTTCAAGTGTATCTTCACCTTCCACCGTTTGAAGCACCATTTATTCCATTGTGTTCTGTGCAACACACCCTCTCACATTGAACGCTGCTTTGGGGGTTTCTCCATTCCCTCATGATACCAGGGCTGTAGAGAGACACGGCCTTGTCCTCCCACCACACAATACGCAGCAGCGGCACCGGAGGCATCTGGGCTGGGCTAGGCTGGGCTGGGTGAGACGTACAGGTCCTGGAAACATGGAGGGCCTTAGCTGAGGGCTCACGTCACGTAGTCATCCCGTAGAGCGGGAGGCTGAATACTGCCAAAAAAAATCAGCAGTTTCCATTGTCGCGGCTGCCTTCTTGGCGGTGACGTGCAAAAATCGTGGTGGCGGCTTAGGCCACCTCCTCAGCATCAGTAGTCATTGTCATGATAGCAGCTCCACCCGGCTTCCTTAGTTGCAGCAGGTGCAACTACAATCAGCACGACCAAGGGTAACATCTGCAACAGCAATAACTGCAGCAGCAACAACGGTGGCGGCGCCAACCCCCTGGCTGCATTGCATCTTCCTATAGTAGCCAGAGCAGCACCAGAATTAGCTACACCAGCAGTAGCAGCTGCAGCAGTAGCAACTACAACAGCAACAGCACCAGCAACAGACGCATCAGCAGCAGCAGCTGCTGCACTCGCAGCAGCAATACAGCAGCAACAGCTACAGCAGCGACAACAGCAGCTGCATTCACAGAATTAGCTGCAACAACAACTACAGTGTTAGCTACAACAGCAGTAGTAGCAGCAGCCGCTGCATTCTCAGTGACAGCTCCAGTGGTAGCTTCATCCACAGTCGCAGCAGCACAGCAGCACTTGCTGCAGTAGCAGCACCAGGCACAGCAGCAGTGCTCGCCACCCCCGGCCGAGATCGTCAGCCGGTGAGAAGCTACCTTATAGCTTCTCCAGCCTGCCTGTTGACGGCTCGGTCGATAGCCTTGTCAATTGATGAGCTCGTTGATCACCGAGCTCGTCAATTGACGGACTCGTTGTTTGAGCCCACACTTCCATGTTTTTTTCTAGCCAGGGTCGAGCTCACTCTCCCTAAAAAAAAAAAAAAAAACTGGTGGGGGAGAGGCAGTTAGCCTTGTAACCCCTCTCAAACCCTGGGTTTGCCAACTTTGTTGGTGAATTACGTTTTCCGTTATTTCCATTTTATTTTTCTTTGCCTTTTCTTTTTATTCTTTTATTTTTTTCTCTCCTCCGTCCCTACAAGTGGTCGAGACCTGGGCATATGGGGATTTGTCCCGTTGCCTGGGGAGACCGTGCATCTCCTTTGCACCCCCATCCTCTTTGGTCAAGACTCTCACACGTGGGAGTCTGAACCCATGTGGTGGGAGACCACCACCATCATGTCCTTGAAGTTTTCGACGCCCGAGTTGGCTTCTGTGCCAGTCTCTTCAGAGGTGGCTGTACCCCACCCGGGTTGGCGTTGGCTTCCGCCACCGTACTGTCCTATATTCTATGGGACACCTTCTTCCTCATACACCCCTCCATCGTGGCTCCAGCCTGCAGCTCCATCCTTCTTCATTCCACAAGCTCAATCTTTTCCCGAGCTACCCCATGGTCCATTGATATATGCTCCGGCCTCCACATTCCCTTCCCATACTTGGCCTACAATTGTCCCCTCCTCTGTGAGTTTTTTGTCCCCTGTCAAGTCCGGAGATCACCGTTGCTCGTCGGATGGAGCCCTTTGGGGCGCGTCAGACGGTGGGGCCATGCCGTCTCTGGAGTAGGTTCAGCATTGACAGGTGTCACCCTTCTCCGTCTCCTTGCTGTGACTTCTGGTCATATTGTGTCCTCTCCTGCCATAGATAGTAGTATTGTGCATTTTCATGTGACTACTTTGTCTCATGTGTCGAGTGGCTTCTAGATCATCCATTTTTAAGCAGCTCATCACATGACGTCGTCCTGTGTTGTATTTTTCATGCTGGGGCCTATCAATGACGTACGCTTCGTTTGCATTGGATCTGGCCAAATGTTGCCAATTCAGGGTGTTGCTGTTGTGCATTTTTTTTGTATGCCGGGTGACGTCTTCTTGCCTGATGTCCTCTTTATCCCTGCGCATGAGGTCAGGTTGCTGTCTGTCCCTACCTTGGATGATCAGGGCATGGACTTTGTCTCATCTCGTGGTGTTGGTTTTGTGTCCCTGCGGTCGTCTGGCCATCCTGTTCTTCCTGGTCTGCATTGCGACAAATTGTATCATATGCCCTTGTTTGCACCATCATCCATGGTCACTGTATCAGCGCATGTGCATTTTTCTCCCTCACTTTCCCCTGCACACACACGTTTTGCTCCAGTGCCGCTTGTGTTATGTCCATACAACCTTAGGGGTGTTCGTATTTCATGCACTGCTAATTGTGTTGATTGTACACAATGCAAGTTGCATCACCCGTCCTTTCCTTGGTCTGACTCCCGCACACTTCATCCCCTTGTCCTTGTTCATGCAAATGACATGGACCCGCTCCGCGATGAATTTCTGGGGGGTGTTGGCCGGTACATCTTCTGTCTTACGGATGATTTTTCTCGCTTTCGCTCGATCTTTGCCCTTTGTCACAAAAGTGATGTCGGGTCCATGATCAATTCTTGACTTGTCTGGGCTGAACGTGCTTTTCAACGTATGTTGATAGCATTCTCCTCTGATCGTGGTGAGGAGTTCATGGGTCCCACGACGCGCTTCCTCAAGTCTCAAGGAGTGCATCTGGAGCTCTCTACTCCATATACACCAGAGCATAACGGAGTGTCAAAACGTTAGAACCGTACTCTTGTTGACGGTGTTCGCACCCTCCTTATCGAGTCTGGCCTCTCTTCGATTTTTACCTTCGAGGCTATATCCTGCATGACGTGGGTTTGGAACCGTGCTCTCCACGGTCCGTTGCCTCATCATGTCATGCTATTCGAGCATTATTATGATCGTCGTGCTGACCTTTGGCTTGTTCATATCCGGGGCAGCATCACCAGGAATTGGCTCCCTGAGGACCAATATGATGGCAAGCTGTATCCTCGAGATTGCATCTGTGCTTTCCTTGGTTTTTCCTCTCAGTCCAAGGCTTAGCGCTTTTGGGATCCTGAGCATGGTCGGGTTGTCGAGTGTCACGATGCTCTCTTCTTTGAGAACACCTTCTCACGTGACATTGCTCGTTTTGTTCAGTTAATTGTACCCTTCTCTCGTCGAGGGTGAGGTGGTGTATGTGTAGCACCCTTCGGTAGTGACTGTGTTCTGTATCCCGTTGCATCGTTGCCTGCATCATCTCCTGTCGCACCTGCGTTGTTGCCTGCATCACATCCTGTTGCGTCTGCATTGCTGCCAGTGTCACCTCATATTGTGTCTATTTTCTTGTCTGCATTCTCTCCTATCGTGTCTGTGTTGACACCTGCCTCATCTCTTGCCGCATCTATGTCGCCACCTGCATCATCTCCTGTCATGTTAGTGTCGCCTACATTATCCCTCACCACATCCGCATCATCTCCTGTTTTGTCGTTGTTGGTTGTGGTTCCATTGGCCACTCTGGGCCCGTACGGTCAGTCTGTCTAGTTCACGGTGGTGTCGTTAACCCCACACAACCTACTCCAGGTTTTGGTCTTGACGCTCTTGGCTTGGCGACAGTTGTGGCATTGCCTAAAACCGATCTTGGATACTCTCTAAATTCTGATGGGTTCCACCGAGCCATTGTGGTAGCTGGGTCTATCCGGCCTCTACCTCTACCACATTCTTCAGTCGTCACCATACTCGTCGCGAGTGGCAGCATGATACCAGCACGAGCATGGGGTTTATGAGAAGGTGAAGCTCCTGCCTGGCCATACGGCCATCTTAGCGCGTTGGCTAATTCGAAGGAAAGAGAGGCCCGATGGCTCAGTGGAATGGTACAAGGCTCGTCTTGTGGCCAAGGGATTCTCGAAAGTGCCTGGTGTGGACTTTGATGTCACCTTTGCCTCAGTGGGCAAGTACACTACGGCAAAGGCCCTATTGAGTCAAGTGGCACAGCATGATTGGGAGCTCCACCTGATCGACATCGACAATTTTCTCTTACACGGTAATCACAAGGAAAAGATCCATCTCTTTTAGCCTCCAGGGTTCAAGGGCGGATCAGACAAAGTCTAGTGACTCCAAAAGGCCTTGTATGGCTTTAAAAATCTCCATCTTGTTGAAACCTCAAAATCTCTGCTACCTTGCAGCAGGATGAGTATCACCGTAGAAGATTAGACCTAGCGTTGTTCGTGAGTACCCCCTCTGTACCCCTCTTTGCTGTCCTGGTCCATATGGTTGACCACTTGATTGTGTCCCCCAACCCTCAAGCTGTCCAGGTTGTGAAGGATCTCATCCAATCTATGTATAGAACGAATGATCTTGGTCTAGCTCGTATCTTCTTGGAAATGGAGATTGAGCGTGATTACCAGCATAGCACACTATATGTGTATCAGGCTGGTTACGTCAGGACGTTGGGGGGGCATTTTTCTGACCTGTTAGCCAAAGTCCCTTCGGCATCTACGCCTATGAAGCCTGCTGGGCAGAGGCTTCTCACTTCAGTAGACCCAGATCGTCTGGAGGAGCCTGTCGATGTCACAATGTACCTTTGAGTCATTGGCTTCTTGATGTTCCTCGGGACCAGGACGTGCATAGATGCTACCTTGATGTGAACTTGTTTTTGTAGTTCTCACAGCATCCGCGTCAGCCTTATTTGGATGCTGCTCTGCATGTGGTGTGGTATGTCATGTCTACCCCACGTCTAGGCCTGCTCTTTCATGCGCAACTGCCTGTTGTTATTCACGGGTACACTGATAGCAATTTGGCCCATAATCGTGATGCGCGCAGCCGGTCTGACTACATCTTCCTTGTCGATTGTACAGCTGTCTCATGGAAGAGTGGCAAGTGTGTTGCGTAGCGTGGAGCTTGAATGAGGCTGAGTATGTCGTACTGGAAACTGGGGTCTGTGAGCGCATCCGGTTGTGCTGTCTCACGCAACAGCTGTGCTAGCCTATCTGCTCCATCACCATCCGCTGCAAAAATGAGAGCATGAACCATATAGCAGAGCATGATGGCACGTATGATACGTACATAAAGCACACCAATATTGAGCATCAATTTATGTGCGAGCATATCTGCGGGTCATGGGGGAGTGTTGGTGTGTGATTCACGGTGATCTCTGGACTTGTTGTCGCGGCTCACCGGTATACCGGGACACTTGACAGCTACTTTGACAATGTCAGCACCAGCCAGCGCGGTCTCACATGCTCCTCAGAGTTGTCTCAGTGGCACTATCCTTGCGCGTTCATGGTCCAGTTTCGTGGCGTTTCTATCTCTACATCTGGCGCTTTTTTTCAGTTTGTCATTCGGACAACCAAGGAACCCGTATGCCTACCGAGCTCCCTTTTGCTGTTGTTTTGGAGCTTGCCGCCGGATTAGCCTATTTTCTGACTGGTCGGTTGGACTTGCGTGCCTAGTTGCACGCACGTGGGTGAGACTAGACATATACACTTGTCTGTTGTTTCCTGGCTTAACTTCTATGTTTTCATGTGTATCTTCTCCTTCTCTCCGCCGTTTGAAGCACCGTTCGTTCCGTTGTGTTCTTTGCAACATACCCTCTCACGATGAACATTGCTTTGGGGGTTTCTCCATTCCCTTACCAGGCATCTTTTCAGTAGAAGTCGTTTGTCCCCACAAAGCTCAGCTAAGCTGTTGTGGCTACTACTAGTGCTACACTACTAAAGACATTTTTGGTTGTTTCCTCAGCTGCTCTGATGCGATGAGAGTGTCTAGAAAATCTCTTGGCCGTTGCATGTTTGAACGCATGTAACAGGTACTTCTTACAAGGCCCTAGAATGTGGCTGTGAAAGGTCAGAGTGACATAAACAGTAAAGAAAATGAGCTGATGATGTGGATTTTCCCCTCCCTCCCACATTGTCAAGGATGTGTGAGGGAGTGTAACAGCTCTATCTAGTGAACTACGGGGAAAAGAAGCAAAGATAAAAAAAGGACAGCCACAATGCTCCTGAATTCATAGTGCTGCATTGTTCAAGTGTGCACTAGAATCTAAACCCTCACATTTCACATGTGACCGGTGAGAGAAAGTGCTCGCTACCGGACACAATCAACGTCTGATTACCCCTGCTACCACGTAGCCACTGCAGCTGATCAAGATGAAATAGCACTGGGATCCAGAATCAATGCCGCAGGACATGTGCAAGTGAGTTGCCAAGTCTAGAAATGAACGTGACATCACAACTCGAATGATATGATGTTTCCATCTAGTACTACCATCACGTGCAGATCATCACGGCCACCATTGAAAGAAATTGTTTTGACTATCCAAATTTCTCGTTTCATTTCCACAAATTAAAGTGGTACATAGCAAGGAGCTGAGAATAGTCTTCACCATCATCACATTCTACTCATCAGTAAAAATGGGGCGTGCTAACAAGACACCACCGTGGATGGTGAGTATAGGTGAGAGAAAATAGTAGATCCGGTGTACCAAGCATTAATACACCATACAATCCACTGACACTAACTCATTATTCCGGAATGTGGCCCGAGCCGGGTGCCAAGGGCATTCAACCACGCCCACTCACACCTGCGCCTACAAGGATGTCGCGTTTAGCAGGCTGCCACCACAGCCTGCTCCACACGCCCTAGACAGAGCATTGCTGCCGCTTCTACTGCTCAAAACTGCACCAGGACCCGCAAGGTGCTGAGGGTGTGCAGCAGCAGAGGAGCATGAGCGCTTAGGCGGTCCTGACGTTGCGGAGTGCGGCGAGGAAGGGTGCAGTGTCCGACGGCGACAGGGGGAAGGAGAGAGCCTGCCTGGTCAAGGCCTGGCCCGGAGCGGACAGAACGTACTGGCCCCACTTCTTGACGAGGCCAGCGGTGGGGAACTGGCCGGCGGGCGTGGTATAGTCGCTGCGCCACAGGCTGAGGATGAACGACACGAGGGGGTACGTCTTCACGCCGCGCTTGTACACCAGGCTTGTGCGCGACCACGACGCCACAGGACTCGGGAATGGGCGCGTCAGTGCAGCGGCGACGTCGCCCGTCTGCGCCGTGAAGTAGTTGCCGGCCAGGTTGGGCACGGACACCTCCAGCAGGTTGCTGGCCTTGAACGTGACGAGGCCGATGCCCGTCTGCATGTACGAGATGCCGTTGGCCGTCTGCGCGAGCCTCGACGCCAGCGCGTTGTTGCCCGTGGCCTTGATGGCGTTGTCGGCCCACAGAATGGTGTCCACGGCAGAACCTGGGCCACCTGCAGATGGTTGCACGTTGGCGGGCCACGACGCACGCGCGGCGCTCTGCGCAGCACTCGGACAGAAAATGGGCAGATGGACGAGAGCGTCAGCATTCA
>SZWC01001208.1:167821-189360 GCA_023375785.1 Penium margaritaceum | reverse complement strand
GAGAGAGGGAGAGAGAGAGAGAGAGAGAGAGAGAGAGAGAACAGTAGGACAGAAACAGGCATGGCCACGGTGAGAGGGGTCATACGGAAAGGTAGGTGACGATGACGTTGGTGGCGCCAGCAGCATCAGCACGGACGATAGGCTGTGGCCCACCAGCCACACCGGCGACGCCAGCGGCAGCCCAACTCTTGATGGTGCCGCGGAAGATACCCAGCAGGTTGGCGGCGGAGATCTTGCGCGTGAACTTGAGGTCAGCCTTGCGCACGAAGAAGCTGAAGCTCGTGTACGTCTGCACCGCCACCGCCACAAACACACCCAGCACCAAGACACACGCCAGCACCGCACCGCAGCACAATCAAGTCAGCATGGATATGCTCGTGGACATTCGACATGGAACGTGTTCACATACACTTTTTTTGCACAGGTGCATCGAATCAAGTGTACGTCTGCACCGCCACCGCCGTAGACACACCCAGAACCGCACAGCAGCGCAGTCAAGTCAGCATGAGTATGTTCGTGGACGTTCGACATGCAATGGATGCAACATGTGTTCGCATACACTTTTTTTGCACAGGTGTATCGAATCAAGTGCAGAGGAATCATCCATGGCAGAACGCGGCGCAGGAAATGTCGTGGAGCAAAGGAGAAGAATCCAGCAAAGGAGAATAATCCAGCAAAGGAGAAGAATCCAGCAGAGGAATCCAAAAGACAGCTTTTCAACTAAGCTCCTCCACATGATACTTTTTTTCCCGAGTGGCACACTCATTTGGAACCCCTGCATCAAGTGGCACTCTAGGTTGCAGTGCTGTTCCCGAGCCGCCTACTCAGGCGACTCGGGAAACATCTTCTCGCGCTGATGTAAGGTATCCAAACGAGAGATATTCCCGAGCCGCACTCTCGTGTGAAGGAGTATACAGTGTGTGGGGCCTACAGTACGTTTAGACCTTGGCCTCGTTTGGAGTCTGCCGGAGGTGCAGGTGGATTCATTTGTGGCGTCGTTTTGGTGTTCTGCGTTTGCCTACTCACCACGGGGATAGTGATTCGGCTGATACCGGCCGCCTTTGCCTCTTGCTCGTCTCCCGCCGTGATGGCGTCAGTGAAGCCCACCACGTAGCGGCCCTTGATCCACCCGTCCACGCCGTCGGGCGCGTTGGTGTTGCGGTACGCGTCTAGCTTCGCCACCTGTCCGGGACGCGCATTGAACGAGTTGATGGTGATCTGAATGTACGCAGCCACGGATCCCGCGCCGCCCAGGGAGTTGGTTGTGGCACCAGCGGCACCGGTCGAATAGGACAGCAGCAGTGCTGCTGCGGCGAGTGCCAGCACCAGAGCGGGTGAGGAGGCAGAGCGCGCCATGATGATGTCCGTTAGCGGCACAAACTACAGCAACACAGTTGCGGGCAGTGGATGAAGGCTCGTCGTCAGATTGCTCGTCGGACTGAACATCGACAGCCCTGTCGTATGAAAGATGAAGAGGAAGTACAGGCTCGTCCTTTAAACGCTTGCCAAGCGAGCTCCAACGACCCCGTCCATACATGTGCAACGGCGACTCCAGCCCTAACGCAGGCAAACGGCCGCCTGTGCGCTCCGCATGACCCGCCCTACATTCGTGACGTTGCAGGGGACCCAGCCCAGGACCGAACGTCCACCGAACATTCGAGCCTTCGAGGTCACGCGCCGCATCGCGTACGCCAAAAGTGCATCGGACGGCCACAGCAACCCGTCGCCGTGTCGGTGGCGGCGGCGGCCTAAGGATGCCCAATGAGGAGGAGGAGGGCTGTCCAGCGTGGATAACGCTTTTAGTAGCGCCATCCGCGCCTCTGCGTGTGTCCTCCCACTCGCGTGTCCTCTTTTGGCCGTAAGTCGTGCGCTTCGATTTGTGCCTCTCTGCCATCGTCCACTGGCCTAAAGATTTGTTGGTCTCTTGAGAGAAATGTCTCTTCGCTAGATCTCCCACAGGCGCACACGCTATCCGATGATGAGAAATCGAGGCGTCGAGCTACGACGCATTCAGATCTTTCTGGGCATAGGGTACCAAGCGCTGGTCCGCTCGGCGGTCGCAGCTGTTCGGGAACTGGTGTGGGAGCGTACGACGTGCTTAAGGGCGACGCGTGTCGCGGTCAATAGGGGAAGATGAAGAGGAGACTGTCGGCTTTGCTTTGTTGCTCCCGTCGTCAGCCACCGTCTAGTGCCGCAGAGGAGAGGAGGGAGGAGACTGTCTAGAGCCGCAGAATTAGGCTGCATATGACATCCCTCGCGCCGCAGAGGCTCAACGCGCTTGAGCCGCGTTGAACCAACAAGCGCATTTTTTTGGAGGGCGCTTCTGCGCGACGCGACAGACTGTTCTGTCAGTGAGAGTGTTATACAATACATAATCGTGAGGCAGCTCACAACGGATCTCCGAGCTATCCTCGTAACCAATCTTGACTCTAGTTGGGACCGATTCGGTACCAAAATCAATCGTGCGACGCCGGAAGTGCCAGCGAAATCCTGTTAATTTCTTTCAACCGGACCGGCCGCAATGGACGGAAATGAGAAATGTCTAGCAATGTGTGGTAGGGAAACTGTCTCGGTTACTCAATAGACAAAACAGAACTTCATCTTCATTGTTTGGCATGGATTGATATCTTACGAAGAAATGAAGAATGTCTACATTGCACATTATTGCGCCCTCATGCATTTCTCGAAGCACACACTTGTCATGTCACCTTCCAGACGTTTTGCTCTACATACCTCCATTCTGGGCGTCGAATGCGCGACGTCCTACGTGTGATGAAGCTGCTCCAAATGCATGAGTTTACATTTAATCCACCACCTGCAAGCACCTGGAATCAATCCATTCCTGCCTAGTATGTGGCATAATTCTAGGTTGCGTTTTTCATCGTTTGGCACCCATCACATATGAATTATGCTATATGCAGGAGCGGCCAATACCCTAGGGTTTTAAGTGTGTGTGTCTTGTGCGTTGGGAGTGCCCTACAACCTGGTGATTTCGATTTTACATATTTTATTGGTGGCTGAATCTTGGCAAATTTCATGTTTTATCGAATTTATCCAGGCATCAAAATAATTAAGACCGATTAGTCGAATCCAAAGTGTCACCACTCATTTTTTGTTTTCGGTGTATACCAACAAACCTGTTTTGCTCACATCATGGTCGATCCTAAGTGTCGGAACATAATCAGCTTATCAAGTGCGATGTTTGAATTCGTCTTCATTGCACGAAGGCTGTGATTACCGTGTTGTCACTGACATGACTATCGTGATTGGCTGTTGGAGCGAGTTATAACGTGTCACATTATTGTCATCTCAGTAACACGCACAAAAAATTGACAAGGCTACTCAGATTCAGACGAACGAGAACACTTATTCACCGAGCGCATTTTTTGGATTAATTGGCCATAGGCTACGCGTAGGAATTCGGCTTGTGTGTATGCCCCACCCAGTGTTCGGAAGAATAATATTTCCTTACCCAGCGTTCGAAACAATAAGACTCCCCTACCCACTGACCCCCCTACCATGTCAACGGTGTATGTGATGCAACGTCGACATGCTGACGTCAATAATTTCTTCGAACATTCACAAACCCCTCGTTCGAGGGGTTTGTGAATATTCGAGGGGGGGTTGCATCTAGTTTGCATGGGGGGTCCAAGACTCCCCATGCGTTGAAAGGGAACCTGCTCGGCCCAGCTACCGCGGGGGCCCAGAGGAGCCCCGTGCAACAATAAAATCCTAAAACCATGAGTGTAATTTGGGGTGTGGTTTGATTAAGGTTTGCATGTTACAACTGGAATGGTTTACATGTTGGGAAAAGAAGAACGAGTGTTACCACTCTGTTTCCATGCCCCACCTTGCTTCGCTCAATCAGCGGCGCATACCGCTGATCGAGCATACTGAAGCGAGTGGGCTAGGCAATCATATCTTTAAGTCGATGGACAGGGATTCAATGCAATCTTTTCCCTAGGTAGGACGTCACAAACCCCTTTGCCGATTGGGTAGAAGGGTTATTATGCCCTTGACCGTAAGTGCACAAACATTCGAGCCTTTCTGCTTCCTGACCCATCCGAAGCTCAAAATTGATGAGGTTGTTTAAAATTGTAAGCCAACCTAAACGGCTATGCGATGTTTGACACCCAGACCATTCTTGTTGTCCTCTTTTTCTAAATTTTGAAATTTTTTGCTAATGGTTTATTGGCAGCCCTCGGACTAAGACTTTGGTCATGAAGGTTCTCTTAAGTTTTCTGTTTTAGTGGTTTTTGTTGCAAAAGATCGCCCCTTAAAGCTTGCCATTTGGGCAGCCTACACGATGAGACTCTTATGTCAGGTCATAGATTGGCGCTGACGCAATTTACCGGCGGAGCAGTCCTATGGTCATCGCAGATCATCACATTTCTGTTAGGTACAAATCGACATTGTATATGGTGGCCACTTGTCAGGTCATCGCCTCAGACAATTTTGCCCGCATTTTTCTAGGACGCTTTCGCGTGATGCCACAAACTATAATGTCAATGAGCGTGTTATACAATACATAACCATGAGGCAGCTCACAACGATCTTCGTGCCGTGTGCTCCTTGTGAGCAATATTGACTATAGTTGGTAGCAAAAAAATTGGTACCACAATCAATCACGCAACGCCAGAGGTGCCCGCGTCCTCAAATCTTGTCATTTTTCTTCAATCGGACCGGTCGCAGAGTTATGGTTAATCACCACAAATTCATACACTCACCAATTGGTGTATCAAAAAGTGTATTCCTATATGCAAAGATTTCACATAAATCACCAACATCAATTCATGTCACTGGAGCCCAAACATAATTTCCTCATATAAGGTGTTACTTCTAATGGATTGCATGTGCTACGTACTAGTTTTTGCTAGATGTCCATGTTCACTGATATGTTCACTTCCCAATACACTTGTCAATACACAGTTTCAGGGGTGAGGTGATTGGTCATATATGCGGTCGCAACAGACGGAAATGAGAAATGTTCACCAATGTCTGGGGAGGAAAACCTTCTCGGTTACTTAGTGGACGAAACAAAACCTCGTCTCTGAACCTTTTTTATGGCCAGAAACCTCCCTCTCAGCTTGAAAACAGAATGGTGAACAATGGTGTGTACAACATCAACAAGAGGTGCCTCACAAATGATGAAACCAAGTTACTTAGTTTAGGCCTCAACTTCACAATGAGGCCCCTTGCTTGCTCTTTCTCTCAGGCTAAACATGCCCCACATGAGCTTTGCAGAAATGTTAAGCTGACATGGCTTCTTCGAAATCAGAAAGTTTCCACTTTGTCCAAGTTTTGGATTCCCAATATGAATTGGATGCTTCCGAAGGGACCATGGGACGTTGAAGTAGCCAACAACCTGCTTAAGTCTGAAGTAGCTCACTGCTTCTACCGTTCTCCCATTCTTCCTAAAAGCACACTTCCCAAACGACTAAGGTGTGCTCTATAGTAGCTTTGAAATGACAAATCTATTGTCATTTGGACTACCGACAAACCTAGGCCTTGTTGTTCTCAATGGAGGTGACAATATCTCTGAATGTATGGCTCATTTTTCAAATCCTTCTCCTTAGATCTTGTCTACGTACAACATTGAAGAAATCAAGGCATAGCTACTCTCAAATAAAGAGATTTGCACCAACTCTGGACTTCTCTCCTATGCACATTGGGTATGTTTTTTTCAAGAACCAACCGGAGGGTAGAAACCAGCCACCTTCTATTGCCTAATGAAAATTCACAAAATGTACACGTTGGACATCCCATTGTTTTCTGCCATGGTTGGATCNATCCTTCTCCTTAGATCTTGTCTACGTACAACATTGAAGAAATCAAGGCATAGCTACTCTCAAATAAAGAGATTTGCACCAACTCTGGACTTCTCTCCTATGCACATTGGGTATGTTTTTTTCAAGAACCAACCGGAGGGTAGAAACCAGCCACCTTCTATTGCCTAATGAAAATTCACAAAATGTACACGTTGGACATCCCATTGTTTTCTGCCATGGTTGGATCACAAAAAACGTCTCCAAATGGCTAGACTTGGAGCTCCAAGCCCTACTGCAATAGCAATCAATCTTTCACAAAGATAGCACCTCCTTGATGTTGGAGATTGAGGCTCTTCTCCTTCCATCAAATGTCATTCTTGCCACTTACAATATTGTTACACTCTACCCCAGCATCCTGATCTCAACTGTGTTCACCTTCATCTAAGGACTACTCCATCAAGCTCATCATCCCAAGACTCCCGAAATCATCCAACTCCTCTCATGGGTGATGCACAACTCTTATGTGGAGTTCTTAGAGAAAACCTATAAACAGGTCAATGGCAGAGCCATGGACACACAAACAGTCCCATTATTTTGCCATCCTCTTTATGAGTATGATAGACCAAGAAGTCACTAGGAGATGTCACTCACAACCATTCCGCCATCATCGATACATCGAAGATGGAATTCTCATTTTGACCGGCTCACACACAGATCTCCTTCACTTTCTCTCAAAATTTGGCAGCATCGACGAGAACATCAAGACCAAGTGAGACATCTCCACCACTAGCATTGACTTCCTTGACATCACGCTAAGTGAAGGTGAGAGGATTGAGGCCTCCAATATTCTATATGTGAAAACACACCAGAAACCAATGAACAAAACCTCTACCTTCCCTTTCACAACTATCATACCAAGAGTTGTCTGCATGCTTTCATCTTCTCTGAACTGTGACACTACCTCATTTGGACGTCCTCTGCCAAGGATTTTCTAGAAACCAAGAAATTATTCGCTTGATTTTGAGCACGCGGCTACCCTCAGAGGTTTCTCTTGCCTATCTTTTCACAGGTTTGACATCGTCAATACCAGCAAGAAATTAATCGGATGCTTCATATGAAATCCCAAGACCGGCCAATATTATGTCCCCTTGTGCCAAAAACCTTACTAAATCCACTAACTAAAAGGTTATACCTAGGTTCATACATACAAAAAAAAATCACGTCGACTTTGGAAATTTAATACTATTGTGTTTGTAGGCCGGCCTATCTTAACATCGAGAATGCCGAGAAAATTGTGCACATGCCTATGAACGTTTAGGTTACAAAGGTAACCACTTGATCCACCATGGTTGCGTAATCCCAAAACCCTGTGGAAACATGAGCGATGCAAATGGATGTAAGTATAGTACTTTAGCAATAGGAGTCTGTTTGTAATTTCATTCAGTGAGATGAAGGCCCACAAGCTCAAAATTGGTATACCAATAAAAACTTTCTTTCAAATCCTCCTCTCTTACCATGCATTTTCTGTCTAACATTATCTCTTTGCCGCACTAAGATGTCAACCCCATCATCGACAGCACGCAACGATTCCTCATCAGCTGAGGAGACTCTATGGAAAAACCCCAAAACCCCTCGAGTGGTGCCTCGTAGGCGACCAGCCCCCACACCCGTCATGGACACCGCCAATCCCATGAACCTCGCCAACACTGAGGTAGTCGAGGACTCCATCGAGGGTGACGACGACAAGACTATGGACTTCGAGGTCAACCAACCCGACGACCTCAACCGAAGTCGTCTTCGAAGTCGTCGCCTTCAACCTCGAGAGAGAGGGGAGGGAGAGGAGGGGGGAGGACGGGATCGAGGGGGCAAGGGATGGAAAGGAAAGGACCAGGAAAAGAGGGATCCAAGATCCAGTATTTCATGTGTGGTCACTAATTCACAACATTTGGCACACTTACAGTTTCCTCTCACGAAGAGGACGTTTACCCTGGTGACGAAGCAGACTACAATGGAAAAACATTCTTGGAAGGCATGGCTTTTGCCAACATGTCCGGTAATCGCATTGCATTTGAGGATGACACAGTTGCAAACCGCATGCCTACTCCTTGGGCCCACAGTAAACCCGACAGTGTTCATGTTTATTGTGAGACGACACAACGAATGTGACAGTTACGCATGCACTGTTGGCTGATTCCTCAAGCATGTTCGCACAACCCTTGTGGAAGACATCACAGTCAGTGTACCAACTCTGTAAACAATGCTTTACTCGCTCACTTGAGAGTCGATGATGTACCCGCAAGTGTGGTGTGCATGAAAGATTGTGAGGGAAGATTTCGTAGGACAACTT
Source organism: Penium margaritaceum (assembly GCA_023375785.1). Classification (NCBI taxonomy): domain Eukaryota; kingdom Viridiplantae; phylum Streptophyta; class Zygnematophyceae; order Desmidiales; family Peniaceae; genus Penium; species Penium margaritaceum. The sequence continues at coordinate 181,245 of SZWC01001208.1, read as the reverse complement.
TCACTTTTGTGGACCCTCTTCTCGACACTGTGTGAAGTCATAAGATGTCTCATCCATGTTTCCTGTGTGAGCTCTTTTTTTTGCATTTCTCCATGGTACATGTCCAATGATCAATGTCGACGCCTCGTGTGCATTGCACATACTTCACATAGATCCACGCTCTCTGGCCATGACTGATGAAGACAATGAACAGTGCTTCAAGCGAGCATTTTGCGCTCCTGGCGAGTGTCGGAAGGCCTTTATATACACCCGTTGAATTGTCAACATGGACGGCACATTCCTACCCAACGATTTTTTACAAGTGTTGTTAATTGTGCAAACTTTGTATGCCAAAAATCACATTTCTCCAATATCATGGGCGTTGTTGCCAAGAGATGACACCGAGAATTAGACGTGGTTTGTGGAACTGGTCGCAGCCGCATATCCAACCATTGTGGAACCGGGGGCCGTTGGCACATGTCTGAGAATGTACAAGGGAAGTTTGAATGTGCGGCAGCAAAGGAATTCTGGCGTATAGCACATGCCCGCACAGAAGCAGAGTTGTCACAGGCGCCGAACTAGCTGTGCGCTATGAGTGGAGGAGCCCTCCGGTACCTGCTCGCCAAGAATGGCATCGAGGGGATTCCGTCGGAGACATGGTCCCGCCTACACTTCCCTAGACCGCGTGGAGAACACACGACCTCTAACGTGGCAGATTCCCTCAACGCAAGACAACGTGAAGCACGTTAGAGCTACCCGGTCTTCTGTTTTGCCAACCTTCTGAAGTATACACAGCGCCTCTACCAAGTGCGACTCTACCAATGCTGCTATGGCACCGGGCCCCTCACTCCAGTGGTTGCCGGCCGTCTGCTTGGTAACATTCAGCGGTTGGGGGAGTACATCGTCAACCCTTCATCCATCCTCATCGGCACTGTCCATGGCCCACGCGACGAGGTTCCATGTGCGGTCGACTGTTCCCGCCGGATGTGCAGCTCGTGTACCTTTGAGGATTATGCTCTCTTGTGCGTGCATGTGTGTACACTACTGCTGTTGTCTGGGAAGGAAATGGAATCCTTCTGCAACCAGGGTCTAACCCTAGCTACGTGGCAGTCCACATACAGCCAGGGCATTCCAGGTGCCAACGTACGAAATGTGTAGTATGCGGTCGAGCGGTGGAATCTCCCTGGCCTGCATCATGGTTGCGAGCAACTGCGTAGTGCAAGGCTCGAACGCTCGATAAGGGAGCACGCTAACTGCATTTGCCTGAACTTTGGGTATCGCGGACATTCTTGCAGGAGCTCTCCCAACCAGGAAACCCGAACTCCAGTGGCGGAAGCAACAGCCGCCCGTGCTGAGCGTGCAGCCATTGCAGCAGGAGCAGCGAATGCAACAGGGGAGCAACAGGTTGACGATGCTTTCGAGCACGCTGCCACGATCCGTGATGACCCTCCACATTACGTGGAGATGGCTGTCATTGGCGACAGCGACTATGAGGAGCCTGATGAGGCTGTGCGAGGTGTTGTGATTCAGGGTTAGGATATGGCAGCAAGTGGGAGGACCATGAGATCACAGATATCGAGACAGGGAGAACGGAATAGAAATGGCCGAGGGAGGGGAGGAGGAAATGAAATGTGTTTTGTTCTTTAGATAAAAATCTAAACATCACACATACATTAATGTTGTGTCATCATTGGAGCACATCCATGTCAATCTACTTCTTCTTTCTGAAGAGTCTTCACACAATTAACCACTGTCCCTTGGATGCGTCCATTTGTACTGCTTCCTTCTTTCCTTCCTTATTCCTTTGTTGTACGCCTGTTTGTATAATTAGGCATGGCAGGCTGCTTAACACTGTGCGTAGCCCCACTTGATGTAATACTCTAGAAGCCATGGTGCTATAGCACCCAGTAGAAAGTGAAACAGGAAGGCAGATGGGGATGCTAGTGGTGACTCCATGATGGTCGTGTTGTAAGATGTAGAATCCATCATGCAACTATGTACGTGGCACATGCCAGAGTTCCATGATTTCTCTGTTTATGCAGTACCTAGGGTTCTAGTGAATTGGGAGTACAGTTCATTGATAAAACTCCAGCACTCTGTTCCTGCATCCTCTCCCCCACCACTGTATCCCCAAACCCTCCCACACGCTAGGTCTGTGTATACAACACAGTTGGTGTCAGTGGGAAGGGAGCATTGGTGTTTATCGATAAAAATCCAATACTTTGTATCTGCACTCTCTCCCTTACCACTATGCCCTGAAACATTCCCACACACTAGGTCTATGTATACAACGTAGTTGGTGTCAACGGATAGGGAACACTGGTGTTCATTGATAAAACTCAAGCACACCATGTCTGCACCCTCTCTCTCACCACTGTGCCCCAAAGCCCTCCTACACACTAGGTCTGTGTATACAACAAAGTTGGTAACAGTGGATGTGGAGCACTGGTGTTCATCTGTAAAACATTAGCACTCCATATCTACATCCTCTGCCTCACCGCTGTGCCCCAAACCCCCCCACACACTAGGAATGTGTGTACAACATAGTTGTTGTCAATGAGTGGGGATCACTGGTGTTCATCAATGAAACTCTAGCACTCTGTATCTGCATCCTCTCCCTCACCATTGTGTCCCAAAACCCTCCCGCACACTAGGTACATGTGTACAACAGAGTTGGTTTCAGTGGGTGGGGAGCACTGGTGTTCATCGATAAAACTCTAGCACTATGTATATGTACCCTCATCCTCACCAATGTGTCCCAAAATCCTCCTACACTCTAGGTCTGTGTACGCAACATAGTTGGTTTGTGTGTATATGGAGCACTGGTGTTCAGTGATAAAAATCCAGTAATCCGTATCTGCACCCTCTCCTTCACCACTGTGCACAAAAACTCCTTCAATAATTGTGGCTGTGTCTAGAACACATTTTTTTCCGGTGACTGGGGTGGTATGGTTTCCATGAATAGAACTCCATAAAACACATTACTTTTTACCACGTTCATCCATGCAGCAAGGAGGAGGAAATCCCAATATTCTTGAGGTCCTTTGGGCGTGCACAATGTCGATGGATATCCATTCAAGAAGTCACTGCTATGGGTCCTATTCATGTCACGCGTCCAGGTTCATTATTATACAAGGAAAAAACAGTGGGAAACGTGTGTTACTGACATACGATAATTCCAAGGAATCAGGTACCTAACGCACAAACTCATAGACAATGTCTATCTGGCAAAAGATCCTTTTGTATCTTGTCAACATATGGAATTCACCAGGAGGTCAACCCTCTCCACAGACCCTGGAGTCAATGCGATTATATCAAATAGGAAGTATAAAGAAATAAAGAAATATTCCACGTGTTAGGGTGATGCACACAGGTTTCCCTGTCGGCCCTGGTAGATAATACATCTGTCCTATCTAGGGGGCACTTCTCTGCGACGCCATAGACGAATCTCAGTGAATGTGTTATACGATTCATAATTGTGAGGCAACTCACAATGATCTCCATGCCGTGCTCTCCTGATGAGCAATCTTGACAATAGTTGGAACCAACAAATTCGGTAGCACAATCAATCGCGCGACGTCGGAGGTGTCCGAGAGATGTGTACAACTCATTCCTCCAAAGTACTCTTGATGGTGATCCAACACAGCTAGGGGAGGCAACGGATGTGATCCAATACTTGTATTGTATTGAATCTTTGATGTACTTGGCCACCTTGCATAGTGGTCACCGTGCCCTTGAGCAAGAGCCCTCCATGCGGCTATACGAGTGGTTTGGTACATGGTTTCCATGTCGTTCGTCAAACTCTACTTTTTTCGGCAGTGTTCAGTGGTGGCTGGATAGCGACTTAGTCCAGAGCTTCAAGGGATGCAGTCAGAGCGGCTTCGTCTTCGTATTGGGTGGCACTATTGTGTTGTGGTAGAGTGTCAAGTAGGAGTACATTCTGCAAATCTGGTCAAAGACATAGCTCTTGGCACTGTGGGGTGCTAAAACTGTTCTAAGACATGCAGACTCACGCTAGAAAGCACACGAGCTCTGGTGGTGAGCAAAAGAATGGCAGCACCAAAATTTGGTTGAGTCCGGAACGTGCAGATTAATGAACAAGGAGAGAGTAAAATGAGAGCTTATGTACTGGGGACTGGCGGCTAGTTCACCAAGCCCTGTCATTCCTGTCGTGCTCAAGGGCATGAACGGGGAATACGCATGTAAACGAACATGAATCCACATATGGAGGTCTTCCAAGGCACCGGAACAATCAACCGTGTGCCCGGGTCTCAACCGACAAGAAGATATGCAATATACCCAAAACCCATCCAGATTCTATGGTGACACTATCATCACCGGCTAGCCAAGCTAGGCACGTTTAGACCTCCCGAGATGTTGGAACATTAAACTGGACGTCCGGGTCTCAGCTACATGCAAAATGCGTATGTCTGACAAAAGGTCAAAGAAGAGTTGATTAATCAGTGCTGGGTCTCCCAAAGTACCGGTATAAACCAACGTGTACTCGGGTCTCGACCACAAGGAGAGTGCACAACCTGATAGAGACAATAAACGGCAAATCACCATGGGGTCCCCTGGAGTACTGGCACAAGCCACCAAGTGCCCGGGTCTCGACCACCTAGAAAACTCTATCAAATAGGCATGGGTAAACCAGGCAACTAGAATGTACCATATATGTCACAGAAGGAGTAATGTAGCTGCTGGAAAACCATCAGTACAAACTAGGAAACTCTCACGACACAAGGCTGCATGACAGTCAAACAGCTCCAAGCCCATGCACCAACACTCCCCCTGCGCTGCAAGAGCTATCAGCAAGGCACCAGCTGGGAAGATACATCCACTCCCCCTCAATGAGACAATCCTAGAAACATGAATCCGAACACCGCTGTATCTGGAAAACTGTGTTCCCCCTGCATGTAGAAGGTGATTAAACTGCCGCCTATAGAACACAATACATCTCCCCATGACTCAAATGGTCCTAGGAAGAACGATCAAACAACTGCTAAACCTGAGAGTGGCTCTAGATGTGAAAGGCGTCATCTAAGAGGGGGGGACGAGGCATAAACAGCTACCATGAAGACAACTCACTCATGCACGGGCTGATGCCTGTCACTCACCAACTCCAGAGTGGTTCATGAAGAGTAAGTCAGTCTCAGCTTACACGCATGGAGACTGCCAGAGTTCCCAGCTGGTAGGGTCCTGGGTATCACCCTCATCGGACTCACAGAATGTAGGAGTGGAGAAGATGCCGTCGAATGCTCTATGGTCGGGGAAGGAGATAGAGGCTGAATTCCTCACATCTGGTAGCCGCCTAGTAATCCAAGCAGCATGCTTTGGAGCTTTGTGCGCCAGGAAGGTGATGCTAGAAGCTCTTGGAGTGCAGGGTGGAGACGGACCTGGATATGTGTGTGTGGAGATCACTCTTGCAGCCGGTACAACAACTGCACACTCCAATGTGCGCAGGTGCTCCTGTGGTACAACCAACTTATCCTGGAGAAGAGGCATGCTCACGCATATCTGCATGATGCTCCTGAGTGACTATGTAAAGCTCAAACTTAACATACTCGAGCACCGCTAACACCTCACTGTAGGTGGTAGACGAGGAGTCTACCACTCGGCGTAGAGCCTGCACCTCCATCTCTGCTGTCCGAAACTGAGTGACTGCAGGTGTCAAATCTCCTAAAGAGGTACCTCTCCACAGGTCCTTGGACTGAAACACATGGTCAGCTAGGGAACCTGGAGATGTGTCAGGCTCTGAGACAGGAGGTGTGCAAGGCTCAGAGGAAGAGAGAGATGGTATACATGCAAAGGAGAAGGATGAGGATGAGAAAAATGACGTCTCGTAAAATGTAATACATGATACATGAGGTAAAATAATGCAAAGAATATATGCATCATGTACTACATTTTACGAGATTTCCAACCCACCAAAGAAAGCTTCAATCCGTAAAGAAACGGCCGAGTTATGGTCATTTGAGTGCTCCATGCGTGACTGCCACTGGCAGCACCGCCAGCAGGGTTCAACGGCCGCCCGAAGCGCCCTTGCTTGCAAATGCAGCTCCAGCCGTCATCCCGAAGAACCCATGGACCCCATTGAACCTTGCCTCATTGGCTAAGATTCTATCCAGGGATTCTTTGCCTGCACTGGGCGAGAAAGTCGCTCCGCCGTGCCCGAGGTCGAACCTGTACGTCTCATTTTTTCTGGAGGTGCACCTCCCACCTTCGCACGGCCGTATTGTTCCCGTCCCTGCACCAAATGACCCGGTTCTTAGGTCTTTTTTGCACAGTTTTTCACGCAGAATACAATGGAAGCATCAAAACATGCATCTAAAGTTTTCATGATGATGTAATCACCGCCTCGACCGGCGGCTCCCATAACATTACAGCTACAACTGTTGCACACTACGAGTGCCTAAGCACTAGTCCTACCACTTCCATGCAATGCCCTATAGCAGTGAATGCTTGCACACTGATGTACGCTGTTGCTGCTGTAGGCTGCTATCGGCTGGTTGTGCCCGCTGCAAGCACATGCGTGGATACACGCACGTCTATACGTTCTGATTGCAAGCTACTTTCATGCTGCTTACACGCTGCTCCCACGCAGCTCGCACGCTACTTGCATGATGCGTGTGCAAGCTGCTTGGACGTTGCTTGCACATTGGTACCACATTCACTCTCAAATCACACGGCCCAACCAAAGACGTTGAGTGGTGCCGCTGGTGTTGATTGGAGGATTTCCTTCTTGATGTCGTAGGAATTTTAGCTGCTCTAACACACTTATTCCATTATGGCTCCACGTGGCGCACCTCAGCTGCAGTTTTGACATGTTCTACTGCTCTGCTGTTCACATAACCCCCATGTGCTCTGATATTATGCTAAGATTGTTCTAGTGAATGCAGGCCCATGCTAGACAGCACACGAGCTCTGGTGGTGAGCGAAAGAATGGCAGCACCAAAACATGGGTAAGTCTGGAACGCGTAGATGAATGAACAAGGAGAGAGTACAATGAGCCTTACTGAAAGCTTATGTACTGGGGACTGGCGGCTCGCCTACCAGGCCCCTTCATCCCCGTCACTCCTAAGGGCACAAACGGGGAATACACATGTCACAGAACATTAACCTCAATCAGGATTGCAGGCAAAGACCACCCATGGTCCTTGCATGGGTGGGAAATTATCCACGCGATCGATCATGGGTGTGATTGGTGGCCCTCTTTAATCTAGAAGCCAGACCTGAGCCGGCTGATACATCACCCAAGGAAAAAAAAGGGCAATCAAGAAAGCATGGACACACGATTATCCAGGGTGTAGTTTTATAATATTTTCTCTCAAACAAAGATTCTTATTTGTTCTCTTTCTAAACAAAAAGGGGGAGGGGTTCCTCCTTCCTTATCATAAATCTTATTCATTTTCCTTTCATCTTCTTTTGGCCCAATCACGTCGCACGTGCATTGTAACCATTGTCTCCAGTTCCTTCGACTCGAGACACTGGAATGTGACATCTACACGACCTAGGAACAGTGATAGCTACTCATAAACTCTTCTACTCAGTTCCTACACCACAAAATATTATCCAGTAGATCAGTCCCACCTCTCACTGTCCCTCTCGGCATGATGATGTAACGACCAGGACCACCTTTTGGCTCTTACCTCACATAGGCAACTTGACACTGCTTAGTAATAGCATTCTGTACCCTCACCTTCTTCATCTACGACCCTCCGATATGCCGACGCCGCAGCCGGGACCACCACCATGTACTTTCCTGGGTCATATGCTACTGTGGTCAGTTTCTATGCCACCCGGAGACAACATCTCCTACGCTCACCCACATCCCCAGTTGCCTCCGGGCACGGTGATCTTGCAACCAGCACCACCTTCCCATGGTGTTGGTGGGTAGTCGCTCCTGTGGGCGGTTTCTTCACTGCCAGGATAGAGCATTCTCCTTGTCCTGCCGTATCATCAGCCCACCGGCATAGTGACACGGCCTTTGGAATCACCCTCTGCTGGATACCGTGGCCAGCCTCCTCTATGGTCGTCTTTTGCACAGCTTGGACCCGGCACTCTACACACCTTTCTGTGTCATCAGCCTAACAGCATGGTGATCAGACCGCCTCCACCCCCTGGCCAGTTTTCTTCGTGGTCCTTCTCATCACCACCGCGAGACAACATTCTTCACGCTAATCCTCATCATCAGCCCCCTTCGGGAGTTGCGATGTGGTCTCCAGCTCCACCTCTTCGTGATGTAGCTGGCCAGATGCTTCTGTGGTCGGTCTCTATACCGTCGGGACACGGGGTTCTCCATCCTCACTCACTTGATCCTCCGTGGATTGGTCCTCTCCTGCTACAGCATGAGTCACCTCTCCGTGGATTTGCCTGCCACTTCTGTGGAGATGGACGACACGGTTGGCGCCAGTGACGTCCGTGCCCTAGTGAGTGGCTTCTACCCTGGCTCCAGCCCTGTGCAGGCAGACCTGCCTGATGCATCTTTCCCCTTCACCGTTCCTCTAGAAATATTGTACACCGAGCTCCAGAGTCCGCAGCAGATGATGCAGCAGCTCAGGGACCTGCTGTTCTCGGACTACCTTAATTTTTCCTCTCCACCATCGTCTTCATCTCCTTCATTTTCTTCATCTTCCTCAGAAGGGCCTTCTCCAACTGCACCGGACCTTCCATCTTGGTCTGCAGCTCTTCTCTCCATCCTTCGCTCCACTGGCGTCATGCTCCCGCCAATTTAGCCAATTTCTACGGTATCTAAGAGTCGGCCTCATGCTCGACGACATCGTCAGCACCCAACGAGTCATGTTGGTCTTGTCTCTGGCACTTCTTCATCTCCATCGGCTTCTGTTGTTACAGCGGTCGAGGGGGGTGTGTGCATCGGTCCACTTAGAAATCGACTACAAAAGTGAGCATTGAGGATGGAGTAGGAGCAGCTAGTGCCCACAGCATCAGCAGCCACTGCCGCAGTAGCAGCTGCACCTAGCTTCCTTAGACGCAGCAGGTGCAACTACACTCAGCAACACCAACGGTAACATCCACAATAGCAATAGTTGCAGCAGAAATAGCGGCGGCGGCGCCAACCCCCTGGATGCATTGCATCTTCGTGCAGTAGCCAGGGAGCAGCAGCATTAGCCACACCAGCAGCAGCAGCAACTAGTGCAGCAATAACAGAAACAGCAGCAGAAGCCACACTCGCAGCAACAGCTACATCAGCAACAGTGGCACCATTCACAAAAGTAGCTGCAGCAACAGCTACAGCAGCATCTACAACAGCAGTAGCAGCAACTGCAGCCGCATTCTTAGTAAAAGCTCTAGTAGTAGCTGCATCCACAATTGCAACAACACAGCAACAGGAGCAGCAGCGGGCACGGTAGCAGTGCATACTGCCGCCGGCCTAGCTCGTCAGCCGGCAATAAGCTGCTTTGCAACTTCTTGAGCCCACTTGTTGATGTGCTCGGTTGATGACCTCATGAATTAATTAGCTCGTTGATCGATGAGCTTGTGAATCCATGGGCTCGTTGTTCGAGCCCACACTTCCTTTTTTTTTGCTAGCCAGGGTCGAGCTTACCCTCCCTACAAAAAAAAAACTGGTGGGAGAGAGGCAGTGAGCTCTGTAACCCCCCTCAAACCCCCGGTTTGGCCCACACTGCCAACTTTGTTGGTGAATTACATTTTCCGTTATGTCCATTTTATTTCTCTTTACCTCTACATTTTTTTTCTCTCCTCCGTCCCTACACGTGGTCGAGACCCGGGAATTCGAGGAGTTGTCTGTTGCTTCTGGAGACCGTGCATCCCCTTTTCACCTCCATCCAATCGGTCGAGACCCTCACACGTGGGACTCTGACCCCATGTGGTGGGAGATCACATGTTCCGACGCCCGGATGGGCTTCCGTGCCAGTCTCTTTGGCAATGGTTGTATTGTACCCCACCTGGGGTGGCGTTGGTTTCCGCCATCGTACTATCCTACAGTCCATGGGCTGCCTTCTTCCTCCTAAACCTCTCCATTGTGGCTCCAGCCCGCAGCTCCATCCTTCTTTATGCCACAAGCTCAAACCATTCCCAAGTTACCATATGGTCTGGTTACATCTGCTCCAGCCTCCACATTCCATTCCCATCCTCGGCCTCCAATTTTCCCCTCCAATGTGAGTTTGACTGTCGCATCTGGAGATCACCATTGCTCGTCAGATGGAGTCCTTCGGGGCACGTTGGACGGTTGGGCTATGCCATCTTCTGGAGTGGGTTGAGCATTGGAAGTAGTTCACAATTCCTCATCTCCTTGCTGTAACTTATGGTCATACTATGTCTTGTCCTGCCATAGCTTGTAGTGTCACATAATGTCATGTGACCGCATCGTCTTGTGTGTCAAGTGGCTTCTGGATCATCAATTCTGGAGCAACTCATCACATGACGTCGTCTCATGTCACATCTTTCACGTTGGGGCCTGTCGGTGGCATACGCTTTGTTTGCACTGGATCTGGCCAGATGTTGCCAGTTCAGGGCATTGGTGTTGTGCATGTTCTTGGTCCATCAGATGACGTCTTCTTGCCCGATGTCCTCTTTGTCTCTACGCTTGAGGTCAGCTTGTTGTCTGTCACTGCCTTGGATGATCTGGGCATGGACTACATCTCATCTTGTGGCGTTGGCACTGTGACCTTGTAGTCATGAAGCCATCCGTTGCCTGCAGTTACTACAGTAGGACATGTACATGTTTCTTCCTCACCTTCCTCTGCACACACGTTTGCTCCATCGCCACCTGTGTTATGTGCATACAGCCACAATCCATAGCCTATTGTGTCATCAGCCTGCCATTGGATTGACCCCGGCACTTTCCCTGCGCCACGTTGACTGCCTTCATTGCGCACAAGGCAAGCTGCATCACCCGTCCTCTCCTTCTTCTGAAACACGTACGTGTCACCCCCTTTTCCTTGTCCATGCAAATGTCATGGACCCGCTCCCTGATGGATTTCTGGAGGATGTTGGTCAGTATGTCTTGTGTTTTATGGATGATTTCTCGCGCTTGCGCTCGATCGTTACCCTTCGTAAAAGAAATGATGTTGGCTCCACGATCGAGTCTTGACTTGTCCAGGCTAAACCTGCTTGCAAGCGTAAGCTGATAGTATTCCGCTCTGATCATGGTGAGGAGTTCATGAGTCCCACGGCCCACTTCCTCCAGTCTCAAGGAGTGCATCTGGAGCTTTGTGCTCCATTTACACCACAGCAGAACAGAGTGTCAGAACGTTAGAACCACACTTTGCACCCTCCTTATCGAGTCTGGCCTCCCTCTGTTATTTGCCTCCGAGGCCATGTCCTACATGACGTGGGTTGGAATCCATGTTCCCCACTGTCCACTGCCTCGGCATGTCACCCCATTCGAGCGTTGTTATGGTCGTGGTGCTAGCCTTTGGCTTGCTCATATGTGGGACAACATTACCAGTATTTGGCTCCATGAGGACCAATGCAATGGCAAGCTGTCTCCTCGAGGTTGTTTCCATACTTGCCTTAGTGAATCCACTCTGTCCAAGGCTTAGCACTTTTGGGACCCTAAGCGTGGTCGGGTTGCCGAGTCTCGTGAAGCTCTCTTCTTTGAGAGCACTTTCTAATGTGGCATTACTCGTTTTGTTTTGTTCCTTGCGTCCTTCTCTCATCCAGGAGGTGATGCAGGTGACAATGCAGATGTAACAGGAGATGACACTGACAACAATGCAGACGTGACAGGAGGCGACACAGGCAACAATGCAAACGCAATAGGAGATTGTGTAGGCAACGATGTAGTGGGATACGAAGCATAACCATTATCAAAGGTCGCGTATGTGCTATTGCCTGCATTCTCTCCTATCACGTCTGTGTCGATTATTGCCTCATCTGCTTTTGCATGTGTGTCACCACGTGCATCATCTCCTCTCACATCGGTGTTGCCTATATTATCCCTTGCCACATCCGCGTCATCTCCTATTGCGTCATTGCCAATTGTGGTTCCATCGACAGCTGAACCAGTCACACCCTGTCAACCCCCATCTTTTTGTTGTATACTTGTGCGCTAGGAGACATTTGCAGTATGTGCCTCACTATGTCCCGCCTGAATGTCATAGAGCCTCGGTTGGCCACTTTGGGCTCGTTTGGTTTTTCCGTCCAGTTCACGGTGGTGTCGTTAACCCCACACAACCTACTCTTGTTTCTGGTCTTGACGCCCTTGGCTTGGCGGCGGCTGTGATATAGCCTAATACCGCACTTGGATACTCTCTAACTGCTGATGAGTTCCACCAAGCCATTGCAGTAGCTGGGTCTACCCGCCCTCTGCCACATTCTTTAGACACCACCACACTCGTCGCGAGTGGCAACATGACATGTGGCCCTGAACCGAACATAGTACAACAAGCACGCTCTGCTACAGATGCAACTCTCTACGAGCAAGCTATGTGCAAGGAACGCACTGTAATCGAGGAACATGGGGTTTATGAGAAGGTGAAGCTTCCGCCCGGTCGTAAGGCCATCTAAGTGTGTTGGGTGTTCCGAAGGAAAGAGAGGTCCAATGGCTTAGTTGAACGGTACAAGGCCTGTCGTATGGCCAAGGGATTCTCCCAAGTGCGTGGTGTGGACTTTGATGCCACCTTTGCCCCTGTGGGCAATTACAACACGGCAAAGGCCATATTGAGTCAGGTGGCACAACATGATTGGGAGATCCACCAGATGAACATCAACAATGTTTTTTTCCATGCTAATCTTGACGAAGAGATCTATCTCATCTAGCCTCTAAGGTTCAAGGACGGTACAAACAAAGTCTGGCGAATTCAAAAGGCCTTGTCTGGCTTTAAGCAAATCCCACATTGTTAGAACGTCAAGATCTCCGCTACCTCGGAACGGGGCGAATTGGAAATAATTTTAGGGCATGCAGGCCCGTGCAAGAACGAACATGAGCTCTGTGTGTGAGTGCGATGCAAGACGGCAAGAATTTGGCTAAGTCTGGAACGCTGAATATAAAGAACAAGGAGCGATTACAAATGAGCCCCTAGCGGGCTTAAGTAGGGGCGCCGGCAGCTAGCCGCACCGGGCCCCGTCACCCCCGCTGAGCCGAAACGGGTCAGCGGGGAGAACACACTCCGTACACCACGATAACAATCACGGTGGTCTCCTCGAGGCACCGGAAAAGCTCTCCGAGTACCCGGGTCTCGACCACTGAGAAAATAGGAACAGTGCCAGAAAATCTCAGAATCAGCGTCCAGTCATCACAGACGGCTTTCCGAACATCGGAAGCCCCACAATAGCCATCGGGTCTCCTCGTCGCACCGGTACAGTCAACCGGGTGCGCGGGTCTGAACCCACCGAGAAAACTCTCCTACCTCCTGACAAGCCCACATGGCTGCCGGAACGCATCGACCGCGTCTCGCCGGCGCTGTCGTAGGTGCTGGAGAAGTCTCGGTGCAGTCCGGAGGCCCGTCGTGTCGTCACGC
>SZWC01001208.1:111351-156706 GCA_023375785.1 Penium margaritaceum | reverse complement strand
AGAGAGAGAGAGAGAGAGAGAGAGAGATAGCGAGAGAGCGAGAGAGCGAGAGAGAGAGCGAGAGAGCGAGAGAGAGAGCGAGAGAGCGAGAGAGAGAGCGAGAGAGCGAGAGAGAGAGAGAGAGAGAGAGAGAGAGAGAATAGGTGGACAGAAACAGGCATGGCCACGGTGAGAGGTGCCATACGGAGAGGTAGGTTACGATGACGTTGGTGGCGCCCGCAGCGTCAGCACGGACGATAGGCTGTGGCCCACCAGCCACACCGGCGACGCCAGCGGCAGCCCAACTCTTGATGGTGCCGCGGAAGATACCCAGCAGGTTAGCGGCGGAGATCTTGCGCGTGAACTTGAGGTCAGCCTTGCGAACGAAGAAGCTGAAGCTCGTGTACGTCTGCACCGCCACCACAACAAACACACCTAGCATCAGGACTCAGGCCAGCACTGCACCGCAGCACAACCAAGTCAGCATGAGCATGCTCGTGGACATTCGACATGCAACGTGTTCACATACACTTTTTTTGCACAGGTGCATCGAATCAAGTGCAGCGGAATCATCCATGGCTGACCGCGGCGCGGGAAATGCAGCGCATTGAACGCATGTCGCGGCGCGAAGAAAGACAGACTTTCACATTCAGCACAGCGGCAATGGACGCGCTTCTGCCAGTCTGCAAGGCAGCCAAAGATGTACGACCCGCGGCAGCTGTGCGTGTGAGCGAGTGGAAGATAAAGCGTTAGGCGAATGCGATGGGAACGAGTGTCAAACCCGAGGCGCTTACTTTGATGCTAACTCAATGCTCGCGTCGCCCATCATTAGAGCACAGGTTTCTGCCGACAAGGGTGCGCGGGCAGATCAGGGCAAAATCTACACGCAAATTGAGGCAGCAATTACGTGCGCGCCTCGAAAAAAACACTCGTTTGCAGATGCTTAGATGGGAGGGCATGCATGCAAAAACAGCATACACTCAGTGGGCTGTCCGAAAGGTGAAAGTCTGCGGGAAGTGGGGGTGTATTATTTTGTTGCGTCGTTTTGGAATTCTGCGTTTGCCTACTCACCACGGGGATAGTGATTCGGCTGATACCGGCCGCCTTTGCCTCTTGCTCGTCTCCCGCCGTGATGGCGTCAGTGAAGCCCACCACGTAGCGGCCCTTGATCCACCCGTCCACGCCGTCGGGCGCGTTGGTGTTGCGGTATGCGTCCAGCTTTGCCACCTGTCCGGGACGCGCATTGAACGAGTTGATGGTTATCTGAATGTACGCAGCCACGGACCCCGCGCCGCCCAACGAGTTGGTTGTGGCACCAGCGGTACCGGTCGAGTAGGACAGCAGCAATGCTGCTGCTGCGAGCGCCAGAGCCAGACCCGGTAAGGAGAAGAAGCGCGCCATGATGATGTCGGCTGGCGAATCGAAGAGAGTGGATGATATAGTTCTTGGGCTGACAGTTACGGGAAGAAGAGTACTGGAATGTGCTGATGGTGGAGAAAGAATCCAGGCTTGTGATTTAAACTCTTGCCTCACAAAGCTTCGACGACCTCGTCCACACTTCACAAAGGTGACTCTAGCCCAAACGCGGACAACCGGCTTTCTGTGCGCGCCGCGTGGCCCGCCATGCATTCGTCACGTTGCGGGCGAACCCCCACGGCCGAAGGTCTACCGAACATTCGAGCCTTCGAGGTAACGCGCCGCATCGCATGGGCCAAAATTGCATCGGACGGCCACAGCAACCCGTCGCCACGTCGGTGGCGGCGGCGGCCTAAAGATGCCCAATGAGGAGGAGGACGACTGTCCACCGTAGATCTCAGTTGAAGACGCGCCGTATGCGCCTCGGCGTGTGGCCTCCCACTCGCGCGTCCTCTTTTGGCCGTAAGTTCTGCGCTTCGCTTTGTGGCTTTCTGCCATCGTCCACTCGCCTAAAGCTGTGTACGTTTCCTGAGAGAAATGTCCCTTCGCTACTTCTCCCACAGACTCACACGCCATCCCGCAAGAAATCTAGGAGACGAGCTACGACGCATTCAGATACTTCGGGGCACAGGGTACCAATCGAACGCTGGTCTGCTCCCACGGAACACGGTTGCAGCTGTCCGGGAACAGGCGGGCGAGCACATGCTGCGCAAAAGGGCGACGCGCGTCGCGGTCAATAGAGGCGGAGAGGGAGGAGAATGTCTAGAGCCGCTGTACTAGCCCGCATCCCTCGGACCGCAGAGGCTCAATGCGGAGCCCCGCTGATCCATCAAGCGCCTTCGATTGGGTTGAGCAGATTGCTTCGGCACCAACAACCAAGCGTATTAGTGCCGCAAATTGGGGTATATGTGCGCCGCCATACCTCAACCGAAGCGCTACACCATCTACCAGCTAAATTTTTGTATTTTGCCACTCACGCTATTTTTGCCTCAAACCTGAAATATCTGTCGACATTGTCCAAAAAAATTCCTTTCGTACCCCACCCCCTCGTCACATTCAATGGTTTTATTCAGGTTAGGACACCTCCCAGGCCCCGCGGTAGCGAGGCCTGGGAGGTGTCCGAACCTTAACAAGGTGGAGTTCAGTCGCCAGTAGAGAATTCGCACGTGCAAACTTTTTTGGGAAAAATCAAAATTGACTCGAAATCCAGTGAAACTTCTATCCAATGCCACAAATGTCTCGAGCTCATCCTGCAGCTCCAGCAGTCTCTCCACTATGGAGAAGACCGAGGCAAAGCGGGTGTCACAGTGCACTTTCAACACCTTCCCTCTCGTCCTCTCCTTCAGCCACGTCCTTGGCATAGCATTGTTCCTTAAAAAGGCCACAATATTCTCACACCACCCAATCACACTTGACCCCCAAGCAGACTTGCCCACATCCTTCATGATTAGGTTGATGTTGTGAGCACAGCATCCCTGGAAAAATAGTCAAAGAAACTTCACCCTCAGATCAGAAAAAGCTTTCTAGTTCACAGAAGTGTTGTCACAGATGACAGACACTACCTTGTCCTCCCCAACAATGTCAATTGCAGCCTCAATCATGCTTGCAACATGGTCTGCGTCTCTGCTCAGTCCACTTGCATCGAAGGAAAAGAGGTGGACAGAACCCATGGCGTTGACAGCCATGGCATTATAGATCGGTCTGACCTGACGGTCAGACCACTTATCCACAGCTAGGCTGCAGCCGTATGTGCTCCAACCCTGCTTCACAGGAGCATCGAGCTCCTCCAGTTCCTTGTTGAGTTTTAGAAGCAGGACATCCACCACGGTGGACCTAGCAGGCAGCCAAAAAGCAACGGTGGTCTTCTTTGCATTTTTCACAACCTCCATAAACACGGCCTCACGGCAAAAAGAGATGAGTTGGGCAACAATGGCCATCAGCTTGACAATGCTAAGCTGGCAGTGTTCATTGTTTGACGGGTCGGAGTGTTGTACCATGGTTGTCTGTCGGAAGGAGGCCGCTTTGTTGATGTCAAACAAGGGAACCTCATCCTCGAGCCTTGTTGTTGCCAGCTACCTCTGTTGCTGCTGACCATTCGCTGCTTCTTCTTCACTTTCTGGCTCCAGATTCAAGCCACCCACCGCTGCTCGCTCCGCCTGCTGTTGCTTCTCCCAGAGTTTGATCCACTGCACCGCCTTGTCCTTTGTGCCCAACTCCTTCCCCTCTCCCTTGTACAAACTGACGTTGACCGGCTGCCAACCAGCAGGGGGCAGGCAGCGCTCCAAAACGAGGACATCTTGGCACAGGGGCGGGGGATGCGGGCACTTGCTGACGTTGGGGTTGTTTCCTGCAAAGTGACCGCGGATGCGGTTACACGTCCCACTTCCTTTCTTTCCACATGAGCCACAATGCCAGCCTGGATTCTTTGCGTCTGTGGGACACCGATCAGTGTGCTTAATGAGCTCTTTGGTGAGGAAATTACCACTGAGCGGTTTCTTCTTTGGTGGGTTCCACCTGGCAGCATCAAACCGGCTTGATGCTGCAAAAACACTGGTGGAGCTCCCTGCCTGAGAGCCCATGCTGGACGGCCTCAACAGTTGGCCGGCGATGGCTAACTATTGAGGCCGACAGCGAAGAGAGAGGAGGCATGTGACTGCCTCATCTCTGTTGCACTCTCCATTCAAACCGACCGTCGTCATCGCAGCGACGGAGGTTGGGTCGCATTGCCAAGGGGGTCGGTTTGACACAACCCTTAGATCGACCGTCGATCCTGCAGTGCATCCCACGGCTACGATATCCTAGGAGGAGGATATTGAAGTTTCACAAGGTAATGCATGTAGCCATGAAAGTAGAATACTTGTTGGCGTGTTGCCAGGTTGGAAAAATGCATGGTGGTGATTCGGACGTAGCATATCTCTTTGCCTCTAGACAACATGGATGTTGATGTACTTTGCCATGTGGAGATGCCACATGGCATGTCCAGTAGGCTGATTCAGGCCTACTATGCCACATGGCAAGTACACATGTTGAGAACCATACAGTTGTATGAAGATATTGAGAAAAGAAAAATCCCAAAGAATGGTCGAGAGTCAAACTCATCATCGTTTGGATTTTCCGGCACTTCAGGGTTCCGCTGGTATCTGAGGGGCCGCTGAGTCTCTCGGTCAGACTGGAATGTGTGCTGGGTTCCCATCGGCATCGATGGGACATCGATGAAGATCGATGTCCAGATGTCGATGGAGGGGTCCTCCATCGAACACCAAGGACAACTATGAGCTGCAGGTGCAGGTGGTGCAATAGGAGTTGAAGGAGGGGAGGATGGACTGGATGATGAGGACGACAGTGATGAAGAAGTAAGCAAGGAAGAGGAGGATGGGGATGACACTGGAGAGGAAGATGAAGAGGATACAGAGGGTTCACAAGATGTGGAAGAAGTGAGTAGAGTCCTTAAGCAAGGAGTCAGGAAGCGCAAGGATGTGGAGGTGGAGATACAGATGGCTACCCCACCAAAATCTTCCAGGGATGCACGTGCTACAGGCCACAGACCTCCAGGAGGGTCATGCCCAAAGCGTACCTGTGTGACCAACCGAGGCTAGATAGAGATGGCAGTTGTATGGCCAGTGTTGTGCAACAACTTGCTCTATTTTCTGACAAAAATCTATGTTCCTCAATGATGTTTTTTCCCCAGTGCCTCTTCTACATTGCATGAAAGTTGCACGAAGTGTCTCTCTGCTCTCATGAATGTTACAACAAGTGAATGACTGCATTGATGAGAATGGAAAGAACCTAATTGATACCTCACATGAGAGTCCAGGATTTGGTGTCCCATGGCTGGTTTCAGCATGAAAACCATGACTGAAAGCGTATGTTGAAAGATGTTAGGCTAGGTATGTGGTATTTTCAGGTGCCAAACATTGGTTTTTGACCAAACTAGTCGTAGAAATAGACTCAGCAGCCCCAAATCTACTTGTTTAGGACTTGGACCACAACCGACTTCCGACTTGGGGGTCCACGATGCCGACTTTCGACTTTAGACTTTCAACATGGGGGTCGAATTCGAATCCTCTAAGGCAACATGGCCCCCTGGCCGAGATATCACTCCTGCACCTCCTATCTAAGTGGACACGGATACAAAGTATGTGAGCGAGGGCATTCTTGGACATTGGAGCATTGGAAAAAGAATGATCGCATGGTGAAATGACAGACTATGCCGGAGCTATATGACAACCTCTAAGACAATAACTTGATTTCAAGTTGCAATAGGTGTCACTAGCCTCTACGTCTCCTAACGTGTCGAGGCATCCTAAGTAAAAGAGGAGGGAGTGTTGGGTCCTACACGTACACGAGTCCTTAAAATCCACAAGTTGGTTTTTTCTCCTCATGTCTCTAACCCACTACACGTTGGCCCTACAATATTTATGTCCTTTGGCCAAGGACATTTTAGCCACCTGTCCCGACCTCCAATGTTCCATTTTTGAAAGGTTTTGACACATTCAACCACTTTCCAGAAGGGTGAATAAGAGAAGTGCGAACCGTATGAATGTTTCGATGTGGGCCGGTCGGCTTTTCATCAGTGCTAGACTTCTATGAAACCGTGCCTCGATATTCTCAAAACCCTCCTCCCCAAGTTCTTGGATGGAGTTTCTCGTAGCGTATTCTCACGACGCTGCGTGCCATGCATTTCCCGACTTGAGCGCCCAAGACTAAACATTTACCTCTTTTTTTTCTTTCTATTGTATACATGTGCTGGACATGTTCGACAATGGTCATCAAAGTACAAGTATTGATACATAAAAATCATTCAACTTTCCCAGTTCCTTGAGTTCTCTTCTAGTTCGTGTCTCATCCTTGTGAAGCACCAAGGTTTCACTCAATGTAACAGGTAGTTGGTGTTACGTACCAGACGTACATGATTTCTTGAACTTTTTGAGTGGGTATTTTTTTCATTACACAAATGACCACCGTGCGGCGAGACCCAGATTTTTGCTCCGACGGTCGAGGAAAATTTTGCCAACTACCCTCCCCCTCTAGATTTTCTTCTCGTCCAATCTGACAACTTCCACCACTTTTGAGAAACATAGAAAGAAGTGTTGTGATCTTTTGGTCAACTTCTAGACAAATCAAGATTTATCGAGATTTATAAACATGCATATCGCATCTTCAACGTCGATATTAAAAGCCCCCAAGTTCCTCAACGGAGCTTCTTGATCCGAAAACAAACAACGCAACTCCACTAGCATTGCTCGACGATCGACCCGACGACCTCGACTACGTCTCATTTGTAAATCGACACTTGTATATATGTGTTCAGTCGTTCCAACACTTGTCATAAATATACACTTATCATTCATTACCAATCGACACTTGTATTATAAATATACACTTACCATTCCCTCCAGTGTCTCAAATCCTCAAACTGTGTTCTGCCTCGCAACTCATACCTGTTCACCATTCACGCTCCATTCGGCATAACACTTGGTATCAGAGCACAGCGGTGCTAGAGGGGCAGTTGACTACTTTACTCATCCGGAGGATTACCTCGCACAAGTCATCAGTGCATCTTGCTTGTCAAGACTTTGCACACTACACAACCATGTCGTGAAACTAGCGAGCGTACCCAACAACCAGCAGCGGGTCTTTGGCGACAACTTTCGCGATGGAGGAGAAGAATGTGACCATGCATGCGAACCCTGAGATGGTGGCAAATGCCAGCATGGCAGGCTATGCGGCAGCAAGGTCAATTCCGACAGCTCCAACGGCCAATCCAGCCACGAACCCGACAGCGGTAAACTAACCGCCCCTACCGACAGCCTCTATGTATACATCAAGATCAACAAGTGACATCGGAAGACAGGCGCTAATCAACGAGGAACCCGCAAACCGTATCTTCATGCTCGAGGGTATCAACAGTCTTTTGCTCGAACAACTCAACTTTACGATGAAGGCACGCAATGCAAGTGCTAAAGAGGTGGTGCACGTAAAAGATAAAAACCCAAATCTCGAATGAATCTAGTATTTTCCCTCACCCCTTGAGCCATTCGATCCTACAAACTCCAAACGGCTGACGGTTTGGATGTGGCTGAAAAACTTGGAGGTGTACTTCACTACTGCTGAGGTCAACAAAAATTGGAAGAAAATTGACCTCGTGGCCGTGCATCTGTGTGGCACGACATTGACTTGGTGGTCCAGCATAAGGGCCATCCAACGGGAGCACGAGACTGACAGGGCCTCATCGACGGCCGGTGGCTCCCATCTCATCATCAACCGCAGGGGTTCTACGCTTGAAGTAGATCAACCCGCAATGGCTAGACGTGTTTATGCCACCAACAGACTGGAGTACATTCTTGTGCATCATTCTCGCACGCTTTGGAGGGCTAAAAAAAAGTCTGATGCTCGGTACAAACTCCAACGCCTCTGTTACTAGTCCTTCGTTACAGAGTACACGTGGAGATTTTGCGAGATTGTCATACAACGCCCCCAATGAACTCCGTTTTCACTACAATACCCTCAAATGGGACATTCAGCGAGCGATTATGTTCTTGGCATCCAGAATTACTTACCACAAATGATAGTAGCGGTAGAATGGATCGATAGGGCCGACTACAACACTCGGATCCAGGAATGCTACGGCGTGCAACCTCCCAACCACAATTATCGTAGAAACGGAAAAAGCCAGTCGGAGGAGTCTTTGACTCTGATGTAAGTGCACGCCGTCCACCAAAACGACACACGCACCTGTTACAAGTGCAAAAAAGTCAGACAAATCGCTCAGAACTGCAAAAGCAAGCGGCGGGCCAAAAAGAGGAAGAATTCTTAGGAAAATGAGTCACAAAATAACAGGGGCCGGAGTCAAAGGCGCAACTCTTGTCCGAGAAGAGCGATATACGCTGAACGATTGCCCATCTGAATGGCTCACAACGTTGTAGAGGATTTCTAAGATTGCTAAGTTTGACAAGGGATACGAGAACGACCAACCGATGATAATTTTAAAAGTGCAACCCCAAGGTTGCAAGAGTCACGAAACGGTACCAAGACTATTGGATGGACATGCCTCACATATTTTACTAAGAAACGACATGGTTAAAAAACTGGGTTTGCAGACCGTCCAGGGATTTTTGAAGGAAAAATTGTCAACGAGAGACTACGGATACGGAGACTCCGAGAACAACTACGACTGCAAGTTATGGACCCCAGGGACGTAACGGCTTGGAGGTCATGTCCAATGAGTGACCACAAATCATTCTTCAACGTAATTTATTGTACCAGCACAACCCACAGATCGGCTGGAACAGTAGCGACGTCAACGATGTCAAGCAACAACTTTCACGAGTGGGGTGGGAGATGACAGAGGAAGACTTAGATATGGAAGCAACAGAGGAAACCTTAGCAACCAAGAAGCAACAACCTGTGTAGCCGATATTGCTCAACATGGCCAAGCATTGCATGCAACAAAGAGCTCACGAGTGGCTCATACACCCTAAACTAATGGAGAAAGTGGAGTGGTAGCAGCTGATTCATCAGCCTCATCGGCCTCACCGACTCCATCAGCACCAATAAAGTTCATGATGGTTCCCAAGGAATTTACACCTCTCATCCGAGAGTTTGCGGATATCTTCCTCGGTGAACTCCCAAAAACCATACCACCTCAGCGTGACATTGACCATCACATTGAATTGTAACCAGACAGCTGACCCACCATTCAAGGAGCCTATCAAATGAGTGACCATGAGTTGATTTAGATAAAAAAGCAACTGGACAAAACGCTTGGTCAGGGATTCATCCGTCCATCTACGTCACCATACATTGCAATAGTACTATTTCTGAAAAGGGGAACTTACAAAGTGCAGATGTGTGTGGACTATATGGCGTTGAAAGAGGCTTCTATCAAGATCCGCTACCCTCTCTCGCATGCCGATGAACTTTTTGACCAACTATGGGGAGCTCGAATCTTCACTAAAACGGATGTACGCAACGGTTATCACCAGATCTGCATATGAAACAATGACATCGAGAAGACGACGTTCCGAATGCATTATGGGAATGTTGAGTTCACGGTCATGCGGTTTGGACTCACAAATTCCCCGACGACGTTCATGGTGGTAATGAACAACATTTTTTTACCGCACCTTGACAATTTTGTCATGGTATACCTCGACGACCTTCTAGTGTACAGCCACACCCCGGAGGAGCATGATGGATATCTATGAAAATACTTAAACTTTTACAAAGAGAGAAATTGTACTGAAAATTCTTAAAGCGCAGAATTGGTCACCATCCGATCGAGTTTTTGGGTCATGCTATTAACAACAAACGAATCACCATGGATCCAAAAAATGTGGCAGTAGTCGTTGATTGGCCGACACCGACCAACGTCCGAGACGTTTCAAGTTTTCCTCGGCTTCTGTAATTAATACCAGCATTTTGTACTGGACTAGTGTTAGCGCCTCTCTCCGACCTCAGTCAAAAAATAAAATGAATGGTGGTGGGAAGACTATAAACAAGAGGCATTCACCACTTTGCAGAACACTTTGACCTCAGTGCCAGCCCTGCGATTGGCCGATCCAACGATTGTCTACATCATGGACACCTCTGATGAAGCCATTAGCACGGTTCTCATACATAATCACGGAATCGGAGAGCAACTGGGTGCATACATTTTGTGAAATTCACACAAACCGGAACTAAACTACGACGTACACAAGAAAGAAATGTTGGCAGTCGTACACGCATTCAAGACATGGTGGTGCTATCTTGAATACCGCCAATGCGTTGTGCGTACTAACCATCACGCGGTAAAACATCTAAAGAAGCAGCCGGACCTCAATCAACGTCAAACCCAATGGATGGAGTTTCTTGAATCCATGTTTGAGTATGATATTGAGTACTCAGCTGGCTTGCCAAAACTAACCCAGAAGATGCACTTAGCCACCAACCAAACTTGATGGCTGACACAATTACAATTCAACTGTAGCAAGATTTGTAGTTGTTCACACGTGGCTATGACTAGCATCACGGATACGACAAGGCCAAGTTCTGGCACGATGCACCCTATTGGCAACAAAGATATTCTGGCCAGGTGGTCGTAACTCTGAACGACAAATTTCGGTACATGCTGCTCGAGGACTGCCACGACACTAGTCTAACTGGAAATTTTGAGGACAAGACGCCAAAGAAGCTGGCGAAGTACTACTGGTGGGACAAGATGCAAACTGATGTGGCCAACTTAGATAAATGTTGTGGCACGTGTCAGCAACAAAAGTCCCGTCGCACATGGCTACTCAAACTTCTGCAGCCGCTACCCATTTCGACGGAACCGTAGACTGACATGTTCATGGACTTCGTCACTAGACTACCGATCACACCCAAGGGTTATGACACAATCCTCGTGGTTGTCGACAGGTTCTACAAAATGTCCCACTTCATCCCGACGATGACCACCGTCACCCGCAAAGGCACAGCACGGTTGTTTCTAAACAACATTACACGGCTACACAATATGCCAAAAACCATCACAAGAAATAGAGACGTTTGATTCACCAGCAGTTTTTGGCATGAACTAATGACTCACTACAGTACTCGGATCTAGCTTTCCACTACATTCCAACCTTAAACCGACGGCCAAACCGAGAGGACCAATCAGACACTTGAACAAATTCTTCGAACATTATGCGAGCCACATAGGACAGATTGGGCAGCCAAACGTCTGACTGCAGAGCTCGCATCAACTCTCCGACGTCAACCGCAATGCATAGAATCCCGTTCGAAGTGGTGAATCGAAAACTTCCCGCCACACCAGCCAGAATTGACAACCGGAGTAACATTCCTACGTTTGACATCCAATATTATGATTTCTCCACCATCTGGGACGAAACACAACAAACGCTTGTAAAGGCACAAGGCGGCGATGAAGGGAGGAGCCAACGGACATTGCAACGACATGTTCACCACTAGAGACAAAGTTCTCCTCAGCTCGACCATCATCAAACTCCTCGGATCCAACTGTTTGAAATTCAAACCCCGGTGGTACGGACAGTTTGAGATCAAATACATATCAATCCCAGTGATTTTGCAACTTAAACTCTCTGACACGATGCAAATTCATGCGGTATTCCACATTACCAGGCTCAAGCACTACTTGGAACCTGGCAATAACTTCCCCCGCATGGATGTGCCTCTCCCTCCTCATGTACAAGAAAGCGAGGACACAGAGTACGTCATTGGGGACAACCTTGGCCATCGATGACGAGGCAAGACGATAGAATATTTTGTTAAGTGGCATGGGTTCGAAGTCGTGCAAAACAACTGGGAACCCTACCACAACGTCCACGACATTGATCATCTAATCGATGGGTATTTTTGTAATTATCGGGCTACATCTGTAAGCGCGCCGAGACGTCGCGACAAAAAATGGGAGAAGTATTACGCATCATATATAAACGAGTACCAAAACTTTTCAAGTGGACATTTCTGTTGTTACAAAAATAGCCCACCACGCGGCAATTTCGCTCCGATGATCGAAGGAAATTTGGCCTATTTTCCTCGCCCTCCAATATTTCTTCTCGCATGTTCTCACAACCTTAACCAATTTCAAGAAACATCGACAGAAGTGTCGTGATCTTTCTGTTGACTTATTGACACATCAAGATTTATCGAGATTTATGATTTTGCATCTCGCCGTCGATCTTTAAAGCCCCTTAATTCATCGACGAAGAATCTCGATCCGACCACTCACAACGCGACTCCACACGCGACACATGACGATCGACCCGACGACCCCGACTACGTCTCAATTGTAACTCGAAACTTGTAGATATGTGTTTTTCGTTCCGATACTTGACATAAATTGCACTTACCACTGATTACAAATTGCTGAAGTGTCCTAAATTCTCAAACCATGTTCTACCTCGCAACTCATACGTGTTCACCATCCACGCTCTGTTTGGCATAACAGTTTGATAGAATTTCCTCCACCAAAGACCTTCTTAGGTCAAGGTTTGGGAGGCCATGACTGTAAGGATTGAAATTCCCGTGCACAAAGGTGCCGTACATTAGACATTAGGGACGTTACAAAGGATGTCATATTTTGGAGGGTTATATGTGGTTTGCACATGTTCAAATGTTGGGCAATG
The DNA here is from genome assembly GCA_023375785.1 of Penium margaritaceum. Classification (NCBI taxonomy): domain Eukaryota; kingdom Viridiplantae; phylum Streptophyta; class Zygnematophyceae; order Desmidiales; family Peniaceae; genus Penium; species Penium margaritaceum. The sequence continues at coordinate 144,182 of SZWC01001208.1, read as the reverse complement.
GATAGTCAAACCCTCTAAATCACTGAATAATTTTCAAAACTGTCCTTATTTCAAATTTCTAAAGAAAAAAAGGACCAGTTGAAAGCTCTTGAAGTTGATGGCTGTGTTTGTTTCAACTTGGCAGGGAATGGTGGGGATCACCTAATGTCTTCAACGCACAGGGTACATGGGATTCACGCCGTGGTAGGAATGGGGGTAAGCTGACAATGGGGTTTCCGGATTAAGGCCTTGAATTGTGCATTGCTTTTGATTATGATTTTGTATGGTTGAAGAGAATTCCCCCTTCAATGATGATGTTTTGATGATTATATGAGTAGGATGGAAAGGGTTCTAATGAGCAAGATAATGAGCTCCGACTTCTAAGAGCTTACTGTCTGAATCCAATGGCCAGTCTTTCACATTTTTTGGTAGGATGTCGTGTGAACAACACCTTTATCCTTATCATGAAGCTTGCATTGTCTAAATGGATGCGAGAATCGACATGTTGGTAATTAGAAAAGAACGGAAGAAGGCCTTCGATTAGGCTGTTAATTTACTGATCACAATTGTAAGATGTATCGCTTAAATAAATTCTTGATCACAGGCTTTTTCATTGATTCTAGCCTTTTATAAGGAAGAGGTTTTTTTTTCCCTTGGTCGTAACTGTTGGGAACGGGGGGGTCTCCTAGACACCAAAATAGGCCCGGGATTTGAACTCGGTCCCCCAAAATTATGACAGAAAATAGATAGAGGGGTATTTCCACCAGCGGTGGAACTTATGAGTGAGTTGGATAAGGGTGGTGAGCCTGGCTTTTCATGCGCTACACAAGAAAGGGGTGTTTACGACGGCGGTTTGTAGGGCATAGATACTTTGAGTTTTCCATCGTCCTTATGGGAGGTGATTGATCTGAAGTGCCGCATGTTGTAGGTGTTCTTGGATAATGTGGGGTATGGTGGCTATGAGTGTAGGTGTGGGGCTACGTTTGGATTTTGCCCATCGTTCTTGCCAGATACGATGGAGGATCGTGGCACAAGTGATATCCCTCATCATTATTTCTTGTGTGGAAGTGGTCGGGCCAAAGAGGAGATTGGGTACGTGGGGATTGATGTTGTGGAGGAAGGAGTTAAAGAGGCAGCGGAGGCGCGTTGTCATGATTGCATTCTGTGACTTTGGATGAAGCAATGTTCGATTTTTTAGGCATATTGCAACGTGGACATGGGGGGGATGATGGTGGAGAAAGAAATCGATAGCGGTTGCTAACTTGGATGGAAATTTGAAGGATATGGAGCATGACATATTGTGTTTGAAGTTGGAAAGGGGGGTTTATGATATTTTTGTGGATCTGGTTCTAATGAAATTGAATATGGGGATAGTTCTCTTCCCATTTTTGCTTGTGTGTTGCAGATGGTTTTTCGGTGTCGAGGAATGTTCTGTAGAGAGCGTGAAGAGTTGCATCAATTTTTCCAAGTCGATAACTTGGGATGTCTTGTTGGTGAGGTGTGTGGAGGAAAACTCCTTTGCGGAAATACACTGGTGTGCTCGTGTAGCCGTGCAAAGGCCGTGTTGTAGCCCATCGGTGTGGGCATAGTTTGTCCATGATTGTGCACACCTGCAAGGTGAGCCCCACACTTGGGTTCCGCGTTGGTTTAAAGATAACTCCCAAGGGGAGGCCCGTGAGGGGCTTCTGTAGATGGGCTACCTTTCCGAGTGAGCTATGGCGTTGCGCAAAAGTGCCTTTAACAGGCATTGAATCGCACTATGTTTTCCATATACCCAAATTCACCCCTAAAAACAAGAAGAAAGAAGAGTTTCAAGAAATCCCCCTCATAACATTTGGGGTTTGGGGTTTTATTAAGGTTTGGGCACCTCCTAGGCCCCACAATAGCGGGGTCTAAAAGGTTCCCTTTCGACGTAGCGCAGTTTAGTCTCCCAAAATGACTCACACGTGTAAAATACCATTGTGGTAAAGTGAAAAGTGACATGATATCCGGTGACAATACCGAGAGTCAATGGTAGATGGTCTATTTTCCCGGTTCAGCTATGGCATCCCGCATAACCGCTTGCTACAACTAAGAGTCCATAAACCATACAGTTATTGTCTGTCACGATTCTCTCACTTGAGCAAGCTATCTTCCACGTTATCCAATGTAAGAAAAGCATCTGCCACGGTATCCACAATTAGACCATAAGAAGCCACGGTTTTTTAGAGTAGATCACCAGCAGCCACGTGTTTACGATGTAGATTGTCGTATGCCACATCAACTATGTGTCAATGCATCTTTTGCGTCAAGTTGCTTAAGTTGTTGACTTCTCTCTTTGTATATGCAGACTTTTCCTTGTACTTTAAAAATGGTTCTAAATAACACTTGCCCTAGAAACTAAGCCGAACAGGCCCCTTCTTTTTCACGCACACAACAGAGCTTTCATTGCGATATGCACCAACCAATTTTGAGGTTCGACGATCCCATAACTTTGAACCTGTAGGAAACGTTTGCAAATATCAACTTCTATAGTTGCCCGTTTTCAAATAGGACAAGGAAACCTTGACCTCATTGAAGGAATAAATACAAAAATAAGATGTTACAAAAGCCCTTAATTCGCAGGACACATAATGACATCTTACATGCGCCTCGTGGCATATCGTGATCACACAACAAACATTTGCGGCTAATCGTAATGAAAAATCAGGAAGCATGGATTTTTGAGTTCAAAAAGCATAAAGTGTGGCATAAGGTGATCTATTTTTTAAGTAGTGGCGCGAAAGATTTTCCCTGTCTAAAGGCATGGTATATGGGAAATGTCTGGTCCAGAAAACAGTCTTCATAATATAGAACTAAAGCAAAGTTAATCACAATGTCATATACTAGTTCTCGTGCTTCAAACGTGGGTACTAGTTCTCAGTTAAAACACAACCAATGTTCCTGGGTCGCCAGAACAATGTGATCCAAACGATGCTCCTCAACATGTGGTACTATGTGAATGGTTGAGCTAAGGCATAGACCATGGAAAGAGAAGATAAAAGAGGAAAGAGGAGATGTTGAAAAGAGATAAAAATATTATGAAAAAAAATCAAGTTAATCATTCAACCTGATACTAAAATTGATGGTGAATAGTAAGACGTTTTACATATTTTGCTTACCATGGAAAACGAACATTGACTTTATTATAAAATAATATGAAAATCTGTAACATATTTTCATGTCAAAGAAGTTTGGTAATTTCATTTTTGTGGAGAATTTGAGACAGAACTTTTAATGATGTAATTCAATTCAATTTATCTAAATTAAAGGGAATTGTTGGGTAGAACAATTCTGAACAGGCGAGAAACGTAACTGAGAATTAAACATCATAAAAAAATTCAAGATCAATGATGTATTTCATATAAAATGTTCACTTAATTTTCCAAAACATTAGAATCAGATTTAAGTGTTTTCTCATGTAAACGAAACTTGACATCTCAAAACATTTGGTACATATATTTTTCTTATTCTCAAAACCATAATACTCAAATAGTGTCATTAATATAAAGTTTATCCATGGAAAACATAAGATCTTCTAAAAAGAAATATGTACAGCAAAATAGTAACAAACCCCTTAAAATTATAAACTCACTTGTTATTATACTTAATATCATATTTATTTCAAATGAAGTCCATGTAATAATTTCATTTCATGAAAAATAAAAAAAAAATCTCTGAAATAAATTTCTAATACATGAAGTAGCTATTAATAGAAATCCATACTACATGTTTACTTGGATTCTAAATATATCACCCAATTCTTTCTTTCATTTTAAAATTTTCAAAACATCATAAAACCTATACATTACTAACATGATATCATGAAAAGCTGGATTATAATTTCTTTACTTATCTCTGTATATTCCCTTTAATCATTTAAATAAATTTCAGAAAAAATTGTTTCATTCACCTTCTTGCAACCAATGTGATCAATTTAGTTAAATTACTTCATTTGCGTAGATGTAAAATTAACCTTTTTGAAAACCGTTTACTGTACAAATTTCATTATTTTTAAGTCTAAACCATATGGTTGGATAAAATATTACTTTCTTAGAACATAATAATACAAAAATATCTTCCACTGAACTAAAGGGAAATTATTAGAAAAATTACAGATATTATTCTACTGTGCACCTATGTATGATTATCATAGAAATAATGTAAAATATAAGAAAAATCTAGAATTATATGTAGTGAATTTCTGTGTATTTGACCAAAAATTTCATCATTATGAGATCTTATGTTTACATAAACCAAAGCTATCAATGCTGAACATCCCATTATTTTATTAATGATATTTTCACAATGTTACAAGGGAAAATTATGTTATGAATCAATTTTGTGCGCCATCATGAAGTAGTATGCCGTGTCCATGAGACCAATATTTTGGAAATAAAAGACGTTAGTAAAACTAATATCCCTCTCAGTTGATAGAAGATGTGCCAAGCCCTGCATCGTAGGCGGTTCACAACAACCATTAAACACAGAGTGTAACCTGAGGGTTGCCTTTGTTTTGAAATTGAATTTGGGCGCAAGAAGGAGATTTGCATTGTCGACCAAAGGGAATCCAAGGCCAACGGCTTTTAATGGCATAACGTAGCGTTGAGGCACCACAACACATCACACAGAAGTTTATCCATGTCAAAATATTTCCAATTATATTTCATTATGAAAAGTCTAAAATCTATTAAAGATTTATTAATGAGATCTTGGATGCATAGATAGTGTTCACCAGAAATTTATTTCTTTTGCATTACTTTCTGATGCTCATTATTTTAACGTCGTTGCAAATATTTATTGGATTTTCCCACATTTATTTTTCCGTAATTGAATTTTATTCATTGTAAGAAGGCCTAATTTTTATGATAAGCGTTTTTCTCTAAATGCCGAATCCAACTATATTCTAGATCTTGTGCCTCACATGATGTTCAAGTGCAAAAAGTAGTTCTCAGCAAAAAACATCCAAGCTAGTTCTTCATTCAAAATATATGGATTGCTTAAAGGCAGAAAGTGCAAAGCAATATAACCAAATAATCATTAAATTTAAAGACTTGATTAATTTCAACTATTGCAGTTCAACAATGTTGTAGCCTAGACATGCACAAGGCTCTAAACTCCATGCTTGAAACATTCTGCCCGTACAATTATGATGCACCATGCATCAGCATCCAAGGTTTGATGTTCTTTGGGTAAGGTCATTATGGCCACTTGCCCCTACCTCTTATTGTGATTCAGAAATTTTTGTAACTTTGGAGCACTTAACCAAAGCGTCAACAGATTTATCGTAAATTATATTGAAAGTTTTATAATATTCGAATGACTTCTCCATGGTTGATGATTTTGTAAAGATATGCCTTCGTTTTTCAAAAGTCCCCTTTTCTTAATATAGTTTCTTGAATAACCTCTCACATTGTGACATCACACACATTGTTGAAGGAAGCAGCCAAGGCCGAGAGTATCCTCCAGTTCCAAAACCCGTAATAGAATTATTACAACTTATAAAGTTCGTAAGCTCAAAGGTGTAGAGAGAAATGGCACTTCATAAGAACACAACCTAAAAAACGGACCTGGATTCTAGTCATGTTAGGCGCCATGGCAGTTCTGTTTGCCCTAAAACTAGCCTAAACCCACCATGTTCCTGGATCGCAGTGGATAAACATTTATATGTATTTTTTTTATCAAATGAATGATTAGTTGTGTTTGATGGAACTAAAGATTGTACACTTCACTAGTCCGGCACCGATCACTAGACACAACCTGCAAAACATGCAACAAAGGTGCATTAACAGTGTACGAAGGGAATTCTAGAGGCTAAAAATAAAAGATAGAGTGCCAACACAATTCTACCATGTAAAATCTATTCTACAAGTTCCAAATGGTGACCTAACACACAATAGTGCCCCGATGCCATCTAGATATACATCAAGGCTTTGCACGGGCATAGACACGCCCAAGTGGTGACAACTAGTTGTACACGCAATAGGGAACATCCCATGTGACAATATCCATAATTTTTCTTTTGCTCCACAACTTGACGAATGTGAACAGGTTGAAGTTATAGGGAAAAAGACTATGTGATGAACTAGGAAATGAGGTAATTTGAAATCAACATCAAGTGTACTTGAATGTTGTATGGGAACTCGCAAGTGCATATTTTCAAATGCAAACACAGGCTTGAGGCATTCTTTGAGTTTTAGACACTTCAGCAAAATGACGTTTGTAACTTCGTGTCAGGAAGGCAAGGCATGTCTTCATAGAAGTCTAGTGCCATTGAGAACTTGACCAAATAGCATCATAAGATGGATGTGGTCCCTCGTTTTTCTATCAAAACTTGTGGACTATGGTCAAATCAATTCAAACCTTCTAGAACCAACTCTGGAGGTTAGTGCACCTTGTCTTAGTCCCTTTCTCGAAATTCCCTTAGTCACTGGCATACAATGTAGAGATCAGTGCACGATGGGCCAGTTATTGAAGGATAGAAATTTCCATGCGCAAAGTGTAAGCACTTGTATACACCATGAACGTAAAACTCCTTCCCCCATTTAGATGTGATTATGTAGCGCGTTGCGAGACCTAGGTTGATACCAGCTAAAGTAATGGTCAAATCATCGATGTTGCATCAGTTTTTGCAGGCTTCCTAGCTACTCTGCAATGTATTGTAGCTTCTCCACTTAGTGAGATCCTCCTTCACTTTGCCTTTTCAGGGGGTTCCAAAATATCTTTGACTTTGTACTCCATGCCCTCTTCTTCTTCTATAGGTGTTAGTGGAGGTATAGCTTTGCCAAGGCTGTTCTTGCTTGAATGTTGGTAAATTCTGAGTTTGGTGATGTGGAAAACATTGGGTGGATAATCATTTTTGTAAGGAGGCAGAGCTTTGTGATGAAGAATGTTCATAAATTTGCATTTGCAAATGGTCCTAATCATTCATGTGTGATCTTTATACAGTCATGTCATTGCAACTTGACATTCACCGAGTTAAGTAGGACCATACTCTCCAACTTGGAAGTTGTTGGCCGCTTCCTTCATTACACCCTGGGTTCTTTACGTCTTCCTAAAGAGTCTTGTCCCAAATGCCTTGGAAATTTCACCCCTAGATATCAAGTGTTGCTATGTAACTTGAACAATGCAAACGTTCCAGGGTTGTAGGAAATTCACCACAGATCACCTTGAAAACGTATTGTACCCATTGTTGTGGAGGATGTGGAGTTGTATACAAGCGCGGTAGTTGACAACTTGACCACCAATACCATCACGCGTGCACAATATTGGAAGTAGTTTTTTTCATGCATTTTTGTGTTCAGTTTTCCTTTCAGCCTGGGATGGAAAAGCGCCAATAGCTTGATTGAAGTTCCATAGTGAGTCATCAGCTCTCGCAAAAATCTTATTGCAAATCTTTCATCTTTGTTGTTTGTGATACTTAACAAAGGCCATGCAATTGGACGATGTTATTGAGGACCAACATTCATTTCCCCTTGGTGGTAAAATTTTTTGTTATTGGACAAATTACAGAATCTTTGTGAACCGATAGGCCACCACAAGGATTACGCTAAACCTCTTTGTTGTGATGAGCAAACTCATCGTAAATTCCATGGAGACGTTAGAACATGGTTCTTTAGGTACTGGAAGTGGCTAAAAGTGAACCGGATGGTTTGGTTTACTTTGATTGATGGTTTTCACACATGTCACATGTCTTGTGGTGGTTTATGACGTCGGTTTGCATCTTGTCCCATGATTGGTAACTTGAGATTTTTTTTTGTTTTTTCCTTGCCAAAGTTTCTACCCGGCTTGTTGTTGTGACATTCATCTAGTATCATGTGATGTACCTTGTCATTAGGTCGCATGATGACCTGGTTAGTTCATTATTATTGCTACCATGGTTCATCAAACCAGATTTCTGTTTTTTACCTAAAAAAATCCTTGTAATCCATTTCAATCAGCCTTGCAAAATCCAGGTCTCATTAAATGAGTAGTATAGACTTGACAACTACATCTGGTTGCTAGAAAGAGAAAGTGCTTGATCTATTTTTCTATGTCACTACACAATTTCATAGTCAGATTTGGATGCCAGTAACGCAATCCAACGAGTTTATTAATGGCTCTCATTAAGCAAACTCTTGAGGTTTTTTTACGCATGACAATCATTACGGAAATATCACCATAAATATTCTAGGTGCCATTGTCTTGAGTGTGTATTTCCTTTCCTTAAAATGCCTAATTTGGCTCCGCTACATATATTTTTCTTGAAAATTTCATGAGCGGTTGTTGTCCACCGCTGTTATCTTTGAGGAGAATGGCCCAAATTTCTCGATTTGCCAAATTGGCTACAACGACATAGTCAACAGTTGAATCTGCCAATCGTAAGGCCAACACCAAATTCAAAGCATGTCTTAAAGTTTTGAATGCTTCATGTTCACCATCTATTTATATTATATTATATTGATATTTCTATTATATTGATATTGGATAGTTGTACAAACTCTCTCGTGTAATCTTGTACAAACTGACACTTGTGATTGCATCAACCCAAATAGTGATGGGCATTGGCCTATCAGTAACCTCCTCCACTTTCTTTAGGTCCATTGTGACCTGTCCGCAACCGATAATGTAGCCCAAACAATTCATTGTACAGCAACCAAAGTCTTAGTTTTTCATAAAGTTTCTCTCTTTGTAAAACTTTAGGGACGTTTTTAACATTTCCACCGTGTCCCACTGGCGTGATGTTGTACATCAAAATTTCGTCATGATATGTGAAGAAAAGGTTGTTGAGATGTAGACAATGAATATTACCCATGATCGCAATGATTCTTGCGGGAACATTTGTGAGTCTGGTTGGCATGGCCGTGAACTAAATGTGCCCATAACATGTGCATAACACCATTACGTGCGTAACAACTTCTCGTCATCCTCTAGACTGGTTTTGGTGAAACGTTTTGCTCCTCAAAGCTGGTCAAAACCTTCCTCAGGGCGTAGATGACGGTGGCGACATTTAATGGTCATATTGTTCAACAGCTAGCTTTCCATACAAATTCATAATTTTTAACTCTTCTATTTGACAAAACGTATAATAGATAATCATGGGGATTTAAATAACATGAACAAGCCCTGAACAAGCAACCGTTCCAACTATTTTTCATCTTGGTTACTTTGTGGTTGCTCATGTAATAGGTCCCCTTGACCAATTCTTTGCTACTTGCCTTCAAGCCTTCGTGATTATCAAAGCCGCATTGCAGAAGTCCCTCTTGGGTTAGTTCATCAAAAACACCACATTTGAACTCTTTGGTAAGAGGTGTCAACTCCCCCAGAATGACTGCAAAGTTCTCAGGTCTTGAGGCCAATGATTCTGATGGATTTGTCACTACAACCACATCTATCGCACATTAATTTCCTGGTTCCATGTGCATTACCAACGTCATAGCTCTGCATTGTATATACTTTTTAGCCATTTCCAATCATATCTCCATGGTGTGTCAAGCTATAGCTTTGTGACATGCTCTAGTGTGTACAGTTTTGATTCTCCAGAGCCTGCATAAAAGATGTTGTTAGAGTTCATAGAAGAGCGTCCCCAACTTGTATAAAAAAAAATCCCCTCTGTACCACTTGGGGGACAATTGTCATCAACGTCCGTGGAGGGATACTTGAATATTTCAAGTCTCTGGAGGCCCATTTCCATTCTTACCTTGCCCCCACTTCTTGATGTAAAACAAGGAGGTTATTACCCCAAACCTATGAGTTCGCACGAGTTTTGTGGATTCAAAATCCAATTTTTTTCCTAAACAAACTAGAGTTTTAATTTTGATGCGTCAGCATAAAACCGTCGTGTGTGATGCATAATGGACAAGGCCACAAGCATCTTCGGAGTTTTCTCTTTGATTCTTCTTGCACAACTCTCGCTCTCACTCTTGCTCTATCCCTTGTCCTTGATCACTCTAACGAGTGAGAACGGACGATGGTGAGGGAACAAGGCTATAAGCCTCCCTCTTGAGGCCCCCATGGCCTCTGAGCCACCAATAAAGCCACCAACTCAATCAACAAGTAATGGCTTGCTGGCAGGTGGCCGGCCCGTCACTTGACTGACCGTCGTCCATCCTCTCGGCCAGCTGGTATCCTGCGGGTGGCTGGCTACAGGCCAACCCTCGCAAGAGCAAGGGGTGGCTTCTAGCCACACCCATGCTATTGCGAGGTAGGAGGGAGGAACTGGCCCTCCCACTACATTCTTGTCCTCATATTAGGAACCCTGTGAGTTTGACTGAAAGTAAGAGTGTAAGATAGTAGTTCATAAACATTGTAACAGAAAGTTACAAGAAAGTTTCTTGAATCTGAAACCTCAATCACTAGCAAAACATGAATATGTGCATGGCACTTTGACCTAAGGTGGAGCATGTCGGTGAGAATAGCTAGTGACCTCCTCCCTTTGTGATAGAGCATCTACACAAAATTACAATGTTGGACACCTCTTATGGTGTTGTCCATAAATGTCGTCCAATAAGATTGTTGTTCACTATTGTCGTGTTAAGGTGGTGCTCCTTGCGACACGTTTCTCTGTGCGAGTTGCTAGTTCGCTCCTGTACTCATTGACCACCCCTTGGAGAACTGAGGTTCGGGCTCACACGAGTTATGTTTAGGTCCATAACCGGTCCAATGAATGAGGTATTCCCTAACAAACCATGACTGCAGTGTATGCTCATGGTGCTATACTAGGTAAAGAACCTCATATTGGCATCAGCATCAAGGACTCCTAGGAAACGTTTTGGTGCCCCTAGCAAGCAACATTCACTATGCCACAAGCTTGATGTGTGCAACGATTGAAAATGGCCCAATCCACTTTGGTGGAACTTTGGTTCGCATACCAACATAAGTCAAAGGTTCTTAGTACCAAGCAACATCTTATCGTTTATGTCAAACAAGACATCACGGTGACTTTTATCCGTATATGCCTTTTTTTGATGTCGAGCTGCTTGAAGGTAACTATTTGTCTCCTATGGAGATGAGTCAATGTGATCGACAAAGGCTTGAGTTGAAGGAACATGTCCTTCTGTATCCCCGCTCTTTACCAATGAATAGGGTACTTAATGTCGACCACTATTCAACACAAACGGAGTGAACTGAGTGGACTCGTCCATCCTGTTGTTCACTACTAATCTATCGCTACTAGGAATTAGTCATTCGTGGTAAGGTCTAGATACATATAGAGCATCTGCTCTCGATACAATTCACATGTACTGGTTTGAGGGTAAAACATTATCAATATTTACGACTCGTTGTCGAAGTACTCAGACATATTTTGCCAACATTTAATAGAAAAAACTATTTCTCGATCACAGAAAAGTCACAGCAATAAGTCGTGGTACTTCATAATACCCTCGAAGAAGAGACGTCCGGTCTCCTTTGTATTGACATGAGTGGTTTTAGGAATGAAATGTGTCATCTTCAAGGAAATCTCTATAAGTACCAGTACAACATTGTGTCCATGGGCCATGCTTAGTAGACCAATAATAAGTCCATACTCACACACTCCCTTGGAATCCCAGGGATGGAAAGTTGTTACAGGATTCCAGTAGGCTTTTATTGCTGGCTTTGTTTTTAAGCGACGATTCGCATGTGATGTAATAGTTTCGGACATCGACACTCTATCCTGGCCACCGATAGTGGTCCAAGACCATGTATTAAGACCAAAAAGAATTGGTCTAAGAGTGGTTGTCCGGCCTTTTGAGGTCCCACATGACCTACGACTGTCGGGTCGTGGAAGTGGGAGATAATCCCCGCTCAAAGGTCTCCCAAGTCCAGCACAATGACTTATTCTCTATACCAAAAGGTTCCGATTGCCTCCACTAATCCATACCTGTCTAGATCCCAGGAGTCTTGAAATTAAAAGTCCACCCAGTATCCCATCTGGATCATGTTGACAAAGTTGTTACGGTGGATAATCTCTTTAGATGGTCATCGTAGGAATGCGGGGGGATCTGTTGCTTGCATTGTAACTATCACAATGGTCATAAAACACCCACCAACCTAAGTGGTTGCTTTATTTTCCGTAGGATGTCAGCTTAGAGGATTGGCCACGTTGTTGCGTCTTGGCCCGTATTCCCAAGTAAATGTAAATTTTCTCAGGTGTTTGCTCTAATGTGCCTATCATCTTGGTAGGGTCAGTTGCGTTTGGAAAAAACACCAATGGGTTGTGGTCGTTCACGAACATCAAGCCTCCCTCTGTGCCCCCAAGGTAGCAATGCCACATCTTGAAAGCATGATCCATTACAAGGAGCTTTTAATCACCAGTCGTGTACCACATCTCTGCAAGGATGAGCGTATGACACTCATACACAACTAGACAACCACTCTACATGAGTCCTACTATTAATACATCACATTGCACGTCCCATAGTTGAAATGGGTCCAGAAGAGCTAAGACGGGTGTTGTAGATAGAAACTCTTTGATTTTCAAATGTTTGTTTTTGGAGTCAGATTCCCATTCCCAATACACTTCCTTTCACATGAGTCTGGTTAGTGAAGCTACAAAGGTCAAATACCGTTGCATAAAATGTCAGAAGTAGTATACAAGGCGGATGAAAGACCTTGTCTGTCCAATGTTTTCTTGACGTGGCAAATCTACAACGGCTTGGAGCTTTTCTGGATCTACACGGATACCGTTCTTACTGGCTATATGTCCAAGGTATACGAGCTCATCTCATGCAAACTTCTACTTACTCATTTGGGCATGGAACTTCTGTTTCCAAGGGATAGTTAGGACTTCACACGGATATTCTTCTTACTCTTCCATTGAATTGGACAAAACCAAGATTTGCCTTGTACAACCTCCAGCAATCATCTTGGTACTAGAACCACGAGATCACTGGCACACTGAGTCATACCAGCTACATGCATAGTGACACCGATTCATTCATCTTTCTCTGACGGACAACAGAACACTTCACCGCCATCCTCATTTACATTGACAAACTCCTCATCGTGTCTCCTTTGACGGAGGTCATGAAGGAGGCCAAGGCATTCCTCCATGCTGCCTACAAGATGAAGGAAATTGTTACTATAGCTGTAATGCTCAGGATGCATATCGTTCGTGACCACTGTCCATGGACACTCTTGCTCCACCAGGCAGCCTTTCCAAAGGAGGATCGAGGATCTTGCTCTCGCGCAGGCGAGGGGCGGCATCACTCGGAAAAGAGTGTCTCGATAACTTCATGTGGTCGTCCGTGCTTTGAGGGTCGGCTTTCTCATACAAGGGTTGAATAGTGACGTCTACTCTCGTTTCATGACGTCAATGGAAAGAAAAAAGACACTGAAAGTTAGACATAAATCCTTTTTCAAATCTTTCCACTTCTGTGCTAGAAGCATCCACAAAGTTGCATAAGTGCTACATTGTGAAATTACTGTGTCCAACAGATGGAATCTTGCAGTTCAATCAGGGGTATGGACATGCTTAGAAATTTTGATTTTGACTTTCTTTTTGAGGAATGTTATAATGCAGTGTGCATCTTGAACCAAGCAAAAGCAAAGACAAGAATTTAGTATGATGTGGGAACAAGACACAACAATGCGTCATCATCTGTCACATGCACGTCAATGCCATCAACATCGGTCATGACCACACCTCAATCACTACAACCTGTAGTTGTGGCAGTGAAATCCAGCTGAGGAGCTAAATGTGAGACATGGTCTCCTCGCTCATGGACTGGCGGGTGTCTGAAGCAGTATGGCGTGCGTGGGAGAAGGCATGCTCACAGGCGGACGATGTGGCAGGCATAGCCAGCACTTCCATAGCTACAGCATGAAAGATGGGCCACTGCTTGCGATTGGTGGACCAGAAAGCAATGGGGTTTGCGGACTCATCAAGATGGGCAACGTGGACGTTGCTGGAAATCTCACGGTTGAGTGGGCGGGCTGTTGCGGAGCTCGTCGTGAAGACTTGCCCGTGGGGCCTGCACTTGTAGCCTGCTAAGCGGAGGGGTGGGCTGCGGACAATCCACAGCTAGTCCTTCGCGTTTGATGAGGCACGAATGGCGGACAGGGACAGCCCAGATGCGGAGTACGCACCAAGCCCTGAGCTCCCAGGCGTGGAGGACGACAGGCCGGCGCCTGCTTCTTCTGCTGCCTCTGCTGCGCACTGGGCAGCAGCTTCTTCTTTGCGTGCACGGATGCGGGATGAAACCCGCACCGGCTGCATACAGTTCTCAATAGATGCTGCAGGCGGGGACGAATTTGCGGGTGCAGCAGGCACAACAACAGAAAGGACAGTAGGCACCGCAAGAGGTGGGTGCAGCAGGCGCATCAGCGGCAGAAGAAGCAGCGACAGCAGGCGCAACAGCATCGGGACCAGTAGGGACAATGGGATTACTTGCAGCAGTACCCCCAGCATCTCGTCAAGAACTGCTGCAGCCATGGTGGATGCAGGTGGTACAAGAATCGAATGCCTCCATGTACACCTCTTCATATGGCTGCATTTGTTTTATGATGGTGCGCATGACGTGCTTGGGATGGACATCGCTCTCAATGCAGTGATAAGTCTCTTCAAAATATGCCTTGTTAAACCTGGGGTCCAAGAAAGTCCCCAGGTACTGGCAGTCACCGGACAGAGCATATTACACGCCTACGTGTTCCGCTGCCTTCTTCAATGCAGCGGCAAGGGCTGCTTGCACTTCGTGCGGCTCGTCGTTGGCGTCTCCTACAGGGCATGCTTCCATAGCCTGACTACATGCGGCCGCGTTGCTTTGAAGGCATTCAAGGAGCTTGTTGAAGAACGGCACCGTGATCCCAATTTTCTTCTACGAATCGATGGAAATTTCATCGATCATGTTCTTAAATGGCTCCATAACTTCAGCGATGCAGTGGATAGTGATCCACTGTCCGTTGGACAGCCGCATGTCATCAGTGTTCTCCAACAATAGCCAGGCCTCCAGCAGCTCCCGCTGCTCATGTGCCACCTGGAGCATGGCGACGGTGGAGTTCCACCTCGTCTGAGAGTCGATATTCATGGGGTCCTGTGATTGGCAAGAAAACTGTCTCGCATGAGGCATCCTGTTGCGCACTGCTGCTGATGAAAATCATCAGCCAACTTACCATCTGCACAATGGGGTCAAAGGCCGGAACTACGAGGATGTTGCCAACGCCAAGATTGAGGACTTGGTAGAAGCAGCAGACGAGCCGGTCATCCACGAAGCCCGGACAGTGACCTCCAGCCAGTTTTTTTCCATGGAGCCATTTACGGACGTGTTGTCCATGGTGATGGCGTCAACAAGGTCCCAAAGGCCCCATGAAGTGACGATGTTGTGGAAGCAGGGGATGAGTGCTGCAGCATTGTGGGTGCCAGGCAGGGGCTCGAAGCCCATGAGGACATGGAAACGGCAGTATTGGTGGATGCCGTGTGCAGTAATGGTGATGAAGCTGTTGTTGGTCGTGGAAGTCCAGCCATCCATCCCAAAGGAAAGATGGCTCTTGCGGTCACGTAGAATGTTTTAAACCAACTCGCAGTACCGGGGATAAGCCGCTTGGACGTCATGTGCCAGAGTCTGGCGGGAGGTCATCTGTGCCATGGGGATTGCATGCTCAAAATCTGCCTGCAGGTTGTAAGATAAGATCACCGTGAACGGGATGTCCTTCTCCACGAAGAACTTCCAGATGCACGATCTGAAGTAGGATGGATCCTAAGCAAGGCGGACCAATCCAATGGTGGAACGCGAGTTCATCTAACACACTGCATGCTAGAAGTTAGATGACACACTGCATGTGCGAAGAAATCCGGAGAGCCATCAGATCTACGCACGTGGTAAGGGCTCAGAGGCCGACGACTTTCGCGATGCTTCTTGCTTGCTTCTACCATCCCCTCTCAAAGGGAAAAACAACTGTCGTAAATCCTCCGTGGACAATCAAACCTTGTAACAATTTTTCTATGGCATCCACTGGTTTTTTAGGTCTATATATGCTCCATTCATACGGTATTGGATGGATGATAAGAAATATATTCTCACGAACACATCAGGACAAGTGCACCACATTGAAGAGGAAAAGAACCATATATTACAAAAAAAACACATTTTGCACATGTATAGGGCAAATTTGATACAGTCGCTCATTGCCTCTAACCACAGCTTGTCACCGTTAGGCATCCTTTAGTCGCGCTAAGCGATACCGAGTTCTCTCGTGAGAGCGCTCTCAAACGGACAGGCTTAGGCACACTATGTCCGCATTGTAGGGGAGACAACAACCTCCCCTGACCTCCTCTGTGCCATTCCCACAGCATCCACACCCATTACACCATACAGGGAAGGTGCCCTCAAGGTTGATGATTAAGTACTTCTGGGGAGACAACGACCGTGACCCTACACTTGTGCTTCCTTGTCTCTATGATGTACCTGGCCACAACCACTTGGTTCAAAAATTGCCTTCACTGTCAATCTCCTTCTATTGTTTCCACAGTGCTCTCGTTCGAGAGCCCTCCATGCGGCTGTGCGGGTGGTGCGGTATGTCGTTTTCACGCTTTACCTTGGACTGTGCTTTTGTCGACAATGTTTGGTAGTGGTCGGAAAGTGACTTAGTCTGAAACTCTAATGAGCACAGTCGGGCAGGCTATCTCTTCTTGCTGGGTGGCATTGTTGTATCGTGGCACAGTGGAAGGCAAGGCTACATTATACATAGCTTGTCAAAGACAGAGGGTGTTGCTCTAAGGGTAGGGTGTGCTGAGGTGGTCTCGCTGCAATATATTTTTCATGATTTGCATGATTTTGTGTCTTCCATCATTCTATGATGTGACAACTCTTGTGATGTGAGTCGTCACCGCCTCTTTGTACATCTTATTGTGACCACTTGGCCGTGTCCATGCTCATGCAGATCCCTGATGTGGACCCAGGTGGCGCTTGAGCACCGAAGGGTGGTGGCTCCACCCACCAGCAGCTGCCAGAAAACTACCATGACTTCCCAGGTGCTTGTTGGGATGCCCTACAGTGTTTCTGTTGTCGCTAGAGTTTTCTTGGTGGATTGACTTCTGAGCCCGATTTGCATGTTTTGAATTGTCTTTCCACTGATCAATGCCGGATCTGTGTGTGACTAGTCGTAGCTTCTGGCTTCAAGTTTTGCATCTCTAGGCTCAGACGATGTTGCGTTTGGATGCCTGTGCGCAGTGTTAAGGCCAAAACAGTGATTTTGGGCCAGTTTTAAGGCAAGCTGACACTGCCGTGTGCTTCACCCGCCATGCACCGCGGCAGATATTTATGCCGTGTACTTGTCAGTTGTCATGTCTCTCTACATTATTAAGCCATTGGAGCTTATGAGACTTTGCACGTCTCCCTAGCCTGACCCTTCCTGTTTCCTACACTTGCTTGCTTACTAGTACACCAGTTGACTCAATAGTGTCACCATGACAGAAACAACAAGGATAGGAAGCTTCCTAGCAGTTCCTCATGGTATCGGAGTAGCAAGACGTCTCTCGCTGAGCTACACTGCATAATCGTAGCACAGGTGGCAGTAGGAAAATTCACCACCACCGCCCTATCCTGGGATCCGTTGCAGCCGGCGTTAGCAGTAGTGGCGTCACCACGCAATCACAACCACTGTAGCAAGAGGAGCTGCGGTAGTGAAGAGCTCCAACAGCCACACTGAGCGGCAGCAGTAGTAGCATCGGGTGGCAGCAGCACCCGTGTGTGGCTACCAACCTATACAAAAAAAGGACGAAGGAGCTCGTTGCAGCAGTTCGCGGTGGCGGCTGGGAGTAGTGGCAACGTAATGGCAGCCTCGAGCAGCAATAACTGTGCAACAGTAGCAGTAGAAAAAGTAGCATTGTAGCAGTAGTATTGTAGCTACTATAGTGATAGCAGCAATAGCGGCAGAAGCACCAGCATCATAGCAGTGGCAGCAGCTACACTAGTGTAGCAATAATGGCGGTGGCCACAGCAGCAGCAGACCCACAGAAACAGCAGCAGTGGACTTGTGCAACACTGCTACTACACAACAGTGCTGCTCTGCAAGTGCATAGGAACTACACATCATTACACAATAGTTGTGCAGGCCTACGCAACCCCTACACAGCCGCGAGCAGGGAGTGATGTGGTCACCCCCACCAGTCACGCGGAGTCTACGTGACTAAAAAGAGAAAAACAGAAAAAAAAACGCTAGCGTAAAAACGTTGACGTCATCATCAGTTGTACTGACGTCAGTAATTTTGAGGTCAATATTTTAACCCTTCGAGAAACACTGTCATTTTTCTGTTTGGAGTATTTCCTACTTTCGGCCCCTTACTGAGCACTACGATGGCGCTAGGGCATGAAAAGGACAAAGGGCTAGGAGACCCCTCCTCTTCCTCGTCTTCGGGCATCATGATTCCATAGTTGCAGTCACTCATAATCAAAGAGCTTTGTCACATGCAGGATGAGATGCAACGATAGGAGCAGCGGCAGAGCGACGCATTGTAGGAGATCATGGAGTTACTACAGGGTTGTTTGTGGACCTCATAGCAACCACCAGGAGGATCTACTGGAGCTACACCATCCGTTCAGCAGTCTGCGCCGTACACAATGCTATGGCTTCAACACCCCTTATCACAATTTGACACCGGGGATGAGGAAGAGATAGAGGGTGACACACGGGAGGATGAGATTCGTGTTCTTGAGGAGCGTATTTGTGGGCTACATCTGGGATCATAGCCTCTCACTCCACCGCCTTCTCAACGTCATGAGCACGCATGTCATTCAGCAACATTCACTTTTGTTGGTGTTTCTCTCATTGGTGGTCTCCCTTTACCTCTTCTACCATGTCCCGAGTCCGAGGTCACCCTCTCCATGGGGCGGCGACCGAAGGAATTCTAGACACCTCTACTCCATTACGAAACCGACGAGGGCTTCAATTAATGGGAGGTCTTATTTTAGGTGTGATCTGATTCTGAGGGCGTCTGACCCTACTACCACAGCCAGTATCAGATCCGCGACACTCACCACGTCCTGACAACAGTAAGAGCGATACACGGTCTACTCTATGCCATGCCGCGGTAGACTGTGGTTGAATTCCTTCCCTTCTTGAGTAAGACCGGGACCGGGACTACACCCGACCCGCGCCAGGCCTGGGAGCTGGCCCCGACACTTCTCACTGTGCAGACCCACGCCACAAGGACGGCTTGACTGCATGAGTTTCACTCCCTCCGTCAGGGTCCCACGGAGTTTGCAGGTGACTACTAGAGGCACGCGATGTGCCTTTACACGTGCCTTAGGACTCGTGGTGGGATGCAGCTGTGTGCACTCGACACCATCATGATGGGGGCACACTTGGACCACGTGAAGCTCTTTACGTTCTTCGACCATGTGGTCCTCTCTGAGTTTTTGGAGTCATTGCAGCTGCTTCCTTAGGCCCATCGCTACCTCCTCCAGGCCACATCGGCTCATGAGAGTGCTATTGTCCATCACCAGAGTCCACTTGTAACAACACTGACTGTAATCCCTCGTACGCCTCTGTCCTAGTTAACCAATTCCACCTCCACTGCTTCCTCCTCCTCCTCCTCCTCCTCCTCCTATACCCCAAGCGGCCACACTTAGTGGCCGCACAGGGGAACAAGGGGAAAAAGCGACGGGGAAAGGGACAATAGCAGCAGCAGCTGCAATTGCAGCAGTCGGTGAGTAGTGGTCGTGGACGTTCTGTCCCCGTGTGCGCGCGTGCCAACTGTGGGAGCGCTCACTATTGGCACTAGTGGGTGTTGTGGTACCCTCAAGGATGCCTAGCTCTCACTGATGCACGCTACCAGTGTTTGGGGCAGCCAATGGACACCAATGGTGAAGAGTGTGGATCAAAAGGATCACGTATATGAGTGGGTAGAATACGTCGTATTCAGTAGAACTGAAGTAAAACACATTTTTGTTGGTTAGCATAGTGATATAAGCTTTCCAACGCATCTAAGCATGCCCAAATTGGAGCAATAGAGTCCCTGCTATAGCCGTCGAAGAAACCCTTGGTGGAGAAGTCCACCTTACCTTGCATGCTAGGCAACGGGAGGTGCTTCGATGATGACCCGTTGGAGCACATTTACTCGCCCACAAGTCAAGGAAAATTTCACCCTTACCAAGGAGGTCCTTCTGGTCACTTCAGTCATACCCCTGGTTCATTTGGAGCTCATTGGAGACGAACTCCAATCACTGGCGGTGGAATGTCCAGCTACCCATGGCGGGTACCAGATTCCACCTGCCAAATGCCCAAACTTTGGGCTAGGCTAAATTTCTGAATAGTCACTCAAACCGAGCGATTCAAAGTTTGATCTTGCATGGGAAAATCCAAGGAATAAACATTTCAAGTCAGATCAGGTATTTGACCACTCCTCAGTGGTCGAAGAAAGGATTACGCTAAACAACACTCATGGCAAGGAGCACACCATGTCAACAATCACCCCCTTGCACTACAGCCTTGATACCCTGTCCTTAGAACCTGTAGTATTTTAAACCTCAAAGTGCAGAACAAGCTCCATGCAGCTCACGTTGTGCCTGTACTTGGGCTGTGCCTTGGTCATGGCATGGACAAGCATGCGCTTAGTGCCACAATGCACAATAGCCGCATCTCACGCATAGTGATGCCGGATCTCAATGTGCTTGGTCCTCCTGTGCAGCACAGGGTTCTGGATAAGGCTGATGGCACTCATGTTTTCTACATTGAGTACCGTCCATTTCTTTTTTTGCACCCCGATCTCCCTTAACAGTCGCCACAACCACACCGCCTCCTTTGCAGCTTTCGCCAGCACGATGTACTCCGCTGTGGTGCTGGATAGTGCCACACAGTCCTGCTTCCTGCTTGTCCATGAAACTTCTGTACCACTAAGCACAAACACGTACCCCGCCATTAATTTTATGTCATCCACATCGCCAGCCCAGTCGGCATTGGAGTAGCCGACCAACTCAAGGGAGTCGCCATGCACTTCTCCTCCAAACACGAGCTGTGACTGTTCTGTCGCCTTGAAATAGTGGAGGATTCACTTCACCGCTTGCCAATGCAGTGGCCCGGAGTCAGAAACATAACGGCTCATAGTGGCTCAGGCTCATGGCCTCCGCAAAGGCCAGGTCGGGTCGCGTCACCACCATGGTATACATGATGCTCCTCAAAACGGACTGGTGCGACACACCTGCCATCTCCTGCTTTTCCTCATCTGTGCTCAGCCCCATGCTCGAGCTCAGCTCACATGTGGTGGTCATGAGTGTGCCGATGGGATTGCACTCCTCCATGATGTAGGGGCAGAGCACCTCTTGCATGTGCTTTGCCTGCCCCATATCCAGCGTGCGTGCCTTGCAGTCCCTCTTGATGGAGACGTCAAGGTAGCACTCAAGCTCGCCCATGTTGGTCATTTTGAACCGACCACCCAGCTGTCGCTTCAGGTTTACCAATTCCTCCATGTCCGATGACACGAGGATGAGGTCATCCACGTAAAGAACCACGATCTGGTGTACCACCAACTGCTTCTGCACGTATACATTTTGATGCGTTTCACATCGCTTGAAGCTAAGCTCGGCCATGAAGCCATCCATTTTCAGGTACCACATGAGTGGTGCTTGCTTCAATCCATAGAGCGCCTGGCAAAGCCGGAACACTTTTCTCGGCGGTGCGTCCACCCCCTCCGACACCTCCATGACGACCTCCTTCTCCAGGTCGCCGATGAGGAATGTGGTTGTCATATCCATTTGGTGGACTTCGTAGTCGTGCGCTGCCGTCACCGAGAGGATGGAGCAGATGGAGGTAAACTTTGCCACTGGTGTGAAGGTTTCATCGTAGTGTTCACCCTTTCGTTAGGTGCACCCCTTCATAACAAGCTATCCCTTGTAATGCTCTACCTTCTCCTCCTTGGTGATATTCTTCTTGAAGATCCACTTGGAGCCGACAATGTTTGCGCCCTCCAGCCTGTCGATCAGTTGCCAAGTGCCATTCTCTTCATGGGAGGTGAGCTGCCTCTAACTCAGTCCCATCCTTCCATTGCAAAGCCTCCTAGACGGTCTCAGGATCCTCTGACGCAAAGAACGCTCAAGTGAACCCAGTCCAGATGCCCTCAGTGACATCGTACCGTTTTGCTATCCTCCTTGCGTGTTCGCTTCTCCGAGGCTGCTACTGTTGAGACTACTGTTGTTGTTGCTACTGCTATTGCTACCCTCTTGTGGTGCCACTTACACCGCTCTCCTGCTCCCCCTCTCTCAGGTACCATGGAGATGAGGGCTCAATCCCCACCTCTTGATTCAGCTCCACTATTGCCGGTGCTTCAGACTCATTGTCCGACTCGGCTGAGTGCAAATCAGCCACTCCCCCATCCCCCGGATGGTTCTCGCCACTTGGAGCTGCTAGGACGTCACCCTCTTTTACTTCCTCCAGGATCTCCCCCTCAAGGAGTGGCAACCACTCCCCACGCTTGGAGAGATCTGTGTCCTTGTCCTTCCAACGGCTACCCTCGTCGAACGTGACGTCGTGACTCTTCTTGATCTGCCACCTCCGCAGGTCAAAGAGCCAGTACGCCTTGGTCCCGCTCTCATACCCGACGAAGATACACCGGCGAGTTCATGGATCCAGCTTGTCCCGCTTCTCCCGGGCCTGCACAATAGTATGTGCCAAACAGCCAAACTTGTGGAGGTGAGCCACAGTTGGCTTGCTCCTGCTCCACACCTCTTGTGGCATCTTCTACACCATGGACTCTGCGTCTTTTAGCAGGTTTGTTGGCGTCAGGTTCATGATGTACGCCGCTATCTGTGCCGCCTTGCCCGAGTACCGCTACGCGAGGCCAGCATCGCTCAACATAGACCGGTCCATGTTGAGGATGGTACAATCCGTCCTCTCAATGACGTCGTTCTGCTGCAAAGAATGTGGCATAGTTTTCTGCCACGTAATCCCTTGCTCGTCATCCACGCCGAGTAGTCCTCGTACTCACCGCCGTTGTCGCCCCGGAATGCCTTCACCTTCAACTCTGTTTGCCGCTCCACTATTGCCACAAACTCCTACATGCACGACAAGCCATCAGTCTTCCTCTTAATGATGTAGAGGTAGAGCTTACGGCTATGGTTGTCGATGAAGGTCACAATGGAGCGAGCGCCCCCGATGGAGCTCTCAAATGGTCCGCACACATCAGTGTGAACTACCTCCAATTTTGCCACTGCGCGTGTCCCTTTGCCATAAAACAGCTGCCGTGTTGCCTTGCCGGCCATGCACGACTCGTACACCACGTTCTTGGCTGCATCAAGGCTCTTGACCTCAAGACCCCGCACCACTTCCTTCTATGCCATGTCCCTCACAGTTGAGGGAGCGATGTGACACAGGCGGCAGTGCCACATGTCCAAGTCTCCATTGTCCTAATTTGCGAGGTGGACGACGTCGGACCTCATCAACCTGGCAAGGATCTTTGCACAGAGTAGGTATTAGTTATCCACTCGCTTTCCACGTGAAATCACCTGGCCATTTTCCTCCTTTCGGATGATGGTCTCGTTTTTGTTGAAGAGCACCTCATGCCCGTTTTCGGTAAGGCGGCTCACTAACAGCACATTTGCCCCAAAATTGGACATGTGGAGCACGTCGTGAGTTGTGCTCATCATAGCTTCTCCGTCCACATCCACCTCGATGCAAAAGTTACCTTCACCGACAGCCAACTCTGTTTTGTCGTTGGCCACCATCATGCGCCGCTCCGAGGTACCATAGGTGACAAATGCCGTCCACTTGCATTGCGTGTGGCAGCCCAATCCTGAGTCAATCACGGAGACTCCCGGATCTGTCAAGTGC
This sequence comes from Penium margaritaceum, assembly GCA_023375785.1. Lineage (NCBI taxonomy): Eukaryota > Viridiplantae > Streptophyta > Zygnematophyceae > Desmidiales > Peniaceae > Penium > Penium margaritaceum. Next base: position 120,464 of record SZWC01001208.1, on the reverse strand, counting down.
GCAGACTCCTTTGCCATCATCGTATGGCTGTCCTTCTTTCCAGCCTTCCCCGACTGGTCCGACTTCTTGTTGGAGCAATTTCATGCATAGTGGCCTTCTTTGTCACACACGTAGCACTCTCCCTTCTTCTCACCTTTCTTGGTGCCTTGCTTGGCACCCTTCCCCTTCTTGCCTCCCCCTCCACCTTCAGGGTAGACGGCATAGGCAGAACTAGATGTTCCCCCCCTCTCTCTCCCGCCACGCTGCATCCATTCATTGTGGACGTACTCAGCCACCTTTGCTGACTTCATCTCATCGGCGGACCAGCCGCCTATAACAGTGATCATGGGACTCCAACTGTCCGGCAAGGCTAGGAGGAGGATCATAGCTTGCAGCCAAGGGTCAACCTTCCACCCGGTGGCTACTCACTCGTCAATATGTGACTCTATCTGCTATAGGATCTCCATGATGTCATCGTCGTCGTTGGCTCGGAGAGTGACGAGCTTCTTGAAGACAAAGAGCTGGTTAGCAAGGTTGGTGGACTGGTACATGGTACAGAGCTTCTTCTAGGCCTCTGTGGCCTCCATACATCCTTGAATTATTGCGTACTACGTCGGAGCAAGCACGAACACCAATAAAGTATGCGCCTTCTCGTTGCATTTCTTGTATTTTTCCACTTCCTCTGGTGTCGTAGTATCCAGAGGGGCAGCTTCTTTACCGTTGAACAGCTCAAGCAGGCCTTTGTCATCAAGGTAGACCTCAATCTTCCACCTCCACAAAGGAAAGCCGTTCCTGTCAAACTTTGAGACGGCGCCGATGCTCTCTTGCTCAGTTGTTGCCATGGTGCACGGTGGTAGTGTGAAAGCTATAGAGCTAGGGCACTTCTAGGCACGTGGGCCCATAACCCTTCCTTGGCACTAGTAGGTGTTGTGGCACCCTCAAGAATGACTAGATCTCACTGATGTATGCTACCAGTTTTTGCGGCAATGGACACCAATGGTGAAGAGTGTGGAGCACAAGGATCATGGATATGAGTGGGAAGAACACGTCGAATTCAGTAGAATTGAATTGAAATACTTTTTTGTTATTTAGCGTAGTGAGATTACATTGCATCCTGATAGACTGTGATCTAAGATTTCCAACGCATCCAAGCACATCCAAATTGGAGTAGTAAAGCCCCGGCTACGGCCGTCGAAGTAACCCTTGGTGGAGATGTCCACCTTGCCTTGCACGCTAGGCAATGGGAGGTGCTTCGACGATGACCCGACGGAGCGCCTTTACTCGTCCAGGAGTCAAGGAAAAGTTCACCCTGGTCAAGCAGGTCCTTTTGGTCACTTCATTCATGCCCCTGGTACATTTGGAGCTCGTTGTAGATGAACTTGGATCACTGGCGGTGGATTATCCTGCCACCCATGGCGAGTACCAGAGTCAACGCCAAACGCCCAAACATTGGGCTAGGCTAAATTTCTGAATGCTGACTAAAAATGAGCAATTCAAAGCTCGATCTTGCATGGGAGAATCCAAAGAATCCAAATCAAGTCAGATCAAGTGTTTGCCCACTCCTCAATGGTCGAACCAGGGAGTACGATCAACGGCAATCATGGCAAGGGGCACACCATGTCAACACTTACCGCTACATTGAGTGTGAGCAGCCCCTTGATTGGCCTCAGATTTTTCACAGCCTTCAGACAATGCACACGTAGCGGATTTCCTCCAGTGACACACGAACGGAGCGTGTCGCGACCACGACTATAGCAGATGCATCAGGTTTACCAGGCAACAGCAGTGATATGGATCCTCGGGACCGCACGATTGTGGAGCTTCCTTTGCTTCGGACGCTTCATACTCAGGGAGGTGTGAGTGTGTTCTCACAGACGAGTGGTCCCAAGACAGCCTATAATGCGTTTTGTGCCCGTGATGATGCTTGTAAAGGAGCTCAGTTGGTTAACGATGAGGATGGACCTGACAGTACCGACTGGCTTGACGAGTCACAAATCCGTGTTGTTCATGGCTGTCCTCTGCTACACGTCCATTTGAGGCAGTGTGTTCTATGGCATGTTTTTCAGTGTTAAAGACTGTTCGTGAGCACAGTGGCACCTGGATCATTGAATCTAGTGCCACCCATCAGATGAAGTTTTGTCATAGTGACCTTGTTGTGCCGGTCCCGTTGCGTCCGTTCGGTCCGTTCGCACGGGGTCTAGTTAGTCATTGCCTATGCAGGTAGTTGGGGTTGTGTGGTTTGATGGTCCATCTGGCCCCTTGCACATTTTCGATGTGCTCTATGTCCCTGCTCTTGATCTCAGCCTGATCTATGTTCGTACATGCACCAAGATGGGTCTGACTGTTGAGCACTCAGTCATAGTGACTGCTCTTGACACACGTGCAATCGTGCTTCGTGCTTCCGTGGTTGATGACCTCCATTATGTGTCTCATTTCATTCCCTCTATTTCTTCTCCCGTTTCCCTTCTGCATGTGTGTTTTTCACTGGTGCTCTCTCCCCTGAGCACCAGTGCTTGTTACATCGTCGCCTCTACCATGTGAGATCGGACACTTTGTCCAAGCTTATTCAAAGTTAGCCAGCCCTTGGTCTTGACGCAGCTTCCTCTCAGAAGCCACCCAAGACCGATTGTGTTTTTTGTGCCCAGGGTAAGATGCAACACAGCTCTTACCCTGACTCATCTTCCCGGGCACTACGTCCACTAGAGTTGGTCCACTTAGACCTTCTCAATCCTCTTCCAACAAAGTCTCTCTCGGATCAGGGTCGATATGTTCTCACCCCTGACCAATGAATTCACCCGAATGTGATGGGTTTACAGCCTCCACCACAAGAGTGATGCCGCCCTGGCGGTCTTCCTGTGGCTGGTGATGGTTGAGCATCACTCTCGTTACACCTTCCACTCATTCGGCTCCGATCATAGTGGCGATTTCTTAGGTAAGATGGATGCCTTCTTTGCTGAGCACGGTTATTTTCACCAGCTCGATGCCCCTACTACACCACAGCAGAACGTTGTGTCTCAGCGTTGGAATCGCACCATGGAGGATGACGTTCGTACTGTGCGGTCAGAGTGCTTTCTTCTGGAGTCTTTTGCCTTTGAGGGCTTCTCCTACATGACATGGGTCTGGAACCACTTATCACATGGTCCGCTTCCAGACCATGTCACGGCGTACGAGCTATGGTTCAACCATCGTGCTAATATCCATCTCGCCCACGTTTGAGGGTCCCTCGCCTGCGTCTGGTACATTGAGGACCAGTAAGGGTCCAAGGTCTCACCTCGAGGTTGCATGTTTACATTCCTCGGCATCTCTGCATGGTCAAAGGCCTGGCGTTTTTGGCACCCTGCTCACCATCGCATTGTTGAGTCTCGAGATACTCTCTTCTTTGAGGCTCTCACCTATCGTGAATTGTCCAGAATTCTGTCGCTAGCCTTTGACCACGTTCCTATCTGTGTGGCTTCTCGCCAGATGGAGGAGTCTAGTCCTGTAGATGGGTCCGTCCGGGCCTCCTCACCTGTGTTGCGGTTTCCGTCTGCTGACAATCCGGCCATCGTGGTTCTAGGTCCAGTAGCCCCTCTAACACATCTGACCCCATGCCAGTGTCAGACCCCTCTGACACACTTTATCCCGTGCCAGTGTCGAACCCCTTTCAAACACCCGATCCCGTGCCAGCGTCGGTCCCCTCTGACACACCTCATCCCGTGCCAATGTCGGTCTCCTCGGGCACACCTGATCTTGTACGAGATTCAGTCCCCTGTGGCAAACCTGATTCTATGCCAGTGTCACTCCCTTCACGAATACCTGATCTCGTGCGAGTGACAACATCTCTAGTCACACCCGCTCCCGTCCATGCTCGTATTTCCCTTATGGCTATAACCTAGTAGCCTTCTCTACCGCCTCAACATCAGGCTACTCCCGGGAGCCCGTTGGTCATCTCCAACCACTAGCCTCTAGGGCTCAGGGGATTGCTGAATCAGCGCCTAGACGCGCCCCTTGTAGTGTTCAGAGTGGCGAGCCTGGCACAAAGACCCTTGGCCTTAGTGTCCAGGAAAAATATACAGATGTGCATCCAGCATTTTCTTTCAGTTACGAGTTGGTATCCCGAGAGTTCTTGGTCGGTTGCGATGCCATAGCCGACCTTGTCGTGGTCAGACCGAGTCCGGAGGCCTGTGTCTTAGCCACCCAGAGCTCTCCCTCAACGATGTCTGATCTAGGCACATTGAAGAAAGCACTCTCAACTCAAGATGTAGTCTTGTGACGTGCTTCTTGTGAGGATGAGCTCAGTACCATCCGTGAGCACGGTGTCTGTGAGCTTTTTGACCTTCTGCCTGGGCGTAAGGCTACAGACAAAGTGGGTCTTTCGTAATAAGGTGAAGTTTGGTGGCACACTGGATTGCTACAAGGCTTGCTTGACAACCAAGGGCTTCTCACAGGTTGATGGTGTAAGTTTCACTGACACCTTTGCACACGTTGGCTCGTGCTCTGTTTGGGGTTAATGCTCACCACGACTAGGACCTGTGCCAGATGGATGTAAAGAACATGTTCCTCTATGGCACCTTAGAGGAGGAGATCTACATAGTCTGGCCACCTATATTTGTAGTCAGTGACAAGGTCTGGCTTCTGCGCAAGAAACAGTCACCTAGGTTCTGGAACTTGGAGATCACCAGCACACTGACACGTGCCGGTTACGTACAAAGTAACGATGACTTGTCCCTCTTTCTAAGACAGACAGTTGAGAGATTCACCGGCATCCTGGTCTACGTGAACGATCTCCTGCTTGTGTCTCTTCCTATGGAGGTCATGAAGGAGGCTAAGGCAGCCCTTAACGTTGTCTACATGATGAAGGACCTTGGCCCTGTAGCTGTGTTTCACGAGATGGAGATCGTACGTGATCGTCAGCTGTAGAAACTCTTGTTACATCAGGCACGTTATGCCCGCTTTCTGGAGGAGCAGTTTGCCTACTACCTTGGTACAAATCCCACACCCTCCACCCCCATCACACCCGATAGACAAGATGCTCCAAATATGGATGATCTAGCACAGCAATGAGAGATAATGGACGTGACCCTTTACTTGAGCCTGATTGGCTCTTTCATGTACTAAGCTGCCACCACACGACCCGGAATTGCCTTTGCCATAAACCTCCTTGCACAGTTTTCACAGTTTCCTCAAGCGAGGGCCCTTCACATGGTTGTGCAAGTGGTGCAGTACGTGGTCTCCACACCGTACCTCGGACTCTGTTTTCAACGGCAATGTTTGATGGTAGTCGACAGCTACACAGACTCTGTATGGATGTGGAGTCTTGATGGGCGCAGTCGGACATGCTACGTGTTCCTCCTGGGTGGCACCGTTATGTCGTGACACAGTGGCAAGCAGGATTGTATTGCACGTAGCTCATTACAGGCTGGGTATGTTTCCTTAGAGGCTGGGGCTGCAGAGGCGGTGTGGCTATAGTGTCTGTTTTGAGAGTTCCATCAGTCTGTACCTTGCATTGTTCTACACTGTGCAACCAGAGTGCTCTTGTAAATGTAGAAAACTCTAGTGTGTTTCATGTACGCTCAAAGAAAATTACTGTGGGCATCACTTTGTGCATGGTCTTATGGAGCGATAGGTGATTACCGTCATCTAGGTTGGCACGGACATGCAGCGGGCTGATTTCTTGACCAAGGCACTCGCACGCGGAAAGTCCATGGTGGTCATTTTTTCTGTCCGGCTTTGCCCCTTGCCTAAGAGTGGCTGAGAGGCAGGTTTGTGAGCATGGAATGTTGAGTATCTTGTTGCAAACCTGAGTTAGTTTTGTACATGTATGGACATGCGTACCATCAGGTCATGGGGAAGTGTTGTGATGTGAGTCGTCCCCGTCTGTTTGTACAGTTTATTGTGACCACTTGTTCGTGTCCATGCTCGTGCAGATCCCTGGTGCGGACCCGGCTGGTGCAAGAGCACCGACGGGTGGTGGCTCCACCCACCAGCAGCTGCCAGACAGCTTCCACAACATCCCGGGTGCTTGTTGTGATGCTCTGTAGTTATTCTGTAGTCGCAGGAGTTTTCTTGATGAATTTGCTTCTGAGCCCGATTTTCATGTTTTGCATTGTCTGTCCACTCATCGATGCGGGAATTGTACATGTGACCAGTCCTAGTGTCTGGCTCAATGTTTTTCATCTCTAGGTTCGGACGGTAAAACGTTTGGATACCTGTGCGCAGAGTTACGCCCAAAATAGTGGTTCTGGGCCAATTTTAGGACAAACTGGCACTGTCACATGCGTCACTTGCTATGCGCCGCAGCATGTATTTATAATGTGTACTCGTCAGATGTCATCTCTCTCTGCATTACTGAGATATTGGAGCTTATGAGACTTTGTGTGTATCCCTAGCCTGACCCTTGTTGTTTCTTGCACCTGCTTGCTTGCTTGTGCACCAGCTGACTGGACAGTGTCGCCACGTTAGCAGCAGCAAGGCTAGGAAGCTTCTTAACAGTTTCTCAACTAGAGAGCTCTTGCCATTGCACAAAATCTAGTATATTTCATGCATGCACAAAGGACACTACTAATGAGCATCAATTTGTGTACTATTTTATGGAATATGTGATATTCGTCATCACGGACGGCATAGACATGGAATATGCAGACTTCCTTACCAAAGCACTGGCGGAAGGAAAGTTCATGGTGGCCATTCCCTGTTAGACTTTGCCCCTAGCTTGAGGGTGGCCGAGAGTGGGATGTGCACGCCTAGACATTTGAGCATCGTGTTGCAAACTAGTACCAGTTCTACACATGTACAGACATGTCTACCATCGGGTCATGGGGGAGCGTTGTAATTGTGAGTTATTCCCGTCTGTACATACACTTCGCTATGACAACTCGGACGTGTCCATACTCATGTACATCCCTCATGCGAATCCTGCTAGGTGGTGATCCATCCATCCGTAGCTGCACGACAGCTGCCACAGTATTCGGAGGACACTCGCCCTTTTGATGCAACCTCTAGAGTTTTATTGGCGGTTTATTAGAGTTTTATTACTGACCTTGAGCCTTATGTACATGTTTTTGCATTTGTGTAGTTGTTGCATCTGACTTGAGACACTGCATCCTTAGGTTCAGGTGGTGCTGCATTCGGGTGCGTGTGCACTCAGTTTTGGCCAAAACAGTGGTTCTGGGTCGGGTTGAGGGCAAATCAACCCTGCCGCGTGCGTCACCCCCCATGCGCCGTGGAAGTTTCTTTTTGTCAAGTTGTCACATTGAATCCTTTTCATCTTATGATATGTCCGTCTCCCCAAGTCATTTGTTATGCTCGTATCCCCAAAACATTTGCTGTTCTCACATCTGTGTGTCAGCTGAATGGGCACGAGTGCCACGTGAGCGAGAGTGGAGCTTGGACAACAGAGCTTCTAGGCCTCTTCTCATTAAGACTTGTCTGTCCCCACACAGCCCAGCCAAGCTTTTCAGGCTACTGTTACACGTCATGAGGTGAAATTTGTTGATAGTGTCTTGAAAGGCACGAGAAATGGCTGTGAAAGGTCAGAGTCACAAACACAGTAAAGAAAATGAGCTGATAGTGGGGATGCTCCCCTCCCTCTCACATTGTCAAGGATGTGTGAGATATCGCACCAGCTCTCTATGCAATTCAGGGCAAAGGAAGCAAAGACAAGGAAGACAGTGGTTCTGCCTCAGAAGCCCGCACAGCCCAAGTGTCAAAATGTGCTTTAGAATCTGGACTTTTTGCACTTGACATGTGACGAGTCAGAGAAGGCAAACATGGTCACAGGCACGATCAAGGTCACTCCTGCTACCACATGGCCACTACAGCTGACCAGGATGAAGTGACATGGAATTCCCCCAGAGGCAACAGATTGGCATGTGTGCAGGTGAGAGCTCCTCAGCCTCAAAGGTTTGCGTGGCATCGCAAATGAAACGAGCCCACCAACCTCACCATAGACAGCCTGTGTATGCACTGGCTGTCAACGGCAGCAATGCCCTATCGCCGGATCCAGGGCATCCAACAACCATTCACTTCACCGAGGTGTTTCCCCCATATTCACCCAAGTCCATGCATCCCACTCTTTTTGGCCGCACATTTCACCTCGGACAGAAAAAACTCTTCGCTGCGGTACACCGCTTGCAGCTGAGGCTCACCTCACCATCATACTTGTGGTTTTGTTCATCACGCGGAAAGGGGCATGCCAACAAGGTACCAGCGTAGATGGTGTATCGAGTACAGGATAGAATCAGACACCAGAGTAGATGCAATGCACCAAGCACCAATGCCCCATATAATCCACTGGCGGTACCTCCGCACCAAAGTGGCATGAATTGGAATCAGAAAGTAGAGTCCATCCAAATCACTAGCGATAACTGATTATTCCGAATGCGACCCAAGCCAGGTAGCACTCCCACTCCACACCCGAGCAAGCCAAAAGAATGGGTTGAGCAGGGTGCCTACACAGACGGCTCCACACGCACCCTAGACAGAGCATTGCTGCCGCCTCTACTGATCAAAACTGCACCGGGACCCGCAAGGTGCTGAAGGTGCACAGCAGCAGAGGAGCATGAGCGCTTAGGCGGTCCTCACGTTGCGGAGTGCGGCGAGGAAGGGTGCGGTGTCCGACGGCGACAGGGGGAAGGAGAGGGCCTGCCTGGTCAAGGCCTGGCCCGGAGCGGACAGAACGTACTGGCCCCACTTCTTGACGAGGCCAGCGGTGGGGAACTGGCCGGCGGGCGTGGTGTAGTCGCTGCGCCACAGGCTGAGGATGAACGACACGAGGGGGTACGTCTTCACGCCGCGCTTGTACACCAGGCTCGTGCGCGACCACGACGCCACAGGACTCGGGAATGGGCGCGTCAGTGCAGCGGCGACGTCGCCCGTCTGCGCCGTGAAGTAGTTGCCGGCCAGGTTGGGCACGGACACCTCCAGCAGGTTGCTGGCCTTGAACGTGACGAGGCCGATGCCCGTCTGCATGTACGAGATGCCGTTGGCCGTCTGCGCGAGCCTCGACGCCAGCGCGTTGTTGCCCGTGGCCTTGATGGCGTTGTCGGCCCACAGAATGGTGTCCACGGCAGAACCTGGGCCACCTGCAGATGGTTGCACGTTGGCGGGCCACGACGCACGCGCGGCGCTCTGCGCAGCACTCGGACAGAAAATGG
>SZWC01001208.1:49964-110003 GCA_023375785.1 Penium margaritaceum | reverse complement strand
GAGAGAGAGAGAGAGAGAGAGAGAGAGAGAGAGATAGAGAGCAGTAGGACAGAAACAGGCATGGCCACGGTGAGAGGGGTCATACGGAAAGGTAGGTGACGATGACGTTGGTGGCGCCTGCAGCGTCAGCACGGACGATAGGCTGTGGCCCACCAGCCACACCGGCGACGCCAGCGGCAGCCCAACTCTTGATGGTGCCGCGGAAGATACCCAGCAGGTTGGCGGCGGAGATCTTGCGCGTGAACTTGAGGTCAGCCTTGCGCACGAAGAAGCTGAAGCTCGTGTACGTCTGCACCGCCACCACAACAAACACACCCAGCATCAGGACTCAGGCCAGAACTGCACCGCAGCACAATCAAGTCAGCATGAGCATGCTCGTGGACATGCGACATGCAACGTGTTCACATACACTTTTTTTGCACAGGTGCATCGAATCAAGTGCAGCAGAATCATCCATGGCTGACCGCAGCTCGGGAAATGCAGCACTTCGAACGCATGTCGCGGCGCGAAGAAAGACAAGACTTTCGCATTCAGCACAGCGGCAATGGACGCGCTTCTGCAATGCAGCCAAAGATGTACGTCCCTCCGCAGCTGTGCGTGTGAGCGACGAATGGGAGATAAAGCGTTAGGCGAATGCGATGGGAGGGCATGCATGCGAAAACAGCAGTCACTCAGTGGGTTGCGAGCGGCCCCCGAAAGGTGAAAGTCTGCGGGGGGTGGAGGTGTGTTTTTTTGTTGCGTCGTTTTGGATTTCTGCGTTTGCCTACTCACCACGGGGATAGTGATTCGGCTGATACCGGCCGCCTTTGCCTCTTGCTCGTCTCCCGCCGTGATGGCGTCAGTGAAGCCCACCACGTAGCGGCCCTTGATCCACCCGTCCACGCCGTCGGGCGCGTTGGTGTTGCGGTACGCGTCCAGCTTTGCCACCTGTCCGGGACGCGCATTGAACGAGTTGATGGTGATCTGAATGTACGCAGCCACGGACCCCGCGCCGCCCAACGAGTTGGTTGTGGCACCAGCGGCACCGGTCGAGTAGGACAGCAGCAATGCTGCTGCTGCGAGCGCCAGAGCCAGACCCGGTAAGGAGAAGAAGCGCGCCATGATGATGTCGGCTGGCAAATAGAAGAGAGTGGATGATATAGTTCTTGGGCTGACAGTTACGGGAAGAAGACTACTGGAATGTGCTGACGGTGAATCCAGGCTTGTGATTTAAACGCTTTCCTCACAAAGCTTCGACGACCTCGTCCACACTTCGCGACGGTGACTCTAGCCCAAACGCGGACAACCGGCCGTCTGTGCGCGCCTCGTGGCCCGCCATGCATTCGTCAAGTTGCTGGCGAACCCCCACGGCCGAAGGTCGACCGAACATTCGAGCCTTCGAGATAACGCGCCGCATCGCATGGGCCAAAATTGCATCGGACGGCCACAGCAACCCGTCGCCACGCCGGTGGCGGCGGCGGCCTAAAGATGCCCAATGAGGAGGAGGACGACTGTCCACCGTAGATCTCAGTTGAAGACGCGCCGTATGCGCCTCGGCTGTTGGCCTCCCACTCGCGCGTCCTCTTCTGGCCGTTTTCTGCGCTTACCTTCGTGGCTTTCTGCCAACGTCCACTCGCCTAAAGCTGTGTACGTCTCCTGAGAGAAATGTCTCTTCGCCCCCACAGACGCACACGCTATCCGAAAAGAAATGGAGGAGACGAGCTACGACGCATTCATATACTTCGGGGCACAGGGTACCGATCGAACGCTGGTCTGCTCCCACGGAACACGGTTGCAGCTGTTCGGGAACTGGCGGGCGAGCGCATGCCGCGCTAAAGGGCGACGCGCGTCGCGGTCAATGGAGGCGGAGAGGGAGGAGAATGTCTAGAGCCGCTGTACTAGCCCGCATCCCTCGGACCGCAGAGGCTCAATGCGGAGCCCCGCTGATCCATCAAGCGCCTTCGATTGGGTTGAGCAAATTGCTTCGGCACCAACAACAAAGCGAAGTAGTGCCGCAAATTGGGGTATATGTGCGCCGCCATACCTCAACCGAAGCGCTACACCATCTACCAGCTAAATTTTTGTATTTCGCCACTCACGCTATTTTTGCCTCAAACCTGAAATATCTGTCGAAATTGTCCAAACAAATCACTTTCATACCCCCCCCCTCATCACATTCAACGGTTTTATTCAGGTTAGAACACCTCCCAGGCCCCGCGGTAGCGAGGCCTGTGAGGTGTCCGAACCTTAACAAGGGGGAGTTCAGTCGCCAGTAGAGAATTCGCACGTGCAAACTTTTTTGGGAAAAGTCGAAATTGACTGGAAATCCGGTGAAACTTCTGCGACTCAACGGTAGATGGGCTACCTTTCCGAGTCAGCTATGGCATCGCGCAAAAGTGCCTTTAACAAGCATTGAATCGTAGTATGTTTGCCATATACCCAAATTCACCCCTAAAAACAAGAAGAAAGAAGAGTTTCAAGAAATCCCCCTCATAACATTCGGGGTTTGGGGTTTTATTAAGGTTTGGGCACCTCCCAGGCCCCACAATAGCGGGGTCTAAAAGTTTCCCTTTCGACGCAGCGCAGTTTAGTCTCCCAAAATGACTCACACGTGTAAAATACCATTATGGTAAAGTGAAAAGTGACATGATATCCGGTGAAAATACTGAGAGTCAGCGATAGATGGTCTATTTTCCCGGTTCGGCTATGGCATCCCGCATAACCGCTTGCTACAACTAAGAGTCCATAAACCATACAGTTATTGTCTGTCACGATTCTCTCACTTGAGCAAGCTATCTTTCACGTTATCCAATGTAAGAAAAGCATCTGCCACGGTATCCACAATTAGACCATAAGAAGCCACGGTTTTTTAGAGTAGATCACCAGCAGCCATGTGTTTACGATGTAGATTGTCGTATGCCACATCATCTATGTGTCAATGCATCTTTTGCGTCAAGTTGCTTAAGTTGTTGACTTCTCTCTTTGTATATGCACACTTTTCCTTGTACTTTAAAAATGGTTCTTAATAACACTTGCCCTAGAAACTAAGCCAAACAGGCCCCTTCTTTTTCACTCACACAACAGAGCTTTCGTTGCGATATGCACCAACCAATTTTGAGGTTCGACGATCCCATAACTTTGAACCTCTAGGGAACGTTTGCAAATATCATCTTCTATAGTTGCCCCTTTTCAAATAGGACAAGGAAACCTTGACCTCATTGAAGGAATAAGTACAACAATAAGATGTTACAAAAGGCCTTAATTTGCGGGACACATAATGACATCTTACATGTGCCTCGTGGCATATCGTGATCACACAACAAACATTTGCAGCTAATCGTAATGAAAAATCAGGAAGCATGGAATTTTGAGTTCAAAAAGCATAAATTGTGGCATAAAGTGATCTATTTTCTAAGTAGTGGCGCGAAAGATTTTCCCCGTTTGAACGCATGGTATATGGGAAATGTCTGGTCCAGAAAACAGTCTTCATAATATAGAACTAAAGCAAAGTTAATCACGATGTCATAAACTAGTTCTCGTGCTTCAAACGTGGGTACTAGTTCTGAGTTAAAACACGACCAATGTTTTTGGGTCGCCAGAACAATGTGATCCAAACAATGCTCCTCAACATGTGGTACTATGTGAATGGTTGAGCTAAGGCATAGACAATGGAAAGAGAAGATAAAAGAGGAAAGAGGAGATGTTGAAAAGAGATAAAATATTATGAAAGCAAATCAAGCTTTCAACCTGATACTTGAATTGACGGTGAATAGTAAAACGTTTTACGTATTTTTCTTACCATGGAAAACGAACATTGACTTTCTTAAAAAATAATATGAAAATCTGTAACATATTATCATGTCAAAGAAGTTTGGTAATTTCATTTTTCTGGAAAATTCGAGACAGACCTTTTAATGATGTAATTCAATTCAATTTATCTCAATTAATGGGACTTATTGGGTAAAACAATTCTGACCAGGCAAGAAACGTAACTGAGATGTAAACATCATAAGAAATTTAAGATCAATGATGTATTTCATACAAAATGTTCACTGAATTTTCCAAAACATTAGAATCAGATTTTAGTGTTATCTCATGTAAATGAAACTTGAGATCTCAAAACTTTTGGTACATATATTTTTCTTATTCTCAAAACAATAATAATCAAATAGTGTAATTATTCTAACTTTTATCAATGAAAAACATTAAATTTTTTCAAACTAAATATATACAACAAAATAGTAACAAACCCCTCAAAATTATAAACTCACTTGTCACTACACTTAATATCACACTTATTTCAAGTTAATTCCATATAATGTTTTCATGTCATGAAAAACAAAAAAATATTTTCTCTAAAATAAAATTCGGATACATGAAAGAGCTATTAATAGAAATCCATACTACATGTTTAGTTGGACTCTGGATTTATCACCCAATTCTTTCTTTCATTTAAAAATTTGAAAAACATCATAGAACCTATACATTATTAACATGATGTCATGAAAAAATGGATTTGAATTTCTCTACTTATCTTTGTATATTCACTTTAATTATTTTACAAATATATATAAAAAAAACATTTCATTCAAATTCTTGCAACCAATGTGATAAATTTAGTTAAATTACTTAATTTGCATAAATCTATAATTAACCTTTTTTGAGAACCGTTTACAGTACAAATTTCAGTATTTTGAAGTCTAAACCATAAGTTGTTGGATAAAATATTACTCTCTTAGAATATAATAATGCAAAAATATATTCCACTGAACTAAAGTGCAATTATTCAAAAAATTACAGATATTATTCTACTGTGGACCTACGTATGATTATCATAGAAATAACGTAAAATATAAAAACATTCTAAACCTATATGTAGTTAATTTCTATATATTTGACCAATAATTTCATCATTATGAGATCTTATGTTTATATAAACCAATGCTATCAATGCTCAACTTCCCATTATTCTATGAACGATGTTTTCACAATGTTACAAGGGCAAATTATGGTATGAATCAATTTTTTGCGCCATCATGAAGAAGTATGCCGTGTCCATGAGACCAATATTTTGGAAATAAAAGACTTTAGTGAAACTAATATCCCTCTCAGTTGATAGAAGATGTGCCAAGCCCCGCATCGTAGGCGGTTCACAACAACCATTAAACACCGAGTGTAACTTGAGGTTTGCCTTTGTTTTGAAATTGAATTTTGGGCACAAGAAGGAGATTTGCATTGTCGACCAAAGGGCATCCAAGGCCAACGGCTTTTAATGGCATAACGTAGCGTTGCGGCTCCACAAGACAACACACAGAAGTTTATCCATGTCACAATATTTCCAATTTTCGTTCATTAGTTTCTTTTCATTATGAAAAGTCTAAAATCTATTAAAGATTTATTAATGAGATCTTGGCTGCATAGATAGTGTTCACCAGAAAGTTATTCCCTTTACATTACTTTCTTGTGCTCATTATTTTAACATCTTTGCAACTATTTATTGGATTTTCCCACGTTTATTTTTCCGTAATTGAACTTTTATTCATCGTAAGAAGGCTTAATTTTTATGATAAACATTTTTCTCTAAATGCCAAATTCAATTCTATTCTAGATCTTGTCCCTCACCTGATGTTTAAGTGCAAAAAGTAGTTCTTGGCAAAAAAAAGTCCAAGCTACTTCTTCATTGAAAATATATGGATTGCTTAAAGGTAGAAATTGCAAAGCAATATAACCAAATAAGGATTAAATTTAAATACTTGATTAATTTCAACTATTTTAGTTCAACAACGTTGTAGCCTTGACATGCACAATGCTCTAAACTCCATGCTTGAAACATTCTGCAAGTACACTTATGATACACCATGCATCAGCATCCAAGGCTTTACGTCCTTTCGCTAAGGTCATTATGGCCACTTACCCCAACCTCTTATTGTGATTCAGAAATTTTTGGAACTTTATAGAACTTAACTAAAGTGTCAACAGATTTATCTAAATTATATTAAAAGTTTTATACTATTCGAGTGACTTCTCCATGGTTGATGACTTTGTAAAGATATGCCTTCATTTTTCAAAATTCCCCATTTCTTAATATAATTTCTTGAATAACCTCTCACATTGTGACATCACACACATTGTTGAAGGAAGCAGCCAAGGCCGAGAGTATCCTCTAGTTCCAAAACCCGTAATGGAATTATTACAACTTATAAAGTTTGTAAGCTCAAAGGTGTAGAGAGAAATGGCACTTCATAAGAACGTAACCTAAAAAACGGACCTGGATTCTAGTCATATTAGGCGCCATGCCAGTTCTGTTTGCCCTAAAACTAGCCTAAAACCACCATTTTCCTGGATCGTAGTGGATAATTTTTAAATGTATTTTTTTTTCAAATGAATGATTAGTTTTGTTTGATGGAACTAAAGATTTTACACTTCACTAGTCTGGCACCGGTCACTAGACACAAACTGTAAAACATGCAACAAAGGTGCATGAACAGTGTATGAAGGGAATTCTAGAGGCTAAAAATAAAAGATAGAGTTCCAACACAAGTCTACTCTGTAAAATCTATTCTACAAGTGCCAAGTGGTAGACCAACACACAATAGTGCCCCGATGCCATCTAGATATCCATCAAGGCTTTGCACGGGCATAGACACGCCCAAGTGGTGACAACTAGTTGTACATGCAATAGGCAACATCCCAGGTGACAATATCCATAATCTTTCTTTTGCTCCAAAACTTGACGAATGTGAACACGTTGAAGTTATAGGGCAAAAGAGTATGTGATGAACTAGGAAATGAGGAAATTTGAAATCAACATTAAGTGTACTTGAATGTTGTATGGGAACTCGCAAGTACATATTTTCAAATGCAAACGCAGGCTTGAGGCATTCTTTGAGTCTTAGACACTTTAGCAAAATGACGTTTGTAACTTCGTGTCAGGAAGGCAAGGCATGTCTTCATAAAATTATTGTTCCATTGAGAACTTGACCAAATAGAATCATAAGATGGATGTGGTCCCTCATTTTTCTATCAAAACTTATGGAATGTGGTCAAATCAATTCAAACCTTCTAGAGCCAACTCCGGAGGTTAGTGCACCTTGTGTTTGTCCCTTTCTCGAAATTCCCTTAGTCACAGGCATACAATATAGAGATCAGCGCACGATGGGCCAATTATTGAAGGATATAAATTTCCATGCGCAAACTGTAAGCACTTGTGTACACCATGAACGTAAAACTCTTTCCCCCATTTAGTTGTGACTACGTAGCGCGATGTGAGACCTAGGTTGATGCCAGCTAAAGTAATGGTCAAATCATCAATGTTGCATCAGTTTTTGCAGGCTTCCTAGCTACTGTGCAATGTATTGTAGCTTCTCCACTTAGTGAGATCCTCCTTCACTTTGCCTTTGTACTCCATGCCCTCTTCTTCTTCTATAGGTGTGAGTGGAGGTATGGCTTTGCCAAGGCTGTTCTTGCTTGAATGTTGGTAAAGTCTGAGTTTGGTTATGTGGAAAACATTGGGTGGATAATCATTTTTCCAAGGAGGTAGAGCTTTGTGATGAAGAATGTTCATAAATTTGCATTTGCAAATGGTCCTAAGCATTCATGTGTGATCTTTATACAGTCATGTCATTGCAACTTGAAATTCACCGAGTTAAGTAAGACCATACTCTCCAACTTGGAAGTTGTTGGCCGCTCCCTTCATTACACCTTGAGTTCTTTACGTGTTCCTAAAGAGTCGTGTCCCAGTTGCCTTTGAAATTTCACCCCTAGATATCAAGTGCTTTTATGTAACTTGAACAATGCAAATGTTCCAGGGATGTAGGAAATCTACCACAAATTATCTTGAAAACGTATTGTACCCATTGTTGTGGAGGATGTGGAGTTGTATACAAGCTCGGTAGTTGACAACTTGACCACCAGTACCATCACGCGTACACAATATTTGAAGTAGTTTTTTTCATTCGTTTTTGTGTTCAGTTTGCCTGTAATCCTGGGATGGAAAAGCACCAATAGCTTGATTGAGGTTCCATAGCGAGTCATCAGCTCTCGCGAAAGTCTTATTGCAAATCTTTCATCTTTGTTGTTTGTGATACTTAGCAAATGCCATGCAATTGGACGATGTTATTGAGGACCAACATTCATTTTCCCTTGGTGGTAACAATTATTGTTATTGGATAAATTACAGAATCTTTGTGAACCGATCGGCCACCACAAGGATTACGCTAAACCCCTTTGGTGTGACAAGAAAACTCATCGCAAATTCCATGGAGACGTTATACCATGGTTCTTTGGGTACTGGAAGTGGCTAAAAGTGAACCGGATGGTTTGTTTTATTTTGATTGATAGTGTCCACACATGTCACACGTCTTGTAGTGGTTTATGACGTCGGTTTGCATCTTGTCCCATGATTGGTAACTTGAGAATTGTTTGTGTTTTTTCCTTGCCAAAGTTTCCACCCGGCTTGTTGTTGTGGCATTCATATAGTATCATGTGATGTACATTGTCATTAGGTCGCATGATGACCTGGTTAGTTAATTGTTGTTTCTACCATGGTTCATCAAAACAGATTTGTGTTTTGTACCCAGCAAAATCCTTGCAATCCTTTTCAATCAGCCTTGCAAAATACAGGTCTCATTAAATGAGTAATATATACTTGACAACTACATCTGGTTGCTAGCAAAGAGAATGTGCATGATTTACCTTTCTATGTCACTACTCAAATTCATAGTCAGATTTGGATGCCAGTAACGCAATCCATTGAGTCTATTCATGGCTCTCATTAAGCAAACTCTTGAGGTTTTTTGACGCATGACAATCATGACGGCAACTACACCATCAATATTCTAGGTGCCATCGTCTTGAGTGTGTATTTCCTTTCCTTAAAATTCCTAATTTGGATCCGCTACATATAGTTTTCTTGAAAAATACATGAGCGGTTGTTGTCCACCACCGCTCATGGTTTATCTCGATTTGCCACATTGGCTACAACGACATAGTCAACACTTGACTCTGCCAATTGTAATGCCAATAAAAAATTCAAAGCATGTCTTAAAAATTTGAATGCTTCATGTTCACCATCTATTTATCTCCACTTGGTGATTTTCAAAGTGATATTGGATAGTTGTACAAATTCTCTCATGCAATCTTGTACAAACTGACAGTTTTGATTGCATAAACCCAAACAGTGATGGGCATTGGCCTATCAGCAACCTCCTCCACTTTCTTTAGGTCCATTGTTACCTATCCGCGACCGACGATGTAGCCCAAACAATTCATTGTACAGCAAGCAAAGTCTTAGTTTTTCATAAAGTTTCTCTCTTTATAAAACTTTAAGGACGTTTTAAAAATGTCTACCGTGTCCCACAGGCGTGAGGTTGTACATCAAAATGTCGTCATGATATGTGAAGAAAACATTGTTGAGATGTAGACAATGAATATTATCCATGATCGCAATGATTCTTGCAGGAAAATTTGTACGTCTTGTTGGCATGGCCATGAACTAAATGTGACCATAACATGTGCATAACACCATGACATGCGTAACAACTTCTCATCATCCTCTAGAATGGTTTTGGTGAACCGTTTTGCTCCTCAAAGCTGGTCAAAACCTTCCTCAGGGCGTAGATAACGGTGGCGAATCTTAATGGTAATATTGTTCAACAGCTAACTTTCCATACAAATTCATAAATTTTAAGTCTTCTATTTGACAAAATGTATAATAGATAATCATGGGGATTTAAATAGCATAATCAAGCCTTGAACAAGCAACTGTTCCAACTATTTTTCATATTGGTTACTTTGTGGTTGCTCATACAATAGGTCTCCTCGACCATTGCTTTGCTACTTGCCTTCAAGCCTTCGTGATTATCAAAGCCGCATTGCAGAAGTCCCTCTTGGGTTACTTCATCAAAAACACCACATTTGAACTCTTTGGTAAGAGATGTCAACTCCCCCAGAATGACTACAAAGTTCTCAGGTCTTGAGGCCAATGATTCTGATGGATTTGTCACTACAACCACATCTATCGCACATTAATTTCCTAGTTCCATGTGCATTACCAACGTCATAGCTCTGCATTGTATATACTTTTTAGCCAAGTCCAATAATATCTCCATCGTGTGTCAAGCTATAGCTTTTGTGACTTCCTCTACTGTGTACGGTTTTCATTCTCCAGAGCCTGCATAAAAGATGTTGTTAGAGTTCATAGAAGAGCGTCCCCAAATTGTATCCAAAATATTCCCCTCTGTACCACTCGGGGGACAATTGTCATCAACGTCCGTGGAAGGATCCTTGAATATTTCAAGTCTCTAGAGGCCCATTTCCATTCTTACCTTGCCCCCAGTTCTTGATGTAAAACAAGGAGGTTATTACCCCAAACCTACGAGTTTGCACGAGCTTTGTGGATTCAAAATCCATTTTTTGTCCTAAACAAACTAGAGTTTTAATTTTGATGCGTCAACATAAAGCCGTCGTGTGTGATGCATAATGGACAAGGCCACGAGCCTCTGTGGAATTTTCTCTTTGATTCTTCTTGCATAGTTCTCGCTTTCACTCTTGGTCTATCCCTTGTCCTTGATCACTCTAACGAGTGAGGACGGACGATGGTGAGGGAACAAGGCCATAAGCCTCCCTCTTGAGGCCCCCATGGCCTCTTAGCCACCAATAAAGCCACCAACTCAATCAGCAACTAATGGCTTGCTGGCAAGTGGCCGGCCGGTCACTTGACTGACCGTCGTCCATCCTGCCGGCTAGCTGGTAGCCTGTGGGTGGCTGGCCACCGGCCAACCCTCGCAAGAGCAAGGGGTGACTTTTAGCCACACCCATGCTATTGCGAGGTAGGAGGGAGGAACTGGCCCTCCCACTACATTCTTGTCCTCTTATTATGAACCCTGTGAGTTTGACTGAAAGTAAGAGTGTCAGATAGTGGTTCATAAATATTTTAACAGAAAGTTACAAGAAAGTTGCTTGAATCTGAAACTTCAATCACTAGCAAAACATGAATATGTGCATGGCACTTTGACCTAAGGTGGAGCATGTCGGTGAGCATAGCTAGCGGCCTCCTCCCTTTGTGATAGAGCATCTACACAAAATTACAATGTTGGACACAACCTCTTATGGTGTTGTCCATAAATGTCGTCCAACAAGATTGTTGTTCACTATTGTCGTGTTAAGGTGGTGCTCCTTGCGACGCGTTTCTCTGTGCGAGTTGCTAGTTTTCTCCTGTACTCATCGACCACCCCTTGGAGAACTGAGGTTCGGGCTCTCATGAGTTATGTTCAGGTCCATAACCGGCCCAATGAATGAGGTGTTCCCTAACAAACCATGACTGCAGTGTATGCTCTTGGTGTTGTACTAGGTAAAGAACCTCATATTGGCATCAGCATCAAGGACTCCCAGGAAACGCTTTGGTGCCCCTAGCAAGCAACATTCACTATGCCACAAGCTTGATGTGTGCAACGATTGAAAATGGCCCAATCCACTTTGGGAGAAGTTTTTGTTCGCATACCAACATAAGTAAAAGGTTCTTAGTACCAAGCAACATCTTATCGTTTATGTCAAACAAGACCTCACGGCGAGTTCTATCAGTATATGCCTTTTTTTGTTGTCGAGCTGCTTGAAGGTAACTATTTGTCTCCTATGGAGATGAGTCTATGTGATCGGCAAAGGCTTGAGTTGAAGGAACATGTCCTTCTATATCCCCACTCTTTACCAATGAATAGGATACTTAATGTCGACCACTATTCAACACAAACGGAGTGAACTGAGTGGACTGGTTCAACCTGTTTTTCACTACTAATCTGTCGCTACTAGTAAGTAGTCATTCGTGGTAAGGTCCAGATACATATAGAGCATCTGCTCTAGATACAATTCACATGTACTGGTTTGAGGGTAAAACATTATAAATATTTGCGACTCGTTGTCGAAGTACTCAGACATATTTTGCGAACATTTAATACAAAATAACTATTTCTCGATCACAAAAAAGTCACAACAATAAGCCGTGGTACTTCATAACACCCTCGAAGAAGAGACATCCAGTCTCCCCTGTATTGACATGAGTGGTTTTAGGAATGAAATGTGTCATCTTCATGAAAATCTCTATAAGTACAAGTACAACATTGTGTCCATGGGCCATGCTTAGTAGACCAATAATAAGTCCATACTCACACACTCCCTTGGAATCCCAGGGATGGAAAGTTGTTAGAGGATTCCAGCAGGCTTTTATTGCTCGCTTTTTTTAAGCGACGATTCGCATGTGATGTAATACCTTTGGACATCGACACTCTATCCTGGCCACCAATAGTGGTCCAAGACCATATATTAAGACCCAAAAGAATTGGTCTAAGAGTGGTTGTCCGGCCTTTTGAGGTCCCACATGACCTACGACTGTCGGGTCGTGGAAGTGGGAGATAATCCCCGCTCAAAGGTCTCCCAGGTCCAGCACAATGACTTGTTTTCTATACCAGAAGGTTCCGATTGCCTCCACTAATCCACACTTGTCTAGATCCCAGGAGTCTTGAAATTAAAAATCCACACAGTATCCCATCTGGATCATGTTTACAAAGCTGTTACGGTGGATAATCTCTTTAGATGGTCATCGTAGGAATGCGGGGGGATCTGTTGCTTGCATTTTAACTATCACAATGGTCATAAAACACCCACAAACCTCAGTGGTTGCATTATTTCCGTAGGCTGTCAGCTTAGAGGATTGGCCACGATGTTGCGTCTTGGCCCGTATTCCCAAGTAAATGTAAATTTGCTCAGGTGTTTGCTCTAATGCGCCTATCATCTTGGTAGGGTCAGTTGCGTTTGGAAAAACACCGATGGGTTGTGGTCGTTCACGACCATCAAGCCTCTCTCTGTGCCCCCAAGGTAGCAATGCCACATCTTGAAAGCATGTTCCATTACAAGGAGCTTTTAATCCCCAGTCGTGTACCACATATCTGCAAGGATGAGCGTATGACGCTCATACACAACTAGACGACCACTCTACATGAGTCCTACTATTAATACATCACATAGCACGTCCCACAGTTGAAATGGGTCCAGAAGAGCTAAGATGAGTGTTGTAGATAGAAACTCTTTGATTTTCAAATGTTTGTTTTTGGAGTCAGATTCCCATTCCCAATACACGTCCTTTCACATGAGTCTGGTTAGTGAAGCTACCAAGGTCAAATACCGTTGCATAAAATGTCAGAAGTAGTATACAAGGCGGATGAAAGACCTTGTCTGTCCAATGTTTTCTTGACGTGGCCAATCTACAACGGCTTGGACCTTTTCTGGATCTACACGGATACCGTTCTTACTGGCTATATGTCCAAGGTATACGAGCTCATCTCATGCAAACTTCTACTTACTCATTTTGGCATGGAACTTCTGTTTCCAAGGGATAGTTAGGACTTCACACAGATATTCTACTTACTCTTCCATTGAATTGGACAAAACCAAGATTTTATCCAGGTTAACCAAGACATGGTTACTTGGTGAATATTCGGTTCATTTTTCCTTGGAAGGTTGTCGGGGCGTTCGTTAGCAAGAAGCAAAAAACCCAAAACTAATAACATCCCATGTGCATTCCTTATGTTGTTTTAGACATATCATCTTGTGTGATGCGAATTTGATGGGACAAATTCAAGGAAGAAATGACTTTTGGCCCTTGGAGCTGATCAAGTAGGCCCTCAATCTGTGGTAAGGGGAATCATTTTTTCTCCATCTGCTTGGTCAGCGCTCGATTGTCCACACACATGCATAAACATCCATCCTTTTTGTTCTAAAAAGGGATCAACGTATTGTCTTGTGAGCTACTCGGCTTGATCTAGCCTTTTACAAGTAACTCTTTGGCTTGGCGCATGGAATCTCATTTTTCTACTAGACTAAAGTGATACATGGGTCTCAACGGAGGAGTCTCCTCAAATTACTACAGAATTGTGTGGCCCATGTGTTGTTCTGGTGGAAACATAGCGGATGGGTCTTGGAGTAACTCCACGAACTCTTCTAATAGAGATTTGATCTCTTGTGGCGTGTCTTCCTTCATCTTTTTCTCTATTTTTTGTAGCTGAGCCAAGAAGTATCAACAACCTTGTCGATCATGTGTCTTGACCAGTATCGCAGACTAGCTAGCATGGACTTTCAGATGGTTCGGTGACAACTATGTGTTAAAAATCAATGTAAAGTGATGTTGTCCCATTCAAAGGATCAGGCGCTTGGACTCAAAGCAAATTAGAGCCTTGTTTCTAAAGAGCCAAGGATCACCTTCCCCGATGTCAAAAAATTAAAGAAGGTTGAATATCTTCAATGTGACACCATGTGTGTACCCTTGAATGCAAATCTATATTTGATAGGTACCAAACACGGATACTATATAGTTTTCACCGACGATAACTGTGCCATTCAATGGATCGTACTTGTAGCCCACCTCTCGGGCAAAGCCCAAGCTAACAAAGGAGGCATCTCTTCCGCTATCCGATATTGCGTTCAAGGAAGTACCAGCTAGGTGTCGTTTGAAGTGTACCGTCATGTTGCCTCCACTCTTTCCAGTGAACACGCTTGATGGTGGAAAGCTGAGTTTGTGGTAAACTCGGAATTGGTACGATGGTCACCACAACTCTAATAATTTATCGGCTTGAGTGTACATCTTGTTGCCACATGTGAATTCGGCTAGCACTTTCCAATCGTTAGAGCTGACTAGGTTAAATCATAGGCTAAATGCATCACAATCGTGATTGAGATCAACACTTTGATATTGTTGTATTTAATGACTAGATCACATAACTCTTCTACAGTAGTTGGTGTTGCTACTACTAAGTATATTAAATTATGTATCTCGTCCATAAATACAAGACTTATTAGGAAATGTGAGTCAACAAGTACAAAACAAGGATCAACAAAAGGGGGAAAAACAAAAGAGGAATTTGAACTCCTCAAAATTTCAAATAATTTAACATCCTAGTTTGAAAACATGAACCTACACTCATGATCCATTAGTACCCCCGAGTGGTCCCCACAAACATCACTCAGGGATGGGGAAAATTCACACCACGACCTTGTGAGTTTCCACGACCGGGCCCATTGCCACAGCCGCGACCCTATCCATGGCATGTCTGCGACCTCCTACGGTACCATCCCCACGGGGTAATGTAATTGTGGCCACTATCGCGGCCTCTTGTCCACCACCAACATCTCCAGTGTACTCAGTCCTAGAGTGGCCAGGCTCCATACAGTTGTGGCAGAGTTCGTTGTGGAAGGATGTATTCCGATGCTCACGCATCAGTTGCAACTCATCATTATCATGGTTGCTTGCCCTTCGCCCCGTCCCTCAGCCCGACTGTCCCTCTAGCCACTACAACTTCCATGTGCATATTGCATTCTTAATGTACACGTCTATTTGGCCGTGAATCCAAGTAGTGCTTTAGGTTTGTCAAATAAACTTCACTCATGTAGTCATGCAACGCCTTCCAGCGCGTCTAAGCATGGCCCATCGCCATTGCGGGGATGTTTTCCTTCAGTGTCTCGTTGGCAAGACCATCGTGCAACTACTCTAGTAACAAGCACTCTGGGTACTTAAAGGTCTGGGTCCCATAGCCTTCAGTGAAGCTTTCAGCCTCTTCCACGAGTACGGGGAATTCGCTCAAGTAGGCCTCGAGCGAGCTAGCTAGTTTCGTAAAGCCCTTGATCTTACGGAAGACATGCTACATCTCCTCACGATGGATGCAATTCTTGTGCATGATAGCGCAAAAATCCTACCACGGCATGGATTACCACACCGGTTATAGCTGTTGTGTATCCTATTCCTTAATCACGTACTTCAAGAGCTTGTCCTCGAGTTGCTTCATGGTAAGGTCATCCAACTGACCCAGTAGAGCCTTGTGGCCATGCATAATGCACTTCATATGATTAAGCCATTTGGTCGGTTCCACACCCTTCTAGAAGATCTTGACACTATGGAGGAAGGACGTGTTCATTACTTGCCCCAGTATCATTGAGGTAGGCAATTCCTCACTGCCCTAGGCGGTGGTATCAGCACCTGCGACATGCCATGATCACTATTGTATCCACGCCCAGGTCACACTTCGCAACGCCTTGGCAAGGCTGTCATGCCGGTGGGTAATCTCATGAGCAGCCAGACACTACAAATACCGATTACGACTGAGATGTGAGATGTTGTGCCCGATGTGGGCCTGTAGGATGGAGAAGGTGAATTTAATCTCTGATGTCTTTAGGGTGTCGGTGATAGCCTCAAGAGCTTTGCACTTTTAGTACACCTTTATCCATTGTAGAAGGGTACAATTCACATACATGCCTTTAAGAAATAAAATTTTCCAAAGGAAGCTGCCACCAGTTACGACGCTCGAGTGGGCATGTGTCTGTCCCATCGCAGCTACATCGTACAAAGGGGGATCTTTCCCCACTACTTCGAGTGGTTTACACCTCCACCATCGATGTTGGTCCTTGGCTGCCTCACCGCCTTGGTAGCCAGTTCAGCAAGCTCTCAACAATTGGACCAAACTCCATTCACTGTGGTATTGTATGGCTCGTATTTGCAAGAACTTTCATCGTGACTGTATTCGGTGTTTTTTCTACTTTCGGCGATCTTTTTGCTGACGGCAGCTTCATGCGATCCGGCGGACATCTTGCCCCTCTTGATTACCCAGCTCGAGTTCACCACACGATGATGGCAATGATCGCAATCCTCATTTCCATTGTCTCTGACGGTACGGTTGTTGTTGCTTTAATGACCATGCTCAAGGTGGCAGTCCCCAAGATTTTGGGTCCACCGAGGGCGTGTGGTGAGGTGGTGTAGCCTCACCAAAGATAAAAGCAAAGTCATACAAGAAATTGAGCTATCACCCTAAGCCATTATTCATGGCATTGCGCAAGCTAGAAAACCAAAAGTGAAGAAATACAAGCAATTATCACACAAAAGGTGAGGAGGAGGGGAGGGAGGATACATTTAATCTAGATTTTTCACCCTCACACACTCCTCCCTCACACCTCTTGTCTTATCTTTTGTATTCTGGTACATGTTTGCCTCCTCTTGATTCCTCTTGACGTGTCTTGTGTCTCTTTGGAGGTCTCTCTTGTGCCCCACGGCTTTGGGGAGGCCTCCAGAAATTTTCATTCTCAAGGTGTCACTTTTCCTTCCTTTTCTTGTGCTCTCAGGTCATGAATGTTTCTTAGTCTTGGGGAGGAGCACTTCCCCATTTTTTTGTTCAATGAAGGAAGACGGAACCTTGAGCATGGAGGAAAATTGGTGGTTTTGGGGGTGGACAGTCCCCACCCTGTCAAAAAAATCCACCCAGCTCCCAGGACTAAAGAGGAAGTTTGAAGGAGTTGAGGGATGAAGTAGAGCTCTTTAAGAGTGTTCTAACACACTTTTTGGCACTTGAAACAGTTTAGTATAGACGTCATATCCTCCTCTGGTATTTCTATTGGTACTAAAACTACTTGTGGTATTTCATGTATGGCGTAGGCGTCAGACTCATCGCACACTTAGTTGTGAGGATTGTATGTCTCTGGTACCACTGTATCATGTCAAATCTCAATCTATAGTATGGAAGTCATCCTCGGAGTTTGTCAAATGGCGTCCCGAGCTCGCATGAGGGATTTTCCCGTGTCACTCTGGGGGCAATCATCATCAAAGACCCGTTCAAGGAGATTTGAATACCAAGTGATGCTCATATTTGTCTCCTTTTCTGTTTGCATATTTGTGGCACCTAAATTTTCCTATGTTGGACTATTTTTGAATTAAATGGGTGAGGAAGTCAGTGGTTAGAACATTGAGTAGGAGAATTTCACTTTCACCCACAGTTTAAATCTGGCTTGTAGCATTGCTAATCACAGTCTCCACGAGGCACTTCAAACATTGAAGTTTTGATGTTTGAGGAGCCTTTCGCGTGAAGCCATACGATCTTATCAACAGCCAACCAAAGCTTGCGCACCAAAGGTGTATATTACCGCATTGATTGGAGCCGCATTGATTGGATTCGCTATTATCATTTTCGTGACATGGTGGACAAAAACAAGCAGCAACGACAGAAAATTCTTGAAGCGAATTTTAAGTCTGTAAGAAATTTATTATGTGTCACGTGGAAAAGCTTCAATTTTTTTAATTCGCACGAATATGGATGCCAGTACGGTATGGCAAGTATTTGGAGGTCAATTTCCGTATTTGCATTGTCTCCTTGTTCTAGGTCCAAAACGAGGAGGATACTATCCCGATCTTGTGAGATTGCATGGGTTTTCCAGTCTTGAAGCTCGAAGTTCTTGCTAAACAAACTCAAGATTATGTTGGCACAAAATCGTCACGTGCAAGGCATGATTGGGGATTTTGTGTCAATTCCTCTTGCATAACTCTTGCTCTTGGTCTTTCTCTATCCCGCGTCCTTGCTCACTCTTGCAAGTGAGGGAATGGACACGTGGCCACAAGCCTTGCCCTTGTGGCCCTCGTGGCCCCTCAGTCACCGATCGAGCCACCAGCTCGATCGGCGGCTGGTGGCTTGCCGGCGGGTGGCCGGCCGGTCACATGACCGGCCGCCGGCCATCCATCTTGCCGGCCGCCACCGGCTGGTGGCCAGAGGGTTGCTGGCCACTGGCAAGTCTTCACAATGGCAAGGGGTGGCTGCGAGCCACCCCCTCACTATTGCGAGATTGGAAGGCCAAACCTGCCCTCCTGCTACATAATGTTTCCTCCTCTGTTGTTTTCTACAATCATCATTTTTTCGTGGGTCGCTTGATCAAAGGCATGTGTCTTTTAAGGCTGATGCAAAAGTACAACAGTAGAGGGTCCCTGAAATGAGGCTCAATGTTTAGATATTTTTCAAATTTTAGCATGATCACAACATGCATGAAAGTTTACCATATGTGTTGTTTATGGAAGTATACAGTGTAATTCAACTGATAGCAACACTAAATCCTTCTTTAGTATCTAAATCATCTTCTCAAGACCATTGGTACCCTCTAAGGGATCATGTTTTTGGAAGGAAACACGGTGTAGCTCATCGCATAAAGTGAAGAAGATTGGTTCCTGGTACTGGTGTTGTCGTCCACTGCCGTATGAAATTGGTTTCCACAATCACACGTGTACTTTATAATCCATCATTGTCCCATTGTACTAAGTTTATGGTGGCCGTCTGGTTGCTGTCAACCAATAGTATGCAACTCCCCTCGCTCATTGCCTCCCCCATCCCACTGAACATGCCTTCCTCGTGCCTGAACTTGCTACACGACAGGTTTTCCATACTTAACTGCACTGGTACAAGAGGTTAGTCATTGCCTGCATCAACGTCAGGCCTTGCCCCTACAGAAAAGTGGGTAGACACATGCAGCATCGTGTATATATCAGTGTCACAATTTTCCGTGCATCATGTGCCTCTGCCTCCTTTTCTTGCCACTCTAGCCCCACCAGCCACAAATAACACTATGTCACCTACGCTTGAGACATCCCAAGCCGGTTCACACGTAAAGACAATGGGGTGATGGGGTGTATGAAAAAACTTACTTGCTATAATCTGCTCTCCTGTAGCATGCAATTGGCATTGTGCGGGTCTTTGAGAGTGATGTTTTGGTCTAAGGGGCCTCGCTGCCTCCACCACCGTTGGCACATGCACTCTGACGTACCCCATCACCCCATCTATCCACTACCCAAACCCTCAACGTCCTGTTGATACCTTATCCCATCCCTCTCCTAGAAAAGATGGCACTTTACCATCTGGATCTCGAAGTCCACCTTTGCTAGCCCCCATATGAATCCCAAAATGTTCCCTGAATCCGCTCCAATGACCCTAGAAAAAATGTGTCACTCGTTTTCTAGCTTACTCACCCACTTACTCACTGACTCACTCTCACTCACTTACCCACTCACTCACTCACTCACTCACTCACTCACTCACTCACTCACTCACTCACTCACTCACTCACTCACTCACTCACTCACTCACTCACTCACTCACCTCGCTCACTCACTCTTTCACTCACTCATGCCAGGATTTCTTTCCTGGCGTGCTCTCATCCTCTAAGCCTCCATGGCAGTTAGGAAAAAGAGACTTTCAAGGAAGATGTACGCTTTGAGACACCATACACCAAATGAGCAAGATTCGAGCAGGATGTAGGTCACTGAACTGACAAAAGACACATTTGTGGTTAGTTATCATGGTGATTTTACACTAGAGTCTTATAAAATGTTGTATAATCTCTCCAAAACATCCAATCACACCCAAAATTGAGCAGTAGAGCTCCTGCTACAGCGGTCGAAGCAGCCCTTCGTGGAGCAGCGTACCATGCCTCCAACGTCTGGAAACAGGAAGGCAACTTGTTGAATCATCCTTTCCAACCCAGACCTCTTGGAAAGGTTTGGTATGGTCATTGAGACTCCCCTGGGTCCTTCCCCATGACTGTTGATGCAATTCGAGTCATCAGGAGTGGAATTCAGAACACTGGTGGCAGAATATCCCGTCACCCATGACGGATACCAGATTCTTCCTACCGTGTATCTGGACTCCGAGTGAGGCTATCTTTCTGAACAGTTCAAACCTCAAAACTGCATGGGAAAATCCAGGGATTCTAAATCTACAATTACTTCCAGAAATCCAACCACTCCCTAGAGTTCAAACAAGAAAAATGACAAACGATATCTATGATAGGGGCACCTTTTGACAATCTCCTTCATGCACCATCCATGTCGGATGCCTCATGCTCACTCCTGCTCATCCGCTGCTGCATTTTTTAGCCCCTCAAAGGATTTCAACCCAAGCCCTGCCAAACTGACAATGTGCCGATCATATGACTGCGCCTTGCTCAAGCAATCTTTGAGCATGTGCTTCGTGCTACAATGCTGCAGTACAACTTGTACCTTCTCCATCATGTCCCGCTTGTAGTGCTCGTGCACGTCAATGTGCTTGATCCTCTTGTGCTGTGTCAAGAAAAAGATGGAGCTGGTGTTGTCCTCTTCAACCACTGTAGGCTCTAGTTCCAACATGCCCTGATTCTACAACAATCTGCAAAGCCATACCCTTCCTTGACTGCTTTGGCCCACGTGATGCACTCCGCCTCCACTGTGGAGGTGGTAACACAATCATATTTCTTGCTGGATTATGAGAATGTACCTGTGAGGAAGAACACATAGCCAGAAGTGACTTCCTCTTTTCTATGTTATAGATGTTGTCTGCATTAGTGTGGCAAACT
Source organism: Penium margaritaceum (assembly GCA_023375785.1). NCBI lineage: Eukaryota > Viridiplantae > Streptophyta > Zygnematophyceae > Desmidiales > Peniaceae > Penium > Penium margaritaceum. The sequence goes on along the minus strand of SZWC01001208.1, from coordinate 88,850 downwards.
GGCTGCGAGGGTACTGACTTTCCCTTTCTGCTGTACTTCAGGCATGCATACAATACAAGTACCTGAGGATACGCTTCACAACTGTCTAGTGTAGTGGCCCAGGATTGGGCACATACCTGCATACGTGACCCACACTTTAGGCCAAGTCCGGTGGAGTCGCCACCATGGATTACAGAGGCTCTCCACCACAGACCTCCGCCATGTCCTCCTCCTTCTCTTTTTTTTGTGGCACCATCACTGCACTCAGCTCAGAACTCTTGGGGACCGGATTGCCCAAAGTTTTGTAGTCCTCTATGTCAAAAGATTACAGGCACTTATGTGGATGAGCACGGTCACAAGGACGAGCGCTTCAAGTGAGGGCAGAAGCACGGGAAGAAGTAGAGTGAAAACGACAGTGGAAAGTAGAACTGAAGTGGAGGCGAAAGAGGGATAGTCTAGGTGCGGCACGAGAGTACAAGCACTGAACAGAGTAAGATTCCTTGTGTGGATGCAGCACTTGGATTAAGACCGGATGATTCCTTGTAGGTGTGGGTGTTGATGAAATAAGAATGACGTCAGTGAGGAGAAACTGGATGCAGTGTGAGAGCACGGGCGCTGAGAGGCAATGCGAGGAGAAGGAGCTGGGGCAGTCCAAGAGGGAGCAAGCCTTGAGAAAAATCCAATGGGCTGAATTTCTAGATTGATACAAGCAATAAAAATAGTTAGTAGCCTAGGCTAGCGCGGTTCGTCGAGCAGGCACAAGAGAGTATGATGGAGGTTCGGGCAGAGAGAGAGAGAGGCGCTGCCAGGCCACGATAGGAGAACCGGCTTTGCTAGCCGTGTGTATAGAGGGATGTCGTGTACAGGAGGGATCTCCGTAGTTGTGTTCACCTTGACTGTTGTGGCATGAAATCATTGAATTGTTCTTGGCAAGGTTCGCATGATGGTCGGTCAGGAGACCGTTGGAGCTTGGTCAGATTCCTCCGAAGATGAACCTACACTGTCGCCCTTTACTTTCTCAGATCTGCACCCCTCGAAGTGATCTCCGAGATAATATTTGACACTCTATACCACACCCCTTTAGCACCTCAAGAACGAACTTGGCCTGTCCCAGCTCAAGCATGCGTGCCCTCCAGCTTTGCATGATGCTTACCCCAAGGTAGTTCTTCAGCTCTCCCATGTCTCTCATCTTGAACATGCTAATCAGGTGCTCCTTGAGCTGCTGCAAAGCTGCCAGATCTGATAAACACAGGATTGGGTTGCTGAAAAAGAGCGCAACAATCTGATGGATTCTATTACACATACACAATGTGATCTGACTCACAGCGCTTGAAACCAAGCTCTATCATGTAGCCATGCTGCCACCAGCGCCTGGGTGCCTACTATAGCCCGTACAAGGTCTTCCACAGCTTGCACACCTTGCCCTCAGGTGCATCCACCCCCTCCGGTACATCAAGGTAAATCTCCTTGTCAATATTGTCATTGTAGAATACCCTCTTGACATCCATTTGGTGGATATCCATGTCCTTTGTGGCTGCCACAACCTGTACAACCCGTACCTTCTCCATCATTTCCCGCTCATAGTGCCCGTGCACGTCAATGTGCTTGATCCTCCTGTGCTGTGTCAAGTTGTTGGTGAAAAAGGTGGTCAAGCAGGTGTTTTCCTCCTGAACCACTATAGGCTCTAGCTGCAGCATGCCCTGATTCTGCATCAATCTGCAAAGCCACACCCTTCCTTGACCGCCTTGGCCCACGTGATGCACTCCGCCTCCACTGTGGAGGTGGTAACACAATCCTATTTCTTGCTCGATCATGAGACTGTACCTGCAAGGAAGAACACATAGCCAGAAGTGACTTCCTCTTGTCTATGTTGCTGATGTTGTCTGCATTAGTGTGGGAAAACGGATGCGAGGGTACTAACTTCCCCTTTATGGTGTACTTCAGGCATGCACACAATACAAGTACCTGAGGATGCGCTTCAGAACCGTCTAGTGTAGTGGCCCAGGATTGGGCACATACCTGCTTACTTGACCCACACTTTAGGCCAAATCCGGCGGAGTTGCCACCATGGATTACAGAGGCTCTCCACCACAGACCTCCACCATGTCCTCCTCCTCCTCTTTTGTTTGTGGTACCATCACCGCACTCAGCTCAGAACTCTTGGAGACCGGACAACACAAAGTTTTTGTAGTCATCTATGTCAAAACGTTACAGGTGCTTCTGTGGATGAGCACAGTCACAAGGACGAGCGCTTCAAGTGAGGGCAGAAGCATGAGAAGAAGCAGAGCAAAAATGACAGTGGAAAGTAGAACTGAAGTGGAGGCGGAAGAGGGATAGTCTGGGTGCGGCACGTGAGTACAAGCACTGAAGAGAGTAAGATTCCTTGTGTGGACGCAACACTTGGTTTAAAGACTGGATGCTTCCTCGTAGATGTGATAAGATTAGATAAAAATGACGTCAGTGAGGAGAAACAAGGCGCAGTGCGAGAGCATAGGCGCTGAGAGGCAACGCGAGGAAAAAGAACTGGGGCAGCCCAAAAGGGAGCAATCCTTGAGAGGAATCCAGTGGGTTGAATGTCTTGAATAATACAAGTAATACAAATAGTTAGTAGCCTTGGCTAGCGCAGTTCGTCGAGCAGGCACAAATGAGTATGGTGGAGACTCGGGCGGAGAGAGAGAGGCACTGCAAGGCCAGAATAGGAGAACCGGCTTTTCTAGCCATGCGCATAGAGGAGTGTTGTGCGCAAGAGGGATCTCCACAGTTGCGTTCACCTTGACTGTTGTGGCATGAAGGCGTTGAGTTGTTCTTGGCGAGGTTCGCACGATGGTCGGTCAGGAGACCGTTGGAGCTTCGTCGGGTTCCTCCGAAGATGAACCTGCACTGTCACTCTTTACTTTCTCAAAATCTGCACCCCTCGAAGCGATCTTTGAGATAATTTTTGACACTCTATGCCGCACCCCTTTAGCACCTCAAGTAAGAACTTGGCCTGCCCCAGCTCAAGCATGTGTGTCCTCCGGTTCTGCATGATGCTTATCCCAAGGTAGTTCTTCAGCTCCCCCATGTCTCTCATCTTTAACATATTTATCAGGTTCTCCTTGAGCTGCTACAAAGCTGCACAAAATCGGGTTGCTGAAAAAGAGTGCAACAATCTGATGGATTCTGTTACACATACACAATGTGATATGACTTACAGCGCTTGAAACCAGTGTCCATCATGTAGCCATCCATCTGCTGCCACCAGGACCTGGGTGCCTACTATAGGCCGTACAAGGTCTTCCACAGCTTGTACACCTTGCCCTCAGGTACATCCACCCCCTCCGGTACGTCAACGTAAATCACCTTGTCAATAGTGCCATTCGAGAATACCCTATTGACATCCATTTGGTGGATATCCATGTCCTTTGTGGCAGCCACGAGGAGGATTGTCCAGATGCTTGTGAAATTGGCGACAGGAGCATACTCTCCTCTCCGCTTGGTGAGAATCACTTTTAACACCCACTTGGAGCTAACCACACCTTCGCCTCCTCTTGTTGATCTACCAGCTCCCATGTGTCCTTCTCCATAAGGGACGCAAGCTCATATTTTATGGTTTCTTCCCACTGTTTCTCGTCAGGCCATGCAAGCGCCTCTTGCACAGTTGTGCACTCCGTTGCAGCTGCCATCATACACTGCACCATTCAAATCCAGCAACCTTCCCTTGCGTCATACTACTTTGCCACATTCTGCTGCCTTTGGCTACAACACGATGACCTTGGTGACTCTAACTACTGGTCGTGCTGTTGCCCTGATGCAGCATTGTCCTCGGTCGTGGGCTCCTCTATGTTAGCGGCTTTTCCTTGAGCTTCAACAGCACCTGAACCTCCTGCATTTCCCTGGTGCACTCCAGTATTGTTGGACTCCAAAGACCCATCATTGACCTCCACCACGGTGGGCTCCTCCACATGATCAAGGAATTGGAATCACACCTCCTGCTTTGGAGAGTGCACTGCATTGATGTTGTTGTTTCTATTGTTGTAGCTCTTTTTCTGATCAAACGTGACTCCGCAACTGGTGATGATGTCTTGCTTGCATGGGTCAACGAGCCGTCACGCCTTGAGAGCACTCTCAAAACCAACAAACACATATGCTTTTCCAGTTTGCTCTTGTCCCATTGCACAACCTACACCAATAAGTGTGCATTGCACCCAAATGCCTTCAGGTGTGCCACGCTTTGGTTTGGATCCACTCCATGCCTTTTGTAGAGTCTTCCAGTCGCCCTTCCCCTTGTGCACTAATGTTGGGTTGAGGTTGGTGATGTAGCACGCAACATTCACAGCCTCTGCCAAGATGCTCCGTGGCAGTTTAGCATCCACGAGCATCGTCCATGGCATGGTGAGGAGCATCTGATTGGCACGCTCCGCCACGTTATTGGACTCTGGCATATACAGAGTAATCGGCTTCTAGTCAATGCACTGCTCCTTCAGCCACCCTCCACAAACCACGTACTCACTGCCATTGTTTCTGCGTAATGCTCTGACCAAATGACTATTCTGCCTCTCCATTTCTGCAACATACTTCTTCATCCGGTCCAATATATTGCTTTTCTGTTGCGGAAAAGTTCACATAGAGTTTTCTATTGCAGTCATTGATGAAGGTGACGATGGACCACACACCACCAATGGACAGTATTTTGATCGGCTCGTAAACATCAGTATGCATGACGCGAGAAGGTTCTCAGTCTACCATTACCTTTCTTTAAATGGCTCGCTCAGCCTTGCTTACAATGCAAGGCTCACACTAATTGTACCTTGTGGAATCCATTCTTGTGTCTGCAGCACCACTGTTGTCTAGGCCGTGAACCATATCGCGCTTTGTCATCTCCTTCACGATTGCAGGTGATGTGTGTCCTATCAAGAAGGAGACGACAAACCACCATGAACTTAGCCGAATTGGTGTAGTTAACAATCCAACCTTCTCAACTTGGATGTGCTCCTCCCCACCTGAATCAAGACACCGCCGGCTGACGCCTTTCAGATCATGATTTTGGTGCCGTTTAGGAGCACCTTCTTGCCTTTGTCGCCTTTGCCACCAGCATGTACCTCCTTCAGGCACTCCTTAGCCCAACAACCTTCCTTGCCACAATTATGGCATACACATTTCTTGGCGCCCTTCTTGCCGCCTACTTTACCATCTTGTCACTTGCCACAGCTACTGCCACCTTACATTTTGGTGACCTGGGCTGATGAGTTTGATGAGGTCTCTCCACCGTTGCAACGGTGCGTCTTGTTGCGGATGTACTCAATGACTGTGCCATAGGTGTATTTCTCCTCCTTCCAACCTCCCAAGATGATGATGAGAGAGCTCCAATTGTCAGGTAGAGCCATGAGGAGAGCCATTGCCTGCATTTGCGTGTTAATCTTCCACGTGCCTTCAGGAATCGACCCCATTTTATTACTGGGGAATTTGGGGGTTTCTCAGTAATAAACACATGGAGCAACTGGTGGCACACCAGCGGGCCAGTAGTCCACCTCTCATGTCTCAACAAGACATTGGCAATCCCTTGAGCAAGAGGAATCCAAGGGTGAGGAGGAGACAGTTATAGATCCAAGTGAACTCAAGTTCCCCATGCTTGAGGAATAAATTTGTCACATATGACTAGGATCATAGCTGGACACACTTGTGGTATGGGTGCTTCAGTGCTCCTCGAGGCAGAAATAGGATTCCCCTTGAAAAGGTTTCCCCTTGAGGGTGGCCTAACCAAACCGCGTGCATAATTCCCACAACCATAGGTCGCCCTCCCCAGTGAGTGGCGGCCAAAGGACTTTGATACTCCCCGACCCTACTGTGAGAGAAAATTGGGCTTTGACTGCTGGGAGGTGTTGTTTGTGGCGTGGATGTCAACTAGCCTGATTACCACAGCTAGTGCCAGACCTTCAAATCTCGCCAGGTGAAGGCAGTAGCAAGAGAAATACGTGAACTACTTTAATTTGTACCACAGGAGACAATTGTGGAATTCTGTCCCTTCTTGTACACGGAAGGGACAGAGAACGGAAGGGATCCTTGCCAAGGCTAGGAGCTGGAACTGGCCCTCTTTGCTAGAGAGACACATGCAACGAGAGGTGCCTCTCCGAGTTCAATTTTCTTGATCAGGGAGCATCAGAGCCTGCATCCGACTAGTGGTGGCACACCTTGCACATCTACACCCGCCTCGGGAATGGTAGTGGGACGTAGGTTTGGACCCTCAATACCATCATGTTGAGGATGCTTGTAGAGCATGCCGGCCTTTTCTCCGGGTTTGACCATGTTATGCTTTCAAAGATGTCAGAGTCCCTCCAGCTTCTCCCTTCAGCACCAAATTACTACTTTCAACCATCCTCAGCAAGGGATGTAGCCCGAGTACATCAGTCGAGCTTTTTTTTCGTAGTGATGAATGCAACACCTCCGAAACCTCTGATACTGGACATCTTGAGCTCTATTTTCAACACTTCCTCCTCCTCTCCCACTCCTTTGACTGGCAGAACTTAGGACGTTGCAGCGACCACCTAGGGGAAGACAGAGAAGAATGGACGCGGCAAGGGGCAGAACCACACAACGTGAGCAAGAAGTGGCAGTTGACACTCTTCCACTGCTACAACTGCGAGGACTCTCACCGCAACTCAGAGTGTTAGATGCCCCTCGACTGGAGTAGGATCATGCGAAGAATCCAAGCGACACACACATTTTTCTTCCAGTCCTACACAAGAGAGTCGTGCAACGGTCGTGACAATATTAGAGATGCTAGGTTCTCTGGGGAGCAAAGACAACCAGGACCCAATAGCTGCTGGAATTGTGCACTCAGAGAGGTGCAGGTGTGTTGTCACAACGGATTGGTCCACAATCATCTTGTCCTGTCCTGTTTCTTGCTTGTGATGATGTTTATAGGGAAGTTGCATCACAGTGTGAGGAGGGTGGCCCTAATAGCACTGCTTTGCTTGATGAGTCATAGATTTGTGCAATTTAGTCGTTGTTCCAAATGTTATGCCGAGATGCTAGCAGAGGCAGAGTTTTCCTGTGGCATGATGCTCATTGTGAATAGCAAGCCATGAGGCAAGTGGCAACTGGATCATTGACTCCGGTGCCACACATCACATGACCTGACGTTGAGGCAAATTTGTTGTCTTCAGTCCAATTGGTTCTGTTAAGTTTGTTAGCATGAGTTATGGTCATTCCTTTTCCTGCCAAGAGTGTCGAGGTTGTGCATTTTAATGCTTTTTCCGGCCCCTTGTGCATCTTTTTACATGCTTTTCTCCCCTGTTCTATAGCTCAGCCTGCTCATAGTTCCTGCATGCACCAGGATGGGTCTCTGATAACTTTGCCACAGTGTCTTCTTGAGACACTTGTGCAGTCGTGCTTTGAGCTTGTGTCTTTTATGATCTTCATCATGTCATCAGTTATACTCCCCCAGTCTCTGCTTTCCCATTCCCAGTTATGTGTGTGTTTGTCACTGGTTTTCTCTCCCCTGAGCACCAATGTCTACTGCATTATCGACTTTGCTATGTGAGCTCCGACACTATGTCCAAGCTCATTCGTGCACAACCAGCACTCGGTCTTGACACGGGTTCTTTGAGAAGTCACCCAACAGTGGATGTGTTTTCTGTGCTCAGGGTTGGATTCATTGTTGCACTTACCCCGACTCTCTGCATATTGGAGCTGATCCACTCGGACATTCTAATCCTCTCATAATTGAGTTCCTCTCAGATTGGGGTTGATACTTCCTTATGGCGACTGCCGACTTCACCCAGATGTGATGGGTCTACAATCTCCAACACACGAGTGATGCCACGATGGCGGTGCACCCGTGGCTTTTCATTGAGCTTCAGTCTTGTCAGACACTCCACACGTTCTGATTGGATTGTGTTGGTGAGTTTTTGGGAAAGATGGAGGAATTATTTGCTCAGGACAGTGTCTGTCACTAGTTCTGTAGCCCTCTTACACCCAAGTAGAACAATGTGTCTTAGTCCTAGAACCACCATGGAGGATGTGGTTCAAGCCATGCGTTTTGAGTATCATATCTCTAATTCTTTGCCTTTGAGGACTTGTACTACATGAAGTGGGTTTGCAACCACCTTTCGCACAGTCCCCTACCTGACAATGTTACGTCATACGAGCTGTGGTTTGGCCATAATTCTGATCTCCTTCTCGCTGACGTCCGTTGCTCTCCAAGAACCAGCAAGGATCTAAGGTCTCACCTTGGGATCGCATGCGTATCTTTTTTGGCATCTGCCCATGATCAAGAGCATGGTGGTTTTAGTACCCGCTCGCCATCATATTGTCGAGTCTCGAGTCGTCCTCTTCTTTGATATTATCGCATACTAAGATTTCTCTCATATTCTGGTGCTGGCCGTTGACACCATCTCCACTTGTGTGGATTTCTGCCGTATGGGGAGGTCTAGGCATGTGGATTGGTCCGTCCGGGCCTCCGCAAATGTGGTCTGGTCTCAGGCCAATGATGACATTGCCATCATGGCCGTAGGTCTGGTGGCCTCATTTGGCCCCACTAGAAAATTTGGCCATGTGCCTACATCACTACCCACTAGATCACTTGGTATTTTCCTTGCATCAGTCCGCACTGGCACACCTCGTCATGTGCGTGTATCAGTACCCTTCTAGCACACCTGGCTCTGTGCCTACGTTTCTCCTCCGCATGTCCCTCTTGCCTCACTGATGCATATGCTTGTCGCCTCTCCTATTCCCATCCATGTTTGTTCTCCGGCTGTACTCTCCCTGCTTGCCTACGAGCCTGAAACCCTTACATCCACATCCCTGCCGCTTCTACCTCCACTCGAGGTGAACAGCTTGGGCTCAGGATTTTCCCGCAAGCTTGGCGGTCATCTTACATTGCTGGCCTTTAGGGCCTAACGAGTGACTGACTCGGTGCCCAGATGCCCTGCTCTTAGCGCTGTGAGTGGCAAGCCTGGCATGACGGCCCATGGCCTTAGTATCCATGCAGACTGCACAGAGGTGCACCTTACGTGCTCGTTCATCCATGAGCTGGTCCCTTGTGAATTCTCCGTCACTTACATTATTGCAAGAAACCTTGTGGTCTTGTCCACACGGGGTACATATATTCATGCCACCCAAAGTCCCCCTCCTCCCGAAGTTGCCTAATCTAGGCACATTGAAGGAGGTAATCTCGGTTGAGGATGCGACGCTTTGACGTGTTGCTCATGAGGATGAGCTCCGACTTTTCAAAGATCATGGTGTCAACAAGCTTATCCAATTTCTACATGGGGTGAAGGCTATATGGGCTTAATGGATCATTTGCAAGATGGTGAAGCTAGATGGCGTACTATTTTGTCACAAGGCTTGCTTGATGGTCAAGGGATTCTTATAGGTTAAGGGTGTTCCTCTCACGGAAACATTTTGACCCGTTGGTTGTATGACAACAGCTATTTCCCTGTTCGGTCTTGTTACTCAGCATGACTAGGAGTTACACAATGTATATATGAACAGTTTTTTCTTCAAAGGCACTCTACTAGAGGGTGCGTGTGGACGGCCTTGTACAACCTCCAGCAATCATCTTGGTACTAGAACCACTAGATCACTGGCACACTGAGTCATACCAGCTACATGCAAAGTGACACTGATTCATTCACCTTTCTCTGACGGACAACAGAACACTTCACCGCCATCCTCATTTACATTGACAAACTCCTCATTGTGTCTCCTTTGACGGAGGTCATGAAGGAGGCCAAGGCATTCCTCCATGCTGCCTACAAGATGAAGGACATTCTTACTATAGCTGTAATTCTCAGGATGCATATTGTTCGTGACCACTGGCCACGGACACTCTTGCTGCACCAGGCACACTTAAGCCTTTCCAAAGGAGGATCGAGGATCTTGCTCTCGTGCAGGCGAGGGGCGGCATCACTCGGAAAAGAGTGCCTCGATAACTTGATGTGCTCGTCCGTGCTTCGAGGGTCGGGTTTCTCATACAAGGGTTGAATAGTGACGTCTACTCTCGTTTCATGACGTCAGTGGAAAGAAAAAAAGACACTGAAAGTTAGACATGAATCCTTTTTCAAATCTTTCCACTTCTATGCTAGAAGCATCCACAAAGTTGCATAAGTGCTACATTGTGAAATTACTGTGTCCAACAGATGGAATCTTGCAGTTCAATCAGGGGTATGGACTTGCTTAGAAATTTTGATTTCGACTTTCTTTTTGAGGGATGTTATAATGCAGTGTGCATCTTGAACCGAGCACACACAAAGACAGGAATTTAGTATGATGTGGGAACAAGACACAGCAATGCGTCATCATCTGTCACATGCACGTCAATGCCATCAACATCGGTCATGACCACACCTCAATCACTACAACCTGCAGTTGTGGCAGTGAAAGCCAGCTGAGGAGCTGAATGTGAGACATGGTCTCCTCGCTCATGGACTGGCGGGTGTCTGCAGCAGTATGGCGTGCGTGGGAGAAGGCACGCTCACAGGCGGACGATGTGGCGGGCACAGCCAGCACGTCCATAGCTACAGCATGAAAGATGGGCCACTGCTTGCGATTGGTGGACCAGAAAGCTATGGGGTTTGCGGACTCATCAAGATGGGCAACGTGGACGTTGCTGGAAATCTCACGGTTGAGTAGGAGGGCTGTTGCGGAGCTCGTCGTGAAGACCTGCCCGTGGCGCCCGCACTTGTAGCCTGCTAAGCGGAGGGGTGGGCTGCGGACAATCCAAAGCTAGTCCTTCACATTTGATGAGGCACGCATGGCGGACAGGGACAGCCCAGATGCGGAGTACGCACCAAGCCCTGAGCTCCCAGGCGTGGAGGACGACAGGCCGGCGCCTGCTTCTTCTGCTGCCTCTGCTGCGCACTGGGCAGCAGCTGCTTCTTTGCGTGCACGGATGCGGGATGAAACCCGCACCGGCTGCATACAGTTCTCAATAGATGCTGCAGGCGGGGACGAAGTTGCGGGTGCAGCAGGCGCAACAACAGAAAGGATAGTAGGCGCCGCAAGAGGCGGGTGCAGCAGGCGCATCAGCGGCAGAAGAAGCAGCGACAGCAGGTGCAGCAGCATCGGGACCAGTAGGGGCAATGGGATTACTTGCAGCAGTACCCTCAGCATCTCGTCAAGAACTGCTGCAGCCACGGTGGATGCAGGTGGGACAAGAATCAAATGCCTCCATGTACACCTCTTCATATGGCTGCATTTGTTTTATGATGGTGCGCATGACGTGCTTGGGATGGACATCGCTCAAAATGCAGTGATAAGTCTCTTCAAAATATGCCTTGTTAAACCTGGGGTCCAAGAAAGTCCCCAGGTACTGGCAGTCACCGGACAGAGCATATTACACGCCTACATGTTCCGCTGCCTTCTTCAATGCAGCGGCAAGTGCTGCTTGCACTTCGTGCAGCTCGTCGTTGGCGTCTCCTGCAGCGCATGCTTCCATAGCCTGACTGCATGCGGCCGGGTTGCTTTGAAGGCATTCAAGGAGCTTGTTGAAGAACGGCACCGTGATCCCAATTTTCTTCTACGACTCGATGGAAATGTCATTGACCATGTTCTTAAATGGCTCCATAACTTCAGCGATGCAGCGGATAGTGATCCACTGTCCGTTGGACAGCCGCATGTCATCAGTGTTCTCCAACAATAGCCAGGCCTCCAGCAGCTCCCGCTGCTCATGTGCCACCTGGAGCATGGCGATGGTGGAGTTCCACCTCATCCGAGAGTCGATATTCATGGGGTCCCGTGATTGGCAAGAAAACTGTCTCGCATGAGGCCTCCTGTTGCGGACTGCGGCTGATGAAATTCGTCAGCCAACTGACCATCTGCACAATGGGATCAAAGGCCGGAACTACGAGGATGTCGCCAACGCCAAGATTGAGGACTTGGTCGAAGCAGCAGACGAGAAAATCATCCACAAAGCCCGGACAGTGACCTCCAGCCAGTTTTTCTTCCATGGATCCATTCACGGACGTGTTGTCCATGGTGATGGCGTAAACAAGGTCCCAAAGGCCCCATGAAGTGACGATGTTGTGGAAGCAGGGGAAGAGTGCTGGAGCATTGTGGGTGCGGGGCAGGGGCTCAAAGCCCATGAGGACATGGACACGGCAGTATTGGTGGATGCCGTATGCAGTAATGGTGATGAAGCTGTTGTTGGTCGTGGAAGTCCAGCCATCCATCCCAAAGGAAAGAGGGGTCTTGCGGTCACGTAGAATGTTTTAAACCAACTCGCAGTACCGGGGATAAGCCGCGTGGATGTCACGTGCCAGAGTCTGGCGGGAGGTCATCTGTGCCATGGGGTTTGCATGCTCAAAAGCTGCCTGCAGGTTGTCAGATACGATCGCCGTGAACGGGATGTCCTTCTCCACGAAGAACTTCCAGATGCACGATCTGAAGTAGGATGGATCCTAAGCAAGGCGGACCAATCCAATGGTGGAACGCAAATTCTCGCCAGCAGCAGTGGCGGCCACCGATTGGCGGAGACTTTGAGAGCCTGCACCGGCATTGATGATGTTGCGAGCCAAGCATCAATGAGCAGCCGCAAGGTGCGACTACATGCTCGAAATGTTGCCATTGCGGACGGATACGGACTTGCTGACGGATGCATTTTTTCACAGCCGACAGATGGCATGCAGTGGGTCGCTCTCCTTGTGGTAGAATTAGTTCCAGCAAGGGCACGGACATTCTGCGGTAGAGCAGGCGCAACAGCCTGAGCGCACGTGGCTAGAGGAGGCGGATTGTCTGCCTGCTGGTTTAAGCGGGCCACCAACTGAGCATTTGCCATGATGGCAGATTGCACGGACCTGCATGCGTCAATACTCACATTGGACATGGGACCACAAATATGATCGATGTGGCATGAGATATGCTATGTCCTAGGAACATAGATGCATGTAGTGGTTGCAACGGACTGGACAAGCAGAACCAGCAGATCGAGCTTAGTCATAGCGGTGGTGTCCAGGGGGTAGTTGCTGACTCACCAAGGGATGGCTGTGGTTGAGGAGACGCGGAGGTCAACTGACGGCTGACGACGTAGGTGTAGATGCGTGCGAATCAAAATGACCTGCAGGATAAAAAATTCTCCGAGAAGTGGGGGGGCCCAAATCACGGACGCAGTAGACGCGGCCTGCTGCGGCCGTTTGACGAGTGAGTACCTCACAACCAGCGCATCAACTGCATTCAGAGAATATCCCAACAATCCAGAAAATTCGGATGGCCATACGCCGTAGATCCGCACGATCGACAATGGACGACGGAAAACAGAAGGCAATACGCGTTCCAGGGGCTGCCAGGTCGTACCCAGATGTCGGTACGACCGCTCTCCGGATGGGATATGAGCCTGCCTGTAGACATGCTAGAAGTGAGATGACAGAAATAATTCTCTATACGTTGTGTATCGCTTACCCGCACGGCCTACCATCCTTTTTAATGGTGTTAGATGACACACTGCATGTGCGAAGAAATCCGGAGAGCCATCAGATCTACGCACGTGGTAAGGGCTCAGAGGCCGACAACTTTTGCGATGCTTCTTGCTTGCTTCTACCATCCCCTCTCAAAGGGAAAAACAACTGTCGTAAATCCTCCATGGACAATCAAACCTTGTAACAATTTTTCTGTGGCATCCACTGGTTTTTTAGGTCTATATATGCTCCATTCATACGGTATTGGATGGATGATAAGAAATATATTTTCACAACCACATCAGGACAAGTCCACCACATTGAAGAGGAAAAGAACCATATATTAAAAAAAAAAAACACATTTTGCACATGTAAAGGGCAGATTTGACACAGTCGCTCATTGCCTCTAACCACAGCTTGTCACCGGTAGGCATCCTCGAGTCGCGCAGAGCGATACCGAGTTCTCTCGTGAGAGCGCTCTCAAACGGACAGGCTTAGGGACACTATGTCCGCATTGTAGGGGAGACAACAACCTCCCCTGACCTCCTCTGTGCCATTCCCACAGCATCCACACCCATTACACCATACAGGGAAGGTGCCCTCAAGGTTGATGATTAAGTACTTCTGGGGAGACAACGACCATGACCCTACACTTGTGCTTCCTTGTCTCTATGATGTACCCGGCCACAACCACTTGGTTCAAAAATTGCCTTCACCATCAATCTCCTTCTATTGTTTCCACAATGCTCTCGTTCGAGAGCCCTCCATGCGGCTGTGCGGGTGGTGCGGTATGTCGTTTTCACGCTTTACCTTGGACTGTGCTGTTGTCGACAATGTTTGGTAGTGGTCGGAAAGTGACTTAGTCTGAAACTCTAATGAGCACAGTCGGGCAGGCTATCTCTTCTTGCTGGGTGGCATTGTTGTATCGTGGTACAGTGGCAGGCAAGGCTACATTATACATAGCTTGTCAAAGACAGAGGGTGTTTCTCTAAGGGTATGGTGTGCTGAGGTGGTCTCGCTGCAATGTATTTTTCATGATTTGCATAATTTTGTGTCTTCCATCATTCTATGATGTGACAACTCTTGTGATGTGAGTCGTCACCGCCTCTTTGTACATCTTATTGTGACCACTTGGCCGTGTCCATGCTCATGCACATCCCTGATGTGGACCCAGCTGGCGCTTGAGCACCGAAGGGTGGTGGCTCCACCCACCAGCAGCTGCCAGACAACTGCCATGACATCCCAGGTGCTTGTTGGGATGCCCTACAGTGTTTCTGTTGTCGCTAGAGTTTTCTTGGTGGATTGACTTCTGAGCCTGATTTGCATGTTTTGCATTGTCTTTCCACTGATCAATGCCGGATCTGTGTGTGACTAGTCGTAGCTTCTGGCTTGAGGTTTTGCATCTCTAGGCTCAGACGATGTTGCGTTTGGATACCTGTGCGCAGTGTTAAGGCCAAAACAGTGGTTTTGGGCCAGTTTTAAGGCAAACTGACACTGCCGTGTGCTTCACCCGCCATGCACCGCGGCAGATATTTATGCCGTGTACTTGTCAGTTGTCATGTCTCTCTACATTATTAAGCCATTGGAGCTTATGAGACTTTGCACGTCTCCCCAGCCTGACCCTTGCTGTTTCCTGCACTTGCTTGCTTACTAGTACACCAGTTGACTCAATAGTGTCACCATGACAGCAACAGCAAGGATAGGAATCTTCCTAGCAGTTCCTCATGGTATCGGAGTAGCGAGACCTCTCTCGCTGAGCTACACCGCATAGACGTAGCACAGGTGGCAGTAGTAAAATTCACCACCACCGCCCTATCCTGGGATCCGTTGCAGCCGACGTTAGCAGTAGTGGCGTCACCATGCAATCACAACCACTGTAGCAAGAGGAGCTACGGTAGTGACGAGCTCCAATAGCCACACTGAGCGGCAGCAGCAGCAGCATCGGGTGGCAGCAGCACCCGTGTCTGCCTACCAACCTGTACAAAAAAAGGAAGAAGGAGCTCGCAGCAGCAGTTCACGGTGGCGGCTGGGAGTAGTGGCAACGTAATGGCAGCTGCGAGCAGCAACAACTGTGCAACAGCAGCAGTAGAAAAAGTAGCATTGTAGCAGTATTATTGTAGCTGCTATAGTGATAGCAGCAATAGCGGCAGAAGCACCAGCACCGTAGCTGCGGCAGCAGCTACACTAGTGTAGCAATAATGGCGGTAGCCACAGCAGCAGCAGACCAACAGCAACAGCAGCAGTGGACTTGTGCAACACTGCTACTACACAACAGTGCTGCTCTGCAACTGCATAGGAGCTGCACATCACTACACAATAGTTGTGCAGGCCTACGCAACCCCTACACAGCCGCGAGCAGGGAGTGATGTTGTCACCCCCACCAGTCACGCGGAGTCTACGTGACTAAAAAGAGAAAAAAGGAAAAAACCCGCTAGCGTAAAAACGTTGACGTCATCATCAGTTGTACTGATGTCAGCAATTTTGAGGTCAATATTTTAACTCTTTGAGAAACACTGTCATTTTCCTGTTTGGAGTATTTTCTACTTTCGGCCCCATACTGAGTACTACGATGGCGCTAGTGCATGAAAAAGACAAAGAGCTAGGAGACCCCTCCTCTTCCTCCTCTTCGGGCATCATGAGTCCATAGTTGCAGTCACTCGCAATCAAAGAGCTTTGTCACATGCAGGATGAGATGCACCGATAGGAGCAGCGGCAGAGCGACGCGTTGTAGGAGATCGTGGAGTTACTACAGGGTTGTTTGTGGACCTCATCGCAACCACCAGGAGGATCTACTGGAGCTACACCATCCGTTCAGCAGTCTACGCCCTACACAATGCTATGACTTCAACACCCCTTATCACAATTTGACACCTGGGATGAGAAAGTGATAGAGGGTGACACACGAGAGGATGAGATTCGTGTTCTTGAGGAGCGTATTTGTGGGCTACATCTGGGGTCATAGCCTCTCACTCCACCGCCTTCTCAACGTCACGAGCAGGCATGTCATTCAGCAGCGTTCACTTTTGTTGGTGTTTCTCTCATTGGTGGTTTCCCTTTACCTCTTCCACCATCTCCCAAGTCCGAGGTCACCCTCTCCACGGGGCGGCGACCGAAGGAATTCTAGACACCTCTACTCCATTATGATACCGACGAGGGCTTCAATTACTGGGAGGACATATTTTAGGTGTGATCTGATTCCGAGGGCGTCTGGCCTTACTACCACAGCCAGTATCAGACCTGCGACTCTAACCACGTCCATACAACAGTAAGAGCGATACACGGTCTACTCTATGCCATGCCGTGGTAGACTGTGGTTGAATTCCATCCCTTCTTGAGTAAGACGGGGACCGGGACTACACCCGACCCACGCCAGGCCTGGGAGCTGGGCCCGACACTTCTCACTGTGGAGACCCACGCCACAAGGACGGCTTGACTGCATGAGTTTCACTCCCTCCGTCAGGGTCCCACGGAGTTTGCAGCTGACTACTAGAGGCACGCGATGTGCCTTTACACGCGCCTTAGGACTGGTGGTGGGATGCAGCTGTGTGCACTCGACACCATCATGATGGGGGCACACTTGGACCACGTGAAGCTCTTTACGTTCTTCGACCATGTGGTCCTCTCTGAGTTTTTGGAGTCATTGCAGCTGCTTCCTTAGGCCCATCGCTACTTCCTCCAGGCCACATCGGCTCATGAGAGTGCTATCGTCCATCACCAGAGTCCACTTGTCACAAGAGTGACTGTAATCCCTCGTACGCCTCTGTCCTAGTTCACCAATGCCACCTCCACTGCTTCCTCCTCCTCTTCCTCTACCCCAAGCGGCCACACTTAGTGGTCGCACAGGGGAACAAGGAGAAAAAGCGACGGGGAAAGGGACAATAGCAGCAGTAGCTGCAATTGTAGCAGTCGGTGAGTAGTGGTCGTGGAGGTTTTGTCCCCGTGTGCCCGCGTGCCAACTGTGGAAGCGCTCACTATTGGCACTAATGGGTGTTGTGGTACCCTCAAGAATGCCTAGCTCTCACTGATGCACGCTACCAGTGTTTGGGGCAGCCAATGGACACCAATGGTGAAGAGTGTGGATCACAAGGATCACGTATATGAGTGGGTAGAATATGTCGTATTCAGTAGAACTGAAGTAAAACACATTTTTGTTAGTTAGCATAGTGATATAAGCTTCTCAACGCATCTAAGCATGCCCAAATTGGAGCAATAGAATCCCTGCTATAGCCCTCGAAGAAACCCTTGGTGGAGACGTCCACCTTGCCTTGCATGCTAGGGAGGTGCTTAGATGATGACCCGTTGGAGCTTAGATGATGCAACGGGAGGTGCTTAGATGATGACCCGTTGGAGCTTAGATGATGCAACGGGAGGTGCTTAGATGATGACCCGTTGGAGCGCATTTACTCACCCACAAGTCAAGGAAAAGTTCACCCTTACCAAGGAGGTCCTTCTGGTCACTTCAGTCATGCCCCTGGTTCATTTGGAGCTCGTTGGAGACGAACTCCAATCACTGGCGGTGGAATATCCAGCTACCCATGGCGGGTACCAGATTCCACCTGCCAAATGCCAAAACTTTGGGCTAGGCTAGATTTCTGAATAGTCACTCAAATCGAGCGATTCAAAGTTCGATCTTGTATGGGAAAATCCAAGGAATAAACTCAAGTCAGATCAGGTATTTGACCACTCCTCAGTGGTCGAAGAAAGGATTACGATAAACGGCACTCATGGCAAGGGGCACACCATGTCAACAATCACCCCCTTGCACTACAGCCTTGATACCCTGTCCTTAGAACCTGTAGTATTTTAAATCTCAAAGCGCAGAACAAGCTCCATGCAGCTCATGTTGTGCCTGTACTTGGGCTATGCCTTGGTCATGGCATGGACAAGCATGCGCTTAGTGCCACAATGCACAATAGCCGCATCTCACGCATAGTGATGCCGGATCTCAATGTGCTTGGTCCTCCTGTGCAGCACAGGGTTCTGGATGAGGCTGATGGCACTCATGTTTTCTACATTGAGTACCGTCCATTTCTTTTGTTACACCCCGATCTCCCTTAACATTCGCCACAACCACACCGCCTCCTTTGCAGCTTTTGCCAGCACAATGTACTCCGCTGTGGTGCTGGACAGTGCCAGACAGTCCTGTTTCCTGCTTGCCCATGAAACTTCTGTACCACTAAGCACAAACACGTACCCCGTCATTAACTTTATGTCATCCACATCACCAGCCCAGTCGGCATTGGAGTAGCCGACCAACTCAAGGGAGTCGCCATGCACTCCTCCTCCAAACACGAGTTGTGACTGTTCTGTCGCCTTGAGATAGTGGAGGATTCACTTCACCGCTTGCCAATGCAGTGGTCTAGAGTCAGCAACATAGCGGCTCATAGTGGCTTAGGCTCATGGCCTCCGCAAAGGCCAGGTTGGGTCGCGTCACCACCATGGCGTACATGATGCTCCTCAAAACGGACTGGTGCGACACACCTGCCATCTCCTCCTTTTCCTCATCCGTGCTCAGCCCCATGCTCGAGCTCAGCTCACATGTGGTGGTCATGAGTGTGCCGATGGGATTGCACTCCTCCATGATGTAGGGGCAGAGCACCTCTTGCATGTGCTTTGCCTGCCCCATATCCAGCGTGCGTGCCTTGCAGTCCCTCTTGATGGAGACGTCGAGGTAGCACTCAAGCTCGCCCATGTTGGTCATTTTGAACCGACCACCCAGCTGTCGCTTCAGGTTTACCGATTCCTCCATGTCCGATGACACGAGGATGAGGTCATCGACGTAAAGAACCACGATCTGGTGCAACACCGACTGCTTTTGCACGTACACATTTTGATGCGCTTCACATCGCTTGAAGCTAAGCTCGGCCATGAAGCCATCCATTTTCAGGTACCACATGAGTGGTGCTTGCTTCAATCCATAGAGCGCCTGGCAAAGCCGGAACACCATTCTCGGCGATGCGTCCACCCCCTCCGGCACCTCCATGAGGACCTCCTTGTCCAGGTCGCCGATGAGGAATGCAGTTGTCACATCCATTTGGTGGACTTCGTATTTGCGCGCTGCCATCACCGAGAGGATGGAGCAGATGGAGGTAAACTTTGCCACCGGTGTGAAGGTTTCATCGTAGTGTTCACCCTTTCGTTAGGTGCACCCCTTCATAACAAGTTGTCCCTTGTAATGCTCTACCTTCTCCTTCTTGGTGATCTTCTTCTTAAAGATCCACTTGGAGCCAATAATGTTTGCGCCCTCCAGCCTGTCGATCAGTTGCCAAGTGCCATTCTCTTCATGGGAGGCGAGCTGCCTCCAACTCAGTCCCATCCTTCCATTGCAAAGCCTCCTAGACGGTCTCAGGATCCTCTGACGCAAAGAACGCTCAAGTGAACCCAGTCCAGATGCCCTCAGCAACATCGTACCGCTTTGCTATCCTCCTTGCGTGTTCGCTTCTCCGAGGCTGCTACTGTTGAGACTACTGTTGTTGTTGCTACTGCTATTGCTGCCCTCTTGTGGTGCCACTCACACCACTCTCCTGCTCCCCCTCTCTCAGGGACCGTGGAGATGCGGGCTCACTCCCCACCTCTTGATTCAGCTCCACTATTGCCGGTGCTTCAGACTCATTGTCCGACTCGGCTGAGTGCAAATCAGCCACTCCCCCATCCCCCGGATGGTTCTCGCCACTTGGAGCTGCTAGGACATCACCCTCTTTTACTTCCTCCAGGGTCTCCCCTCAAGGAGTGGCAACCACTCCCCACGCTTGGAGAGATCTGTGTCCTTGTCCTTCCAACAACTGCCCTCGTCAAACGTGACGTCGTGACTCTTCTTGATCTGCCACCTCCGCAGGTCAAAGAGCCGGTACGCCTTGGTCCCGCTCTCGTACCCGACGAAGATACACCGGCGAGTTCGTGGATCCAGCTTGTCCAGCTTCTCCCGTGCCTGCACAATAGCATGTGCCAAATAGCCAAACTTGTGGAGGTGAGCCACAGTTGGCTCCTGCTCCACACCTCTTGTGGCATCTTTTACACCATGGACTCTGCGTCTTTTAGCAGGTTTGTTGGCGTCAGGTTCATGATGTACGCCGCTATCTGTGCCGCCTCGCCCGAGTACCGCTACGCGAGGCCAGCATCGTTCAACATAGACCGGTCCATGTTGAGGATGGTGCGATCCGCCCTCTCAATGATGTCGTTCTGCTGCAAAGAATGTGGCATAGTTTTCTGCCACGTAATCCCTTGCTCTTCATCCATGCCGAGCAGTCCTCGTACTCACTGCCTTTGTCGTCCCGGAACGCCTTCACCTTCAACTCTGTTTGCCGCTCCACTTTCGCCACAAACTCCTACATGCACGACAAGACAGCACTCTTCCTCTTAATGATGTAGAGGTAGAGCTTGCGGCTATGATTGTCGATGAAGGTAACAATGGAGCGAGCGCCCCCGATGGAGCTCTCAAATGGTCCGCACACATCAGTGTACACTACCTCCAGTTTTGCCACTGCACGTGTCCCTTTGCCATAAAACAGCTACCGTGTTGCCTTGCCGGCCATGCACGACTCGTACACCACATTTTTGGCTGCATCGAGGCTCTTGACCTCAAGACCCCGCACCACTTCCTTCTATGCCATGTCCCTCACAGTTGAGGGAGCGATGTGACACAGGCGGCAGTGCCACATGTCCAAGTCTCCATTGTCCTAATTTGCGATGTGGACGACGTCGGACCTCATCCACCTGCCAAGGATCTTTGCACAGAGTAGGTATTAGTTATCCACTCGCTTTCCACGTGAAATCACCTGGCCATTTTCCTCCTTTCAGATGATGGCCTCGTTCTTGTTGAAGAGCACCTCATGCCCGTTTTCGGTAAGGCGGCTCACTAACAGCACATTTGCCCCAAAATTGGACATGTGGAGCACGTCGTGAGTTGTGCTCATCACAGCTTCTCCGTCCACATCCACCTCGATGCAAAAGTTACCTTCACCGACAGCCAACTCTGTTTTGCCGTTGGCCACCATCATGCGCCACTCCGAGGTACCATAGGTGAAAAATGCCGTCCACTTGCATTGCGTGTGGCAGCCCAATCCTGAGTCAATCACGGAGACTCCCGGATCTGTCAAGTGTGCAGACTCCTTTGCCATCATTGTATGGCTGTCTTTCTTTCCAGCCTTCCCCGACTGGTCCGACTTCTTGTTGGAGCAATTTCATGCATAGTGGCCTTCTTTGCCACATACGTAGTACTCTCCCTTCTTCTCACCTTTCTTGGTGCCTTGCTTGGCACCCTTCCCCTTCTTGCCTCCCCCTCCACCTTCAGGGTAGACGGCATAGGCAGAACGAGATGTTTCCCCCCTCTCTCTCCCGCCACGCTGCATCCATTCATTGCGGACGTACTCAGCCACCTTTGGTGAATTCATCTCATCGGCGGACTAGCCGCCTACGACAGTGATCATGGGACTCCAACTGTCCGGCAAGGCTAGGAGGAGGATCATAGCTTGCAGCCAAGGGTCAACCTTCCACCCAGTGGCTACTCACTCGTCAATATGTGACTCTATCTGCTGTAGGATCTCCATGATTTCATCGTAGTCGTTGGCTCGGAGAGTGACGAGCTTCTTGAAGACAAAGAGTTGGTTAGCAAGGTTGGTGGACTGGTACATGGTACAGAGCTTCTTCCAGGCCACCGTGGCCTCCGTACATCCTTGAATTATTGCGCACTACGTCGGAGCTAGCACGAACACCAATAAAGTAAGCGCCTTCTTGTTGCATTTCTTGTATTTGTCCACTTCCTCTGGCGTCGTAGTATCCAGAGGGGCAGCTTCTTTACCGTTGAACAGCTCAAGCAGGCCTTTGTCATCAAGGTAGTCCTCAATCTGCCACCTCCACAAAGGAAAGCCGTTCCTGTCAAACTTTGAGACGGCGCCGATGCTCTCTTGCTCAGTTGTTGCCATGGTGCGCGGTGGTAGTGTGAAAGCTATAGAGCTAGGGCCCTTCTAGGCACGTGGGCCCATAACCCTTCCTTGGCACTAGTAGGTGTTGTGGCACCCTCAAGAATGACTAGATCTCACTGATGTATGCTACCAGTGTTTGCGGCAATGGACACCAATGGTTAAGAGTGTGGAGCACAAGGATCATGGATATGAGTGGGAAGAACACGTCGAATTCAGTAGAATTGAATCGAAATACGTTTTTGTTATTTAGCATAGTGAGATTACATTGCATCCTTATAGCCTGTGATCTAAGATTTCCAACGCATCCAAGCACATCCAAATTGGAGTAGTAAAGCCCCAGCTACAGCCGTTGAAGTAACCCTTGGTGGAGCCTTCCACCTTGCCTTACACGCTAGGCAATGGGAGGCGCTTCGACGATGACCCGTCGGAGCGCCTTTACTCGTCCAGGAGTCAAGGAAAAGTTCACCCTGGTCAAGGAGGTCCTTTTGGTCACTTCATTCATGCCCCTGGTACATTTGGAGCTCGTTGTAGATGAACTTGGATCACTGGCGGTGGATTATCCTGCCACCCATGGCGAGTACCAGAGTCAACGCCAAACGCCCAAACTTTGGGCTAGGCTAAATTTCTGAATGCTGACTAAAAATGAGCAATTCAAAGCTCAATCTTACATGGGACAATCCAAAGAATCCAAATCAAGTCAGATCAAGTGTCTGCCCACTCCTCAAGTGGTCGAACCAGGAAGTACGATCAACGGCAATCATGGCAAGGGGCACACCATGTCAACACTTACCGCTACATTGAGTGTGAGCAGCCACTTGATTGGCCTCAGATTTTTCACAGCCTTCAGACAATGCACACGTAGCGGATTTCCTCCAGTGACACACGAACGGAGCGTGTCGCCACCACGACTGTAGCAGATGCATCAGGTTTACCAGGCAACAACAGTGACATGGATCCTCGGGACCGCACGATTGTGGAGCTTCCTTTGTTGCGGACGCTTCATACTCAGGGAGGTGTGAGTGTTTTCTCACAGACGAGTGGTCCCAAGACAGCCTATAATGCGTTTGGTGCCCGTGATAATGCTTGTAAAGGAGCTCAAATGGTTTACGATGAGGATGGACCTGACAGTACCGACTGGCTTGATGAGTCACAAATCCGTGTTGTTCATGGCTATCCTCTGCTACACGTCCATTTGAGGCAGTGTGTTCTATGACATGTTTTTCAGTGTTAAAGACTGTTCGTGAGCACAGTGGCACCTGGATCATTGAATCTAGTGCCACCCATCAGACGAATTTTTGTCATAGTGACCTTGTTGTGCCGGTCCCGTTGCGTCCATTCGGTCCGTTCGCACGGGGTCTAGTTAGTCATTGCCTATGCAGGGAGTTGGGGTTGTGCGGTTTGATGGTCCATCTGGCCCCTTGCACATTTTTGATGTGCTCTATGTCCCTGTTCTTGATCTCAGCCTGCTCTCTGTTCGTACATGCACCAAGATGGGTCTTACTGTTAAGCACTCAGTCATAGTGACTGCTCTTGACACACGTGCAATCGTGCTTTGTGCTTCCGTGGTTGATGACCTCTATTATGTGTCTCATTTCATTCCCTCTATTTCTCCTCCCCTTTCCCTTATGCATGTGTGTTTTTCACTGGTGCTCTCTCCCCTGAGCACTAGTGCTTGTTACATCGTCGCCTCTACCATGTGAGCTCGGACACTTTGTCCAAGCTTATTCAAAGTTAGCCAGCCCTTGGTCTTGACGCAGCTTCCTCTCAGAAGCCACCCAAGACCGATTGTGTTTCTTGTGCCCAAGGTAAGATGCAACACAGCTCTTACCCTTATTCATCTTCCCGGGCACTACGTCCACTAGAGTTGGTCCATTTAGACCTTCTCAGTCCTCTTCCAATAAAGTCTCTCTCAGATCAGAGTCAATATGTTCTCACCCCTGACCAATGAATTCACCCGAATGTGATGGGTTTACAGCCTCCACCACAAGAGTGATGCCGCCCTGGCGGTCTTCCTGTGGCTGGTGATGGTTGAGCATCACTCTCGTTACACCTTCCACTCATTCGGCTCCGATCATAGTGGCGATTTCTTAGGTAAGATGGATGCCTTCTTTGCTGAGCACGGTTTTTATCACCAGCTCGATGCCCCTACTACACCACAGCAGAACGGTGTGTCTCAGCGTTGGAACCGCACCATGGAGGATGACGTTCGTACTATGCGGTCAGAGTGCTGTCTTCTGGAGTCTTTTGCCTTTGAGGGCTTCTCCTACATGACATGGGTCTAGAACCACTTATCACATGGTTCGCTTCCAGACCATGTCACGGCGTACGAGCTGTGGTTCAACCATCGTGCTAATATCCATGTCGCCCACGTTTGGGGGTCCCTCGCCTGCGTCTGGTACATTGAGGACCAGCAAGGGTCCAAGGTCTCACCTCGAGGTCGAATGTTTACATTCCTCGGCATCTCTGCATGGTCAAAGGCCTGGCACTTTTGGCACCCTGCTCACCATCACATTGTTGAGTCTCGAGATACTCTCTTCTTTGAGGCTCTCACCTATCGTGACTTGTCCAGAATTCTGTCGCTAGCCTTTGACCACGTTCCTATTTGTGTGGCTTCTCGCCAGATGGAGGAGTCTAGTCCTGTAGATGGGTCCGTCCGGGCCTCCTCACCTGTGTTGCGGTCTCCGTCTGCTGACAATCCGGCCATCGTGGTTCTTGGTCTAGTAGCCCCTCTGACACATCTGACCCCATGCCAGTGTCAGACCCCTCTGACACACTTGATCCCGTGCCAGTGTCGAACCCCTTTCAAACACCCGATCCCGTGCCAGTGTCGGTCCCCTATGACACACCTCATCCCGTGCCAATGTCGGTCTCCTTGGGCACACCTGATCTTGTACGAGCATCAGTCCCCTCAGGCAAACCTGATTCTATGCCAGTGTCACTCCCTTGAGGCATACCTGATCTTGTGCAAGTGACAACATCTCTAGTCACACCCACTCCCGTCCATGCACGTATTTCCCTTGGCTATGGCCTAGTAGCCTTCTCTACCGCCTCAACATCAGGCTACTCCCGGGAGCCCGTTGGTCATCTCCAACCACTAGCCTCTAGGGCTCAAGGGGATTGCTGAATCAGCGCCTAGACGCGCGCCTTATAGTGTTCAGAGTGGCGAGCCTGGCACAAAGACCCTTGGCCTTACTGTCCAGGAAAAATATACAGATGTGCATCCAGCATTTTCTTTCAGTTACGAGTTGGTATCCCGAGAGTTCTTGGTCGGTTGCGATGCCATAGCCGACCTTGTCGTGGTCAGACCGAGTCCGGAGGCCTGTGTCTTAGCCACCCAGAGCTCTCCCTCAACGATGCCTGATCTAGGCACATTGAAGAAGGCACTCTCAACTCAAGATGTAGTCTTGTGACGTGCTTCTTGTGAGGATGAGCTCAGTACCATCCGTGAGCACGGTGTCTATGAGCTTTTTGACCTTCTGCCTGGGCGTAAGGCTACAGACAAAGTGGTTCTTTCGTAATAAGGTGAAGTTTGGTGGCACACTGGATTGCTACAAGGCTTGCTTGACAACCAAGGGCTTCTCACAGGTTGATGGTGTAAATTTCACTGACACCTTTGCACACGTTGGCTCGTGCTCTGTTTGGGGTTAATGCTCACCACGACTAGGACCTGTGCCAGATGGATGTAAAGAACATGTTCCTCTATGGCACCTTAGAGGAGGAGATCTACATAGTCTGGCCACCTATATTTGTAGTCAGTGACAAGGTCTGGCGTCTGCGCAAGAAACAGTCACCTAGGTGCTGGAACTTGGAGATCACCAGCACACTGACACGTGCCGGTTACGTACAAAGTAACGATGACTTGTCCCTCTTTCTAAGACAGACAGTTGAGAGATTCACCGGCATCCTGGTCTACGTGAACGATCTCCTGCTTGTGTCTCTTCCTATGGAGGTCATGAAGGAGGCTAAGGCAGCCCTTAACGTTGTCTACATGATGAAGGACCTTGGCCCTGTAGCTGTGTTTCACGAGATGGAGATCGTATGTGATCGTCAGCTGTAGACACTCTTGTTACATCAGGCACGTTATGCCCGCTTTGTGGAGGAGCAGTTTGCTTACTACCTTGGTACAAATCCCACACCCTCCACCCCCATCACACCTGATAGACAAGATGCTCCGAATATGGACGATCTAGCACAGCAATGAGAGATAATGGACGTGACCCTTTACTTGAGCCTGATTGGCTCTTTCATGTACTAGGCCACAACCACACGACCCGACATTGCCTTTGCCATAAACCTCCTTGCACAGTTTTCACAGTTTCCTCAAGCGAGGGCCCTTCACATGGTTGTGCAAGTGGTGCAGTACGTGGTCTCCACACCGTACCTCGGACTCTGTTTTCAACGGCAATGTTTGATGGTAGTCGACAGCTACACAGACTCTGTATGGATGTGGAGTCTTGATGGGCGTAGTAGGACAGGCTACGTGTTCCTCCTGGGTGGCACCGTTATGTCGTGACACAGTGGCAANTGTACTAAGCTGCCACCACACGACCCGGAATTGCCTTTGCCATAAACCTCCTTGCACAGTTTTCACAGTTTCCTCAAGCGAGGGCCCTTCACATGGTTGTGCAAGTGGTGCAGTACGTGGTCTCCACACCGTACCTCGGACTCTGTTTTCAACGGCAATGTTTGATGGTAGTCGACAGCTACACAGACTCTGTATGGATGTGGAGTCTTGATGGGCGTAGTAGGACAGGCTACGTGTTCCTCCTGGGTGGCACCGTTATGTCGTGACACAGTGGCAAGCAGGATTGTATTGCACGTAGCTCATCACAGGCTGGGTATGTTTCCTTAGAGGCTGGGGCTGCAGAGGCGGTGTGGCTATAGTGTCTGTTTTGAGAGTTCCATCAGTCTGTACCTTGCATTGTTCTACACTGTGACAACCAGAGTGCTCTTGTAAATGTAGAAAACTCTAGTGTGTTTCATGTACGCTCAAAGAAAATTACTGTGGGCATCACTTTGTGCATGGTCTTATGGAGCGATAGGTGATTACCGTCACCTAGGTTGGCACGGACATGCAGCGGGCTGATTTCTTGACCAAGGCACTCGCACACGGAAAGTCCATGGTGGTCATTTTATGGTCCGGCTTTGCCCCTTGCCTAAGAGTGGCTGAGAGTCAGGTGTGTGAGCATGGACTGTTGAGTATCTTGTTGCAAACCTGAGGTAGTTTTGCACGTGTATGGACATGCGTACCATCAGGTCATGGGGAAGTGTTGTGATGTGAGTCGTCCCCGTCTGTTTGTACAGTTTATTGTGACCACTTGTTCGTGTCCATGCTCGTGCAGATCCCTGGTGCGGACCCGGCTGGTGCCAGAGCACCGACGGGTGGTGGCTCCACCCACCAGCAGCTGCCAGACAGCTTCCACAACATCCCGGGTGCTTGTTGTGATGCTCTGTAGTTTTTCTGTTGTCGTAGGAGTTTTCTTGATGAATTGGCTTCTGAGCCCGATTTCCATGTTTTGCATTTTCTGTCCACTCATCGATGTGGGAATTGTACATGTGACCAGTCCTAGTGTCTGGCTCAATGTTTTTCATCTCTAGGTTTGGACGGTAAAACGTTTGGATACCTGTGCGCAGAGTTACGCCCAAAATAGTGGTTCTGGGCCAATTTTAGGACAAACTGACACTGTCACGTGCGTCACTTGCTATGCGCCGCAGCATGTATTTATGCTGTGTACTCGTCAGATGTCATCTCTCTCTACATTACTGAGATATTGGAGCTTATGAGACTTTGTGTGTATCCCTAGCCTGACCCTTGTTGTTTCTTGCACCTGCTTGCTTGCTTGTGCACCAGTTGACTGGACAGTGTCGCCACGTTAGCAGCAGCAAGGCTAGGAAGCTTCTTAATAGTTTCTCAACCAGAGAGCTCTTGCCATTGCACAAAATCTAGTATATTCCATGCATGCACAAAGGACACTACTAATGAGCATCAATTTGTGTACTATTTTATGGAATATGTGATATTCGTCATCACGGACGGCATAGACATGGAATATGCGGACTACCAAAGCACTGGCGGAAGGAAAGTTCATGGTGGCCATTCCTTGTTATACTTTGCCCCTAGCTTGAGGGTGGCCGAGAGTGGGATGTGCATGCCTACACATTTGAGCATCGTGTTGCAAACTAGTACCAGTTCTACACATGTACAGACATGTCTACCATCGGGTCATGGGGGAGCGTTGTAATTGTGAGTTATTCCCGTCTGTACATACACTTCGCTATGACAACTCGGACGTGTCCATACTCATGTACATCCCTCATGCGAATCCTGCTAGGTGGTGATCCATCCATCCGTAGCTGCACGACAGCTGCCACAGTATTCGGAGGACACTCGCCCTTTTGATGCAACCTCTAGAGTTTTATTGGCGGACTGACCTTGAGCCTTATGTACACGTTTTTTCATTTGTGTAGTTGTTGCATCTGACTTGAGACACTGCATCCTTAGGTTCAGGTGGTGCTGCATTCGGGTGCGTGTGCACTCAGTTTTGGCCAAAACAGTGGTTCTGGGTCGGGTTGTGGGCAAATTAACCCTGCCGCGTGCGTCACCCCCCATGCGCCGTGGAAGTTATTTTTTGTCAAGTTGTCACATTGAATCCTTTTCAGCTTATGATGTTATGCTCGTCTCCCCAAGTCATTTGTTATGCTCGTCTCCCCAAAACATTTGCTGTTCTCACATCTATGTGTCAGCTGAATGGGCACGAGTGCCACGTGAGCGAGAGTGGAGCTTGGACAACAGAGCTTCTAGGCCTCTTCTCATTAAGACTTGTCTGTCCCCACACAGCCCAGCCAAGCTTTTCAGGCTACTGCTACACGTCATGAGGTGAAATTCGTTGATATTGTCTTGAAAGGCACAAGAAATGGCTGTGAAAGGTCAGAGTCACAAACACAGTAAAGAAAATGAGCTGATAGTGGGGATGCTCCCCTCCCTCTCACATTGTCAAGGATGTGTGAGGGATCGCACCAGCTCTCTATCCAATTCAGGGCAAAGGAAGCAAAGACAAGGAAGACAGTGGTTCTGCCTCAGAAGCCCGCACAGCCCAAGTGTTAAAATGTGCTTTAGAATCTGGACTTTTTGCACTTGACATGTGACGAGTCAGAGAAGGCAAACATGGTCACAGGCACGATCAAGGCCACTCCTGCTACCACATGGCCACTACAGCTGACCAGGATGAAGTGACGTGGAATTCCCCCAGAGGCAACGGATTGGCATATGTGCAGGTGAGAGCTCCTCAGCCTCAAAGGTTTGCATGACATCGCAAATGAAACGAGCCCACCAACGTCACCATAGACAGCCTGTGTATGCACTGGCTGTCAACGGCAGCAATGCCCTATCGCCGGATCCAGGGCATCCAACAACCATTCACTTCACCGAGGTGTTTCACCCATATTCACCCAAGTCCATGCATCCCACTCTTTTTGGCCGCACATTTCACCTCAGACAGAAAACTCTTTGCTGCGGTACACCGCTTGCAGCTGAGGCTCACCTCCACCATCATACTTGTGGTTTTGTTCATCACGCGGAAAGGGGCATGCCAACAAGGTACCAGCGTAGATGGTGTATCGAGTACAGGATAGAATCAGACACCAGAGTAGATGCAATGCACCAAGCACCAATTGTAACACGGCGACCTAGTCGTGGTACAAAATAGATCACTACCCCTTGGGTAGAACCGACCATAAACTACCAACTGGGTATTTTTACACCCAAACAGGTAATCTGGGTAAGTCGGGTATTATCCCAAATACAAATATCTGCCAGGTCAGGATTTCCCCTTTAGCTGATTGGTTAGTAGTTAGCCTTAGTGGAAGAGGATGGACCGTCCAGGTCCATCCGATGACATTAGCACGGCAGGAAAATATCCTGCAACATCCTGCCCTATGACGATACGTTGGTCGGTGGGACGCGCTCCGGCGTCCACCCTGTGGGATTTTACCTGCTGGTTGAGCCGTCGAGGCTAACCATTCTGTTCCGAGGGCTCTTTCTTACTACTCTACCCATCTACGAACTTCGTTTTGTTACATTGGTATCAGAGCCACGTCACGATTCTGGAGACCTACGACTTCCGCGCTTCACTTCATCGGGACCCGGGGTCCCTGACGGGCGGACAATGTTTGCACTCCTCCAGTTCGGAGGCCATGTCAGAAAAAATCCCCCCGGACACTTGCTCGCGTCCTACTTCCGGTCGGCGCAGTCGTGCGATGTTGACCGATGGGCTGCGCCGCGCCCAACGGGCTGCGCACGGGGTAAGCCGAGGGCCACCGATGGGCCAAGACGTGAGCAGAGAAAAGCGCCATGGCGTTAAGCCGCCATGGCGCGCTTCGATGGCGCTTCACCGTTACTCAACAGCCGTGCGCCAAACCACTGCGAAGCCGCAGCCGAGCATCCGAGCTCCACGCCCGTCCCAACGCGGGACCCGGGAACAGTAAACCGAAGTCGGGCGCTTCGGTTTTACTCCCGGCCCCGCTTTGGCGTAGTGGCGCTCGCCGACTGGGGAAACGCGCTTCGCGCGTCCCTTGCGGGTGAAACCCCCCCGCAAAGAAGCCGGCGACGCTGGGCATTCCAGCAAGCCGGACGGACACCCTCCAAGGGCGGCAACCCGCCTGCTGGTGCGACCAGCAGGCGACGGCCTGCTGGTGCGACAAGCAGACGCCCGCCTGCTGGTGCGACCAGCAGGCGACGGCCTGCTGGTTTGCCCAGCAGGCGCCCACCTGCTGGTGCGACCAGCAGGCGACGGCCTGCTGGTTCGCCCAGAAGGTGCCCGCCTGCTGGTGCGACCAGCAGGCGACGGCCTGCTGGTTCGCCCAGCAGGCGCCCGCCTGCTGGTGCGACGAGCAGGCGACGGCCTGCTGGTGCGACCAGCAGGCGACGGCCTGCAGGTTCGCCAAGCAGGCGACGGCCCGCTGGTGCGACCAGCAGGCGACGCTCTGCTGGCGTTGCCAGCAGCGACAATGGCTGCGCTGGCATCACCAGCAGCAGCAAACGCCCTGCTGGCGCTGCCAGCTGCGGCAATGGCTGCAGTGGCATCGCCAGCAGCAGCGAACACCCTGCTGGCGCTCCCAGTAGCGGCGATGGCTGCGCTTGCATCGCCAGCAGCAGCGCACGCTCTGCTGGCGTTGCCAGCAGCGGCAGAATCTGCGCTGGCGCTGCTAGCAGCAGCGCACGCCCTGCTGGCATCGCCAGCAGCGGCAGAGGCTGCCCTGGCGCTGCCAGCAGCAGCGCACGCCCTGCTGACGTAACCAGCAACGGCAGAAGCTGCGCTGGCGCTGCTAGCAGCAGCGCACGCCCTGCTGGCGTTGCCAGCAGTGGCAAAAGCTGCACTGGCGCTGCCAGCAGCAGCGCACGCCCTGCTGGCGTCGCCAGCAGCGGCAGAGGCTGCCCTGGCGCTGCCAGCAGCAGCGCACGCCCTGCTGGCGTCGCCAGCAACGGCAGAAGCTGCGCTGGCGCTGCCAGCAGCAGCGCACGCCCTGCTGGCGCGGCCAGCAGCGGAAGAGGCTGCACTGGCTTTGCCAGCAGTAGCGCACGCCCTGCTGGCATGGCCAGTAGCGGCAGTGGCTTCTCTGGCTTCGCCAGCAGTAGCGCACGCCCTGCTAGCGTCGCCAGCAGCAGCAGAAGCTACGCTGGCGCTGCCAGCAGCAGCGCACGCCCTGCTGGCGTGAACAGCAGCAGCAGAGGCTGCTCTGGCTTTGCCAGCAGCAGCGCACGCCCTGCTGGCGCGGCCAGCAGCGGCAGAGGCTGCTCTGGCTTCACCAGCAGCAGCGCACGTTTTGCTTGCGCTACCAGCATCGGCAAAGGGCTGCTCGGCACCGCTAGCAGCAGCTGACGGTTGGCTGGATTTTGCCAGCAGCAACGAGCATGGTGCTGGCGCTGCCGGCAGCGGCAAAGGGCTGCCTAACACCGCCAGCAGCAGCTGACGCTCGGCTGGTTTTACCAGCAGCAACGAGCGTGGTGCTGGCGTTGCCGGCAGCGGCAAAGGGCTGCCTGGCAACGCCAGCAGCAGCTGACGCTCCGCTGGCTTTGCCAGAAGCAACGAGCGCAGTGCTGGCGTTGCCAGCAGCGGCAAAGGACTGCCTGGCACCGCCAGCAGCAGCTGACGCTCGGCTGGCTTTTCCAGCAGCAACAAGCACCTTACGGGCATAGCCAGCAGCGGTTAAGGGCTGCTTGGCATCGCAAGAAGCGACTGACGCTCTGGTGGCTTTGCCAGTAGCGAGCACCCTGTTGGCGTTGCCAGCAATGGCAAGCAACCTGCTGGCATTGCCAGTAGCGGTAGGGGTTGCCTGGCACTCCCAGTAGCAGTTCGTGCACTGCGGCGTTGCCAGCACCGGGAAGGGCTGCCCTGGCACCGCGAGGAGCAGCAGACACTCGGCTGACTCTTCCACGAGCAGCGAGCGCCCTGCTTGAGTTGATAGCGGAGGCACACGCCGTGCTGGTGGCACATGCCTTGCCGGCATTGCCAGCAGCGGCAGAGGCTGCTCTTACATCGCTAGCAGCAACGCACGCCCTGTTGTCTTTGCCAGCAGCGGTGCACATCTTACTGGTGCTGCCAATAGAAGCAAGAGCCCTGCAGGCACCACCAGCAGCGGTATGAGATGTGCTAGCATCGCCAACGGCAGCACACACCCTGTTGTTATGGCCAGAAGCGGTAGAGGCTGTGCTATTGTTACAAATAGCAGCACACTCTCTACACGCACGGCCACTTCAAATGGATGAAACAAAGTAGAAAAACCTAGGAGTGCGTGTTCGAGTGCACCTCCCCTATCTCGGCCCTAGCCACTGGCTAGCGGAGGCCTTGGGGGTTTAGGGGCAACAAAGAATTCTTTGCTCATTCAAAGCTAGCAAGCACACTATGGCAGCACGCCAGCAGTGGGCCTGTTGGCAGAGGGCCTGTAGTGGGCAACGGTGTGCTAAGACCGTCCCGCCCCCCCCCGACAATGGGTTGGATAGCCCAGCGCACAAACTTGTTTAGTAATGGCTTGATCCACATGGGCATGCTCAATGGCGGCATAACCAATGATGGCTTGCCAATCGGCAACAGTGACCATGCTGAACCTCCCCAACAGGGGCATGGTCCACACTGGCACATCCTAAAAGTGATGGTGTACTGTGTTACCTCTTCTAAAAAGAGGTACGGGCCATGTTAGTTTGCCTAGTACTGGCATGCGTTGTGTCAGTATAAGCAACACAACAAGGTTGATGTCGGCACAGTCAACATCTGTAAATCCTTATCTCAACCTGTTGAGACCTATTAGCAGAATATGCCATCATGCTACTTGTGACCAGTTGGTCATGAACGATAGCATTAGCACAAACTATACACGACGGGATTGCTTCCAAAAGTAAATGCCAGTGAGAACATCTATTCCCGCACTCTCCCTCCTCACACTCCTTGGTCAATGACCAAAGGTTGAGCAAGGGGAAGAGATCAGCAGTTGCGAGAGGACCTTATGGTACCTCAACACTGATCTTTATTGCTCAAAGCCATGGACGGCACAAGCAAAAGAACCTATGAGGATAATGACAAATGCTGAAAATCTCTAGCTGTCGCAATGCCACACATAGTGGCACTGCCAGCTGAGTTAGCCAGAAGATCCAATGCTCCAGCAACCTGTCTATGACGAGGTATTGGCTTGGGGATCACGATCGCTCTTGATCGTAAACCTGGTACAGCATGTCTCATACACTACAAGCAACACCATGACATCCAGATGGTTAATCCTCTGGACAACAAGGATGTCGCCATTGGGTACAATGTCAGGGACAAAACTTCTACCCTAGACACGTCTCTAAAATTGGAGATTCTGAGTTGTACTCATGAAGGCGTTGATTCTTTGCAATCCCATCCACCCAACCATGGTGTCTTGTACATCGATTTTAATGGTGGACGCATGCACCAAGCATCCGTGACGTACGTCAAAGTGCATGCTTCGGTTACATGAAGCATATGTGCTGAGGCACAGGCTCATAATGTTGTACAACATCAAAGCAACCTCAACAGGCGCATCTGAGTCGCATCTTATCATAGACAGAGCTACAAGTGTCAAACCATGTGCTGCAACATGATGAACGACAGTGCTCAAACGCATGTCAGTACTGGCAAAGCAATGAGCCGGAATGCATGTCGTCCACAACAAAAGCCCATGAGGCTCTAAGCTCGTGATACGTGACACATGCAATCAGTAGCCTTCATGCTTGAAGGCATATCATGAATTGACACTGTTCAGGTCATGAACATAGTTCATCTCTCTGTCTCCTGGACCACATATACAGAGTACACAACATACTCGGGACATGTTCCAAGTCAGCCACACCTGTGGTGAAACTCTTGGTCATATAACTTACTTGACGATACGTCAACTCACTTGTCCGTGGCATCAAATGTCCGGCATGTGCCTTGGCTGCTCGTCAATCCAGTGTTTAAGGTGGATGCAAACTTCTATCCAAGAAGGCATCATCTTCTAACACCAATTCGGAACAAAACCAAACGGGCGAGCTAATGTTGAAGGCTCTAATGAGCATGCTCTTTACGAGTCCTAATACCTTAACATGCTCAGTTAGAGCAAGGTGTTATATAGCACGAGGAGGCATGGTTGTATCCCCATGTTCTCACTTTGCTTGGTCCATGTCGACACACGGATGAGGAACATTGTTGAATGTGTCATGGAATTTCTTCATGGCCATATACACAATGTACGATGCAAGGAGGACAGCTTCCACCTTGTCTCCACTGTGAGGGTTTCTCTTACCATGATGTAGTCCACAATGGACTTTGATGGCCAGCATGGTCAAATCTCAACCATGTTTGCAAGCATGGAGATACCATGGTTAAGAAGCGGCAAGAGGGGTCTGTACTCACACTGTGACACATACCACTCTGTCATAACAATTGATGTTGGATGATTCATGAAGAGCAACACTCCACGTGTTACGTGCTTCATAATCCTCGAACTCCTATGCTACAGCTAGGGCTCGGGAAGACAATGTGCAAGTGTGCTACTATCGAAGACACTCACCATCATGGCTGCGTGTCAGTACTCGAAGTGCACTAAGGATGTTCATGCCTGCCATACACATGGCAAGGTCAAAACCTAGCATGATCCAACCAACTGCAAAATATTTTGGATGACACCTCTACGACGGTGCCATCTACCCAGCATCTAAATCATTACAGCTGGCCTTTAAGCTAGTATAGCTGTAAATTTGAAACCACTCATAGCCCCTCATTCTGTCATGCACAGTACGGGCACTTAAGTCATTATCCTGATGACATCTACTTCACCCGAATGTGCACTACTCGATACCTTGCCGATCCAGTCCGGCAGTTGCTCATCTATAGAGCACTGTTTGATTTCCATTGGGATATACATGACGCCCTTGCTCACTCCTCAGCAATGGGCGTAGTGCCTACTTTACGCACTGAAACCAGGTCATAATCTGGTATTGTAAGCATGGTTATGTGATTACATAACAACATCATGCTGTACAGCCCAACGAGATTCCCATTGGATGACGATATTTCGTCAAACTCATGGTGATATGGTCTACCCATAAGACACTCTGGTGTTCACCGTTGGTTATAGACAACCTAGGGTGACTAAAAACACCAGATGTAGCCTTCCAAGGCAATGAGCAATGATCAATGGTCCACACACTGTAGAAGTGTACTTTTGTACCAATGCTCTCCAATGCTTTTCTTTAGACATCTCCCAGATGTTTCGAGAAGCACAGGGCACCCCTGTATGTTTACGTGCTCCTTTAAGGATTGACACGTACCGTGGACATGTCTTCGTATTGTGCAAGCAAAGCACAAACCATACTAAGGTACACAACAGTCTAACTTCTTTTCATCCTAGAAAGTATGGGATGTAATTGACGTTCAAGTTGGATGACATTGCTCGAGTAATCCGAGTATGATCACCTTCCTTCAGTGACCACACTCGAAGCTCCCAACTTCCACGGCAATGACCCATTTCACACCTTCAGTCATGCTACTGATGTGTTCGGGTGATTCACAAATACCTGTGCAAAACACAACTACAAACATTCATGTGGCATTTCGTTACCCGTTTCTTCCAACAATCTTAACGTCGGATTTTTGGGTCTCATCCACCGCGTTACTCAAGACTGGGCACTTGGCAACTTTGCAATGTGCAATGAACACTCTTCTGGTCTAAGAAGATGGGTTGTGTGTCCAAGCACATCACACTACCCGAGATTATCTCCACACTGTGGAAAGTCTTAGACCACACGGCATCCAATGGTACCCACTCGTCCGTCGAGTGCAGGGACGGCAGGCTTCAGGTGCCTTCCGTCTAGGTCTCCGTGTTACCAAATGACAGTCTCATCCGTCATCACATTATGGTAGACACGTGTGCTGGGAGACCTATGCTGTGACAACGTCATGTATCGGACACGCTTGGCACTGTCCCATATAATGCAAGACCATATGGTCTTCAATGTTCAGTTGGTCCGTAAGCATTGTCACATGACATGTTTAAACTTGTTTCATGGCGCCGACACCGGCCCACCATGTCAGTTTTTGAGCCAAGAGCTCCATCAGGAATGGTTGTTCAGCCAACCCAACTGAACCGGCTATGGTAGCCACATGTGGACCTGACCACATGCAAAACTTCCCTGGGGTTTTCTTAGTTGAAACCCTAGTGGAGGATGAGATTGAGTTTGAGTGACCACGCCCCCGGGGGTACCACCCTGGCGTGTGCCCCACGAAGAGAATTTTCCTTCGGGAACGGTGGCACATTGTTGTGGCCCAACAAGTATTTTCCCGGGCACTTGTCGCGAGGACGCTCCTCAACAAAAAGGGGAGGACGCGTCGCTGCAATTCCAAGGCTGAACACCCACAAAGCCCACCAGGAAATTCATTTTCCATCTCACAGCTTTCTCTTCGATATCCAGCATGAAAACCCCATGCTCAAGCATGGAAGATGTTGTTGCTGTGTCAACATAAGATGAGTGATGTCTCACCAAAACCGATGCACGAAGCTTCGTCGAACCTTCAAGCATCAAAGCCACATGTGCATGGACCCTCTTGTGGGTTCTCGTGATGGAATGTCTTGCTTCGGTATGAAGCTGACGCATACTTGCATCATGAGAAAAGATGAGCATGTAACATGGATACATGCACTGGAAAATACCATGTGCTCGTATAGCACGTCTCACACAACTTCCTTTAGACACAAGCGTCATGTTGATGTTTCAACCGCTCTTTGTACCTTCCCTACGTGGTTGGTTTGTCGAGTGAACCTCTTTCCCTTGCAAACTGAGGACGGTTTGCAGCTAAAGGGGGAGGAATGTAACACGGCGACGTAGTCGGGGTACAAAATAGCTCACTACCCCTTGGGTAGAACCGACCACACACTACCAACTGGGTATTTTTACACCCAAACAGGTAATCTGGGTAAGTCGGGTACTATCCCAAATACAAATATCTGCCATGTCAGGATTTCCCCTTTAGCTAATTGGTTAGTAGTTAGCCTTAGTGGAAGAGGATGGACTGTCCATGTCCATCCGATGACATCAGCACGGCAGGAAAATATCCTGCAACATCCTGCCCTATGACGATACGTTGTTCGGTGGGACGCGTTCCGGCGTCCACCCTGTGGGATTTTACCCGCTGGTTGAGCCGTCGAGGCTAACCATTCCGTTCCGAGGGCTCTTTCTTACTACTCTACCCACCTACGAACTTCGGTTTGTTACACCAATGCCCCATATAATCCATTGGCGGTACCTCCGCACCAAGCTGGTATGAATTGGAATCAGAAAGTAGAGTCCATCCAATTCACTAGCGATAACTGATTATTCCGAATGCGACCCAAGCCAGGTGGCACTCCCACTCCACACCCGAGCAAGCCAAAAGAATGGGTTGAGCAGGGTGCCTACACAGACGGCTCCACACCCACCCTAGACAGAGCATTGCTGCGCCTTCTACTGATCAAAACTGCACCGGGACCCGCAAGGTGCTGAGGGTGCACAGCAGCAGAGGAGCATGAGCGCTTAGGCGGTCCTCACGTTGCGGAGTGCGGCGAGGAAGGGTGCGGTGTCCGACGGCGACAGGGGGAAGGAGAGGGCCTGCCTGGTCAAGGCCTGGCCCGGAGCGGACAGAACGTACTGGCCCCACTTCTTGACGAGGCCAGCGGTGGGGAACTGGCCGGCGGGCGTGGTGTAGTCGCTGCGCCACAGGCTGAGGATGAACGACACGAGGGGGTACGTCTTCACGCCGCGCTTGTACACCAGGCTCGTGCGCGACCACGACGCCACAGGACTCGGGAATGGGCGCGTCAGTGCAGCGGCGACGTCGCCCGTCTGCGCCGTGAAGTAGTTGCCGGCCAGGTTGGGCACGGACACCTCCAGCAGGTTGCTGGCCTTGAACGTGACGAGGCCGATGCCCGTCTGCATGTACGAGATGCCGTTGGCCGTCTGCGCGAGCCTCGACGCCAGCGCGTTGTTGCCCGTGGCCTTGATGGCGTTGTCGGCCCACAGAATGGTGTCCACGGCAGAACCTGGGCCACCTGCAGATGGTTGCACGTTGGCGGGCCACGACGCACGC
>SZWC01001208.1:13347-48382 GCA_023375785.1 Penium margaritaceum | reverse complement strand
AGAGAGAGAGAGAGAGAGAGAGAGAGAGAGAGAGCAGTAGGACAGAAACAGGCATGGCCACGGTGAGAGGTGTCATACGGAGAGGTAGGTGACGATGACGTTGGTGGCGCCTGCAGCATCAGCACGGACGATAGGCTGTGGCCCACCAGCCACACCGGCGACGCCAGCGGCAGCCCAACTCTTGATGGTGCCGCTGAAGATACCCAGCAGGTTGGCGGCGGAGATCTTGCGCGTGAACTTGAGGTCAGCCTTGCGCACGAAGACGCTGAAGCTCGTGTACGTCTGCACCGCCACCGCCACAAACACACCCAGCACCAAGACACACGCCAGCACCGCACCGCAGCGCAATCAAGTCAGCATGGGTATGCTCGTGGACATGCGACATGCAATGTGTTCGCATACACTTTTTTTGCACAGGTGTATCGAATCAAGTGCAGAGGAATCATCCATGGCAGAACGCGGCGCGGGAAATGCAGCTCATTGAATGCATGTCGCGGCGCGAAGAAGGACAAAGACTTTCACATTCAGCACAGCGGCAGTGGACGCGCTTCTGCAATTCTGCAAGGCAGCCCAAGGAAAGGTGTACGACCCGCAGCAGCTTTGCGTCAGCGACGAGTGGGAGATGAAGCGTTAGGCGAATGCGATGTGAGGGCATGCATGCGAGGACAGCAGTCACTGATTGAGCTGCGAGGGGCGCCCGAAAGGTGAGAGTCTGTGGGAGGTGGAGGTGTATTATTTTGTTGCGTCGTTTGAAATTCTGCGTTAGTGGATTATTTTGTTGCTTCGTTTCGGTGTTCTGCGTTTGCCTACTCACCACGGGGATAGTGATTCGGCTGATACCGGCCGCCTTTGCCTCTTGCTCGTCTCCCGCCGTGATGGCGTCAGTGAAGCCCACCACGTAGCGGCCCTTGATCCACCCGTCCACGCCGTCGGGCGCGTTGGTGTTGCGGTACGCGTCCAGCTTTGCCACCTGTCCGGGACGCGCATTGAACGAGTTGATGGTGATCTGAATGTACGCAGCCACGGATCCCGCGCCGCCCAACGAGTTGGTTGTGGCACCAGCGGCACCGGTCGAGTAGGACAGCAGCAGCGCTGCAGCGGCTAGTACCAGAGCCAGAGCGGGCAAGGAGACAGACCGCGCCATGATGATGTCCGTTCGCGGTACAAACTACAGGAACACAGTTGCGGGCAGTGGATGAAGGCTCGTCGTCAGATTGCTCGTCGGACTGAACATCGACAGCCCCGTCGGATGAACGATGAAGAGAAAGTACAGGCTCGTCTTTTAAACGCTTGTCACGCAAGCTCCAACGACCCCGCCCATACATGTGCAACGGCGACTCCAGCCCTAACGCAGGCAAACGGCCGCCTGTGCGCTCCGCATGACCCGCCCTACATTCGTGACGTTGCGGGGGACCCACCCCAGGACCGAACGTCCACCGAACATTCGAGCCTTAGAGGTCACGCGCCGCATCACGTACGCCAAAAGTGCATCGGACGGCCACAGCAACCCGTCGCCGTGTCGGTGGCGGCGGCGGCCTAAGGATGCCCAATGAGGAGGAGGAGGGCTTTCCAGCGTAGATAACGCTTTTAGTAGCGGCATCCGCGCCTCTGCGTGTGTCCTCCCACTCGCGTGTCCTCTTTTGGCCGTAAGTCGTGCGCTTCGAAAAGTGGCTCTCTGCCATCGTCCACTGGCCTAAAAAGTTGTCGGTCTCTTGAGAGAAATGTCTCTTCGCTAGATCTCCCACAGGCGCACACGCTATCCGATGAGAAATCGCGGCGACTAGCTACGACGCATTCAGATCTTTCTGGGCACAGGGTACCAAGCGCTGGTCCGCTCCGCGGTCGCAGCTGTTCGGGAACTGATGTGTGAGCGATGTCGTGCTTGAGGGCGACGCGTGTCGCGGTAAATAGGGGAAGAAGAGAGAGGAGACTGTCGGCTTTGCTTTGTTGCTCCCGTCGTCAGCCACCGTCTAGTGCCGCAGAGGAGAGGAGGGAGGAGACTGTCTAGAGCCGCAGAATTAGGCCGCATATGACATCCCTCGCGCCGCAGAGGCTCAACGCGCTCGAGCCGCGTTGAACCAACAAGCGCATTTTTTTCGGAGGGCGCTTCTGCGCGACGCCACAGACTGTTCTGTCAGTGAGAGTGTTATACAATACATAATCGTGAGGCAGCTCAATCGTGCGACGCCAGAAGTGCCCGAGTCCTCGTGTTGTCCATTTGTTTCAACTGGACCGGCCGCAATGGACGAGAATTAGAAATGTCTACAATTTTCTCGGTAGGGAAATCGTCTGGGTTACTCAATAGACAAAACAAG
Source organism: Penium margaritaceum (assembly GCA_023375785.1). Lineage (NCBI taxonomy): Eukaryota > Viridiplantae > Streptophyta > Zygnematophyceae > Desmidiales > Peniaceae > Penium > Penium margaritaceum. The sequence continues at coordinate 46,067 of SZWC01001208.1, read as the reverse complement.
ACTTCGTCTTCATTGTATGGCATGGATCGATGTCTTGCAAAGAAATGAAGAATGTCTACATTGCGCATTATTACGCCCTCATACAGTTCCCAAAGCAGACACTTGTCATGTCACGTTCCAGACGTTCTGCTCTACATACCTCCATTCCGGGTGTCGAATGCGCGACGTCCTACGTGTGATGAAGCTGCTCCAAATGCATGAGTTTACATTTAATCCACCATTTGCAGGCACCTCGAATCAATCCATTGCCTAGTATATGGCATGATTCTAGGTTGCGCTGTTCACCGTTTGGCACCCATCACATGTGAATTATGCTATATGCAGGAGCGGCCAATACCCTCGAGTTTTAAAGTGTGTGTGTCTCGTGCGTTGGCAGTGCCCTACAGCCTGGTGATTTTGATTTTAGCTGTTTCATTGGTGGCTGAATCTCGGAAAATTTCTTATTTCATCGAATTTATCCAAGCATCAAAATCATTAAGACACTACATGATCGAATTCAAAGTGCCACTACTCTTTTTTGTTTTCAGAAGTATACCAACAAACCTGTTTTGTTCACATCATGGTCGCTCCTAAGTGTCAGAACATAATCAACTTATCAAGTGCGACGTTTGAATTCGTCTTCATTGCACTAGGGTTGTGCTTACCGTGTCGTCACTAACGTGACTTACGTGAATGGTCGTTACAGCGAGTTACAATGCGTCACATCGTTGTCATCTCAGTAATACGCATGAAAACTTGACATGGTTGCTTAGATTCAGAAAAACGGGAACACTTGTCACCGAATCAGAGAAAAGAGCAAGAAAGATCATCGAATTTAGGACCCGTTGCGAGTGGGGAGTTGGTTGTGGCACCAGTGGCACCGGTCGAGTAGGACAACAGCAGTGCTACTGCCGCGAGTGCCAGCACCAGAGCGGGTGAGGAGGCAGAGCACGCCATGATGATGACGGCTAAAAATAAGAGGAAAGTGGATACAAGTCTTTGGGTTGGAATGTGGCGACGGTGAGTTAGATATCCGGTAAGGCTTGTGTTTTAAACGCTTGCCTCACAAAGCTTCAACGACCCCGTCCACACTTCGCGACGGTGAATCTAGCCCAAACACAAACAACCAGTCGTCTGTGCGCACTGCGTGGCCCGCCATGCATTCGTCACGTTGCGGGCGAACCCCCATGGCCAAAGACCGACCGTACATCCGGGTGTCTGAGATCACGCGCCGCATCGCCTGGGCCAAAGTGCATCGGACAGCCAGAGCAACCCGCCGCAACGTCGGTGGTGGCCGCGTCCCAAAGATGCCCAATGAGGAGGAGGACGGTAGTCCACAATAGATCTCACTTGCAAACGCACCATCCGCGCCTCAACATGTGGCCTCCCGCTCTTGCGCTTCGACTAGTGGCTCTATGCCATTGTCCACTTGCCTACGGACTTGTTCGTCTCTTCAAAGAAACGTCTCTTTGCTACGTGTCCGGCAGGCGCACATGCTATCCGAAAAGAAATTGAGGCAACGAGGTACGTCGCATGCAGATCTCTCGGGGCACAGGGTACCGACGAAACGCAAGTCTGCTCCCACAGAACGCGATTGTAGCTGTTCTGGAACTGACGGGGAAGCGCATGTCACGCTAAATGGCGACGCGCGTCACGGTCAATAGAGGGGAAGAGCCGTAGAGGGGGAGGGGAGGAGAATGTCCAACACTGTCCAGAGCCACTGAACGAGCCCCGCATGTGACATCCATGGCACCGCAGAGGCTCAACGCGGCGAGCCGCGTATAGCAAACAAGCGCTTTGTATTGCTTCGGCAAGAACTCCGCGACGTAGCCACAGGAAAAGGTAACCCTATTAGGCACCTCCGCGCACCTGACGTGGACGACAGTTGGAGGCTGTCCGATCAGAGACATGTTAAGGGTGCATAACCGGGAAGCAATCTTCCTGGGTGGCAGGATCGCGCGGCAGCTGTTGTGCAGGTGCTTTTTTACGTGGACCAGCCTGTCATTTTGTTATGTAGTGGTGGGACCCAGGACCACAAGCTGGTGCAAAGGAACATATGCGGAAGTTCTGTCGTATGCGCAAGCGCAAAAAAAAGGGTCGAAAATTGTAGGCGATTGGAACCAGAAAATCCTGCACTATCGGACGAGACAACCAAAAAACCAAACGATACTTTCGCATTGCGTGTGATGTCTGTGGACCGGACGGGCGACCGATGTGATTACAATGTTGGTGCGGACATCTCACATCCGGAATGAAACACATGTTGTGTTGAGCACGTGTGATTCCCATGTTTGATGCAACGAACATAAATTAGATGTTTCATTCCACCAGACCACGCGCATTTTGTGATCTTGCACAACAGCCTTTTAGTCATACGTAAGTCACTTTTTCAGCGAGAAAAAATGCCAAGTTGCATCGGACCAGACCAAACGTATTTACTGCTCTTGCACGAAAAACGTATTCTCGGAATTATGTCCGACAATTAGTATGTATCGCAGTCGACAACACACCCTAAGATGGACACTTCACCGTCACATGGAGAACCTCCTTCACCTTCGAGCAAAAACAAATGTATGTTACATCTGACAGGACCACGATAAACCTTTCCATCGAACTGAACATCATTCATTCGTGTTGAAGAACAAACAATGTGTCGTGTCTTACGCCCTAAGCAGAACGAACATAACTTTTAACCTAACATTGCGCATGTCAAAAACGATTTTATTTTCTCCCGTTCTCATAAGTACAAATCAGTTTGCTCCTTTTGCACTGTCAGATGACACAAAAAAACCAAACAATTCTTTTGCATTGCGCGTGATGTCCGGGGACCGGAAGAGGGACCGATGTGATTACAATGCTGGTTCGGACAGCTCACATCCGGAATGAAACACTTGTTGTGTTCAGCACGTGCGATTTCCACGTTAGATGCAACGAACATAAATTAGATGTGTCATTCCACCAGACCACGCATATTTGTTGCTCTCGCACAAACAACCTTTTAGTCATACATAATTTACTTGTTCGTCGAGCAGAAGTACCAAGTTGCATCGGACCAGACCAAACGTATTCATTGCTCTTGCACGACAAATTCATTCTCGGAATTATGTCCGGCAGTTAGTATGTATCGCAGTCGACAGCACGCCCTAAGATGGAAACTTCACCGCCACATGGAGAACCTCCTTCACCTTCGAGCAAAAACAAATACTTGTTACATCTGACAGGACCACGATAAACCTTTCCATCAAACTGAAAATCATTCATTCGTGTTGACAAACAAACAATGTGTCGTGTCTTCCACCCTGAGCAGAACGAACATAACATTTAGCCTAACTTTTTGCACGTCGAAAGAGATGTTTCTTCTCCCGTTCCCATAGGTACAAACCAGTTTGCTCCTTTTGCACTGTCGGACGAGACAACAAAAAACCAAACAACTCTTTTGCATTACGCGTGATGTCCGGGGACCGGAAGAGAGACCAATGTGATTACAGTGTCGGTTTGGACAGCTCACATCCGGAATGAAACACTTGTTGTGTTCAGCACGTACAATTTCTACGTTTGATGCAACGAACATAAATTAGATGTTTCATTCTACCAGACCACGTGCATTTTTTACTCTCACACAAACAACCGTTTAGTCATACATAATTTACTTGTTCGGTGAGCAGAAATGCCAAGTTGCTTCGGGCCAGACCAAACGTATTTACTGCTCTCGTACGACAAACTTATTGTTAGAATTATGTCCGGTAATAAGTATGTATCGCAGTCGAAAACACGCCCTAAGATGGAAACTTCACCGCCACATGGAGAACCTCCTTCACCTTTGAGAAAAAAGAAATATCTGTTACATCTGACAGGACCACGATAAACCTTTCCATCGAACTGAACATCATTCGGTCGTGTTGAGGAACAAACAATGTGTCGTGTCTTACGCCCTGAGCAGAACGAACATAACATTTAGCCTAGCATTTCGCACGTCAAAAACGATGTTTCTTCTCCCATTCTCATAAGTACAAATTAGTTTACTCCTTTTGCACTGTCGGACGAGACAACAAAAAACCAAACAACTCTTTCGCATTGCGCGTGATGCCCGGTAAAAAAAGCGGACCGATACGATAACAATGCTGGTTAGGACAGCTCATATCCAGAATTAACTCTTCTGTCTACAGCACGTGCCATTTCCACAGTCGATGCCATGAACCCAATTAACTTCTTCGCCGAACAGAAACTCTATGATTCATTCGAGGAGACCAAACATATTTTCTGCACTCGCGCAAAACATTTTTCTCCTTTTGTGTACTCACCATTCTTTGTTCTTTTGACATGACAAAAAACGTTTTGCAACTTGAATGTTTCCTCGCATGGCTTCCCACGAGGTCGCATTTATGTCCGTCTGATCAAAATGCATGTAGGACCACCATCTTCAGAATTGGACATTAGATACCTCGATTACACCGCTGATGTCGTCGACATTAAAGCCCATCTGACGGTTGTCGTTGCTTGGGTTGATCTGTCGGTCGGCCGAAGCACGAGGCTCTGTCGTCTCGCTGCTACGGCTGGATTTTTCGCGACGTATTCGGTGAGGTTAAGCAGCCTAAGCCGTCGGTGCTCGATCTAGAGCAAGCCCCCCTTCTTACCTCCCATGAAAGAGTGGGTGTATTACCAATAATGTTACAAATGTGCATCGTCACTGGATCGATAAATTCATCATGCGTGAACAACATTTTTTGAGGTGATAACAACCTTACTGGATACATCAAGAAGTTCTTACAAATTAGTGGAACAATCTACAAGCACATTGAGGAAACAAAAAAACGTTTCTAGTGCTAGATCTAAATAAAATACACATTTTCGAGCGACAAAAATGTGGTCTTCAATTTCATTAACCCGAAAATCCTTTGTTTGGTTTCAACTGGCGAAACAACTTTTCCTGGCTGCACAACAATCCACAAGCGCGAGCTATTTAACTGGAACACCATTCATTCACGTGAGCTGTTTGACTAGACCAAAAGCACATGGCATTCACGCGACAAAAAAATGTTTCATGCAACAAGCCTAGGACACTTAGATTTCGTACATCAAAGCAGTATTGTCTGTTAAATGCACTAAAAGTAAAATTCACGCGAGATGTTTCGTTAGACGAAACAAGCCAACGGAAAATGATTTTGCACTGGAGTTTGTACCGCAAAACAACTATTTGTTCAAAGCAAGAAAAGGTTCTAAGGTTTTGTTAACAGAACCGTTTTTCTTCTTTCATGCGACATAAGAACATTTCTTCTCAAGAAATATTGTCCGGCTGTTCTCCGTTTTTGGAGTCGGTATCACGTTCTAAGATGGACGCTGCACAGCCGCATGGAGAACCATTTAGGCGGAGAGAAATACGTGTAACGTCTACAAGACCAAAAAAATCTTCTAAATCTAATGTTCATTATTGTTGATGATAAAATACATGTCATGTCTTGCGCCCTCAGCTAAACTAGCATTTTTCCATGGCATAAACGTTGTTTCTTCTCCCGCTTTCATAAATGAAAAGTCATTATCTCCTTTCGCTTAAGGACCGTCGTTTGTTCGTTTGAGGTGACTGAAAATATTTTGCAACATGAACACTTTCTTGCATGCCTTCTCAGTGGGTCGCGTATACATCCTTGTTGTCAAAGTGACTAATGAACTAAAATATGCTCCGTGTTCAGAATTGAGCATCAGATCATCGTTGAAGTCTAAGCCAATTTGATGGTTGTCGTTGCTTCGGCTGATCTGTTGATCGGCCAAAGCAACAGACCTCCTTTCACCTCGCTGCTACGGCCAGAGTGTCCGCGATATATTAGGTAGCTTTTGACAGCCTGAGTCGTCGATGCTTAATGTAGAGCCCGCCCCCTTCTTACATTCCATGAAAGAAGGGGTGAATTACCAGAAATTGTAGTAATGAGCCTAGGACACTTAGATTTCGTACATCAAAGCAGTTTTATCTGTTCAATGCACTACAAGTAAAAGTCGTTTACTCTAGAGTTTCTACCGAGTAACAACTATCTATTCAATGCACAAAAAGGTTGTAAGGTTTCGTCAACGAAACGAATTCTTCTTTCACGCTACAAAGACCACTTATTCTCAAAATGTCCGGCTTTTCTACATTGTCATAGTCCGTAACACACTCTAAGAAGGACACCTCATAGCCGCATGGAGAACCTCATTTACATTGACGCAAAAGGCAATACCTATTACATCTATAAGAGCAAAATAATGTTTTACATGTAATGTCCAATATCGTTGACAATAAAATATGTCTGATGACTTGCACCCTAAGCAGAAGTACATTATTCCCTGTCGAAAACGAGGGTCAATCGCCCGCTTTCATTAGTGAAAGCCGTTTTCTCGTTTAGTTTACTGGCCGTCATTTGTTCATTTGACATCACAAAAATCGTCTTGCAACACCTTTGATTCCACGCATGGCCTCATAAGAGGTCGCATATACATCTGTGTAATCAAATGACTATTGTACTAAACTATGCTCCGCCTTCAAATTTGAACATCGGAGACCTCGATTCGACCGCTGCCGTAGTTTAAGTCGAAGCCGATCGGACGGCTGTCGTTCCTTCGGCCGATCCGCCGATCAATGGACCTCTGTCCCCTTACGACCAGATGGTCCATGATATTATCGAGAATTGTAAAAAGCCTTTGCCGTCGATGCTCAATCTAGAGCCAGCCCCCCTTCTTGCCTTCCATGAAAGAAGGGGTATATGACCGAATTTGTACCAACGAGCATCGTTTCGGTTTCGACAAAAATATCATTTTTTAATGAACCGAACATCCCTTCTTTGGTTTCCATTTGCATAACGAATTTTCCTCTTTGCACAACGATCCAGAATTGCGAGCTGTTTGACTGGACCAAAAATACATATCATTCATGCGACAAACAACGTTTGACGAGACAAGCAAATGGACACAGACTTCGTATATCGAAAGAGTATTATATAATCCTTTAACGAAATCGAACATCGTGTTTTGGTGCCTAGCCAAAAATACTTCCTTACCAGTTCCTCATTTTAGAAGCTGTTTTGCATCTAGCTGAGTTTCGGCTTTGACACTTCAGTGTCAACGCGCTAGGGTTTGGGCAGTTGCCTCGTACAGCATGGCTCCGTCTCTTGTCGATGAGAGTTTCATCCCCGCAGCCTAAGTCCGAGGGTTTCTTGCTCTCCCTCGGAGCTCTCAGTCGCTCGCCCTCGTCTAAAAGTCACGCTCTTAGCTGCTGTCACCTATGATGGGCAGTCGCTGCCAGTCGTTCACAACGATGTTGGAAGAAGAGAGCTGCCTGACAGTGAAGTGCTCACTTTCTCTTGGCAGTCTGCCGGAACTTGATCTCCTCCGCCACAGCAACGCACGGCTAGCAGTTCGCCCCGTACAAACTTGCCTCCACCTATCGGTAGAGTAGAGACTAGGGAGGCCAATGTCGTTGTCATTTTTTCCTCTATCGCAGACACTTCGGGGTCCGAGGCTGTCATATCGACAAAGACAAGTGTGCCGACGGTGACGTCGCCAACCACTTGCGTCGGTGCCAAATCCCTTGGTGGCACGGTGATGGATAACTCCGACAAGCCTCTATTCGGCCCGACAGAGTTTGTCGGTCAACCCGAATGTGCGTGCGTGCATCACGGTTGTTTCTTAACGTAATTCCCATGAAAATTTTCTTCTCCTGGTGACCAAAGAATTAACATCCAATTTACACGAGTCGCAGACTTGGTAACCTTGCCCGTGGACAAATGAGTTGCAAAGATGGATGGGAGGGGTATGGCCATCGGCAGGAAACCCTGGAGGCAACCGCTCACTGTCTTAAAGTTCTTTGCTATGAAGTTCCACACTGATGGGTTCCAGAAGCTGTAGCCGATGTTTGAAACTACTTGTCCGGCAACACTATGACTCCTTTTGCAAACCCACGTCGTCTGGAAACTCGTGAGGAATAAGGTGGTCTCTAGTAGCCTTAGGCAAGCCCTTTCACAATGTGCTTTTGCTTTGATGAAACCCCCTATGGTTTCACAACCCCTAGGTGCAGTGCTTGGTGCACACCCACCATTTTTCTGGTGGAATCAGCGCAATCAGGGTCAATCAAAAACAGAACGACGATCTCTAAATTTTTCTAATAGCCTTAGGCAAGCCCTTTCACACTTTGCTTTTACTTTGATAAAACTCCCTATGGTTTCAAAACCCCTAAGTGCAGTGCTGTGTGCACACCCACCATTTTTCCGGTGGAATCGGCAAAATCAGGGTCAATCAGAAACAGATGGACGAGCCGCAAAAATTTTTCTAGTAGCCTTAGGCAAGCCCTTTCACACCGTGCTTTTGTTTTGATGAAACTCCCTGTGGTTTCACAGCCCCTAGGTGCAGTGTTGTGTGCGCACCCACCATTTGTCCGGTGGATTCGGCGGAATCAGGGTCAATTGGAAACAGATGGGTGAAAATTAAAATGTTTCTAGTAGCCTTAGACAAGCTCTTTAACACCGTGCTTTTGCTTTGATGAAACTCTGTATGGTTTCACAGCTCCTAGGTGCAGTGGTGTATACGCACCTACCATTTTTTCGGTGGAATCGGCAGAATTAGGGTCAATTGGAAACAGATGGATGAGCCAAAAAAAAATCTAGTAGCCTTAGGCAAGCCCTTTCACACTGTGCTTTTGCTTTGATGAAAATCTCTATGGTTTCACAGCCCCTAGGTACAGTGCTGTATGCACACCCAATTTTTTTCCGGTGGAATCGACGGAATCAAGGTCAATCAGAAACAATAGGACGAGCCGTAAAATGTTTATAGTAGCCTTAGGCAAGCCCTTTCACACTATGCTTTTGCTTTGATAAAACTCCCTATGGTTTCACTGCCCTTAGGTGCGGTGCTGTGTGCGCACCTACCATTTTTTCGGTGGAATCGGCGGAATCAGGGTCAATCCAAAACAGATGGATGAGCCATAAAATGTTTCTAGTAGCCTTGGGCAAGCCCTTTCACACTGTGCGTTTGCTTTGATGAAACTCCCTATGCTTTCACAGTCCCTAGGTGTAGTGTTGTGTGTGCACCCACCATTTTGCTAGTAGAATCGGCATAATCGGGGTCAATCGAAAAGAAATGAATGAGCCGTACAATGTTTCTAGTAGCTTTAGGCAAGCCCTTTCACCCTGTGCTTTTGCTTTGACGAAACCCCCTATAGTTTCATAGCCCCTAGGTGCAATGATTTGTGTGCACCCACCATTTTCTAGTGGAATCGGCGGAATCAGGCTCAATCAAAAACAATGGACGAGCCGTAAAATGTTTCTAGTAGCCTTAGGCAAGCCCTTTGACACTGTGCTTTTGCTTCGATGAAAGTCTCTATGGTTTCACAACCCCTAGGTACAGTGCTATGTGCGCACCTATCATTTTCCCGGTGGAATCGACAGAATCAGGGTCAATCAAAAACAGATGGACGAGCCGTAAATTTTTTCTAGAAGCCTTAGGCAAGGCCTTTCACACTGTACATTTGCTTTGATGAAACTCCCTATGGTTTCAAAGCCCCTAGGTGCATTGCTGTGTGCGCCCCCACCATTTTTCTAGTTGAATCAACGGAATCAGGGTCAATAAGAAACAGATGGATGAGCCGTGAAATTTTGTCTAGTAGCCTTAGGCAAGCCCTTTCACACAGTTCTTTTGCTTTGATAAAACTCCCTATGATTTCACAACCCTAGGTGCAGTGCTGTGAGTGCACCCACCATTTTATTGGTAGAATCGGCAGAATCAGGGTCAATCGCAAATAGATGGATGAGTCGTTAAATGCTTCTAGAAGCCTTAAGCAAGCCCTTTCTCCCTGTGCATTTGCTTTGATGAAACTCCCTATGGTTTCACAGCCCCAAGGTGCAGTGCTATGTGAGCACCCACCATTTCCTGGTAGAATCGGCGGAATCAGGGTCAATCGAAAACAGATGGAATAGCCGTAAAACGTTTCTAGTAACCTTAGACAAGTCCTTTCACACTGTGCTTTTGCTTCGATGAAACTCCCTATGGTTTCACAACCCCTAGGTGTTATGGTATGTGTGCAGCCACCATTTTCTTGGTGGAATCAGCGGAATCAGGGTCAATCAGAAACAGATGGAAGAGCCATAAAATGTTTCTAGTAGTCTTAGGCAAGGCCTTGCACACTCTGCTTTTGCTTTGATGAAACTCCCTATGGTTTCAGAGCCCCTAGGTGCATTGCTGTGTGCTCACCCACCATTTTTCCGGTGGAATCGGCGGAATCAGGATCAACTAGAAACAGATGGATGAGCCATAAAATGTTTCTAGTAGCCTTAGGCAAGCCCTTTCACACAATTCTTTTGCTTTGATGAAACTCCCTATGGCTTCACAGCCCCTCAGTGTAGTGCTGTGTGCGTACCCACCATTTTTCCGGTGGAATCGGCAGATCAGGGTCAATCGGCAATAGATATACGTGCCATAAATATTTCTAGTAGCCTTAGGCAAGCCCTTTCATACTGTTCTTTTGCATTGATGAAACTCCCTATGGTTTCACAGCCCCTAGGTGCAGTGCTCTTTGCGCACCCACCATTTTCTTGATGGAATGGGCGGAATCAGGGTCAATCGGAAAAAGATGGATGAGCAGTAAAATGTTTCTAGTAGCCTTATGCAAGCTCTTTCACACTGTACTTTTGCTTTGATGAAACTCCCTATGGTTTCTCAGCCCCTAGTTGCAGTTCTGTGTGCGCACCCACCATTTTCCCAATAGAATTGGCGGAATCATGGTCAATTGGAAACACATGGACAACCGTAAAATGTTTCTGGTAGCCTTAGGTAAGCCCTTTCACACTGTGCTTTTGCTTTGATGAAACTCCCTATGGTTTCACAGTCTCTAGGTGCAGTGCTGTGTATATACCAACTATTTTTGTGGTAGAATCGGCGGAATCAGGGTCAATCGAAAGCAGATGGACGAGCCGTTAAATGTTTCTAGTAGCCTTAAGCAAGACCTTTTATACTCTTCTTTTCATTTGATGAAACTCCCTATGGTTTTACAGCCCCTAGGTGCAGTGTTGTGTGTGCACCAACAAATTTTCCAGTGGAATCGGTGGAATCAGTGTCAATTGGAAACAAATGGATGAACCTTAATTGTTTCTAGTTGCCTTAGGCAAGCCCTTTAACACTTCGCTTTTTCTTTGATGAAACTCCCTATGGTTTAACAGTCCCTAGGGCAGTGCTGTGTGCGCACCCACCATTTTTCTTGTGGAATCCACGGAATGAAGGTCAATCGGAAACAGATGGACAAGCCGTAAAATGTTTCTAGTAGCCTTAGGCAAGCCCTTTCACGCTGTGCTTTTGTTTTGATGAAATTCCTTATGGTTTCACAGCCCCTAGGTGCAGTGCTGTGTACACATCCACCATTTTCCGGTGGAATTGGTGGAATTAGGGTCAATCGGAGACATATGGACGAGCCGTAAAATGTTTCTAGTAGCCTTAGGCAAGCCCTTTCTCACTGTGCTTTTGCTTTGATGAAATACCCTATGGTTTTATAGCCCCTAGGTGCAGTGCTGTGCGCGCAACCATCGTTTTTCCAGTGGAATAGCCAGAATTAGGGTCAATCAGAAACAGATAGACAAGCCATAAAATGTTTCTATTTGCCTTAGGCAAGCGCTTTCACACTGTGCTTTTTCTTTGATGAAACACCCTATGGTTTCACAGCCCCTAGGTGTAGTGCTGTGTGTGCACCCACCATTTTTTTGGTGGAATCGGCGGAATAAGGGTCAATCAGAAACAGATGGACGAGTCGAAAATGATTCTAGGAGCCTTTGGCAAGGCCTTTTACACTGTGCTTTTGCTTTGATGAAACTCCCTATGGTTTCACAACCCCTAGGTGCATTGTTATGTGTGCACCCACCATTCTTCCTGTGGAGTCAGCGGAATGAGGGTCAGTTTAAAAAAGATGGATGAGCCGTACAATTTTTCCAGTAGTCTTAGGCAAGCCCTTTCACACTGTACTTTTGCTTTGATGAAACTCCCTATGGTTTCACAGCCCCTAGGTGAAGTTCTGTGTGCGTACCCACCATTTTCCCAGTGGAATCGGCAGAATCAGGGTCAATAGGAAACAGATGGACGAGCCATAAAATGTTTCTAGTAGCCTTAGGTAAGCCCTTTCACACTGTGCTTTTGCTTTGATGAAACTCCCTATGGTTTCACAGCTCCTAGGTACAGTGATGTGTACGCACCCACTATTGGTCTTGTGGAATCAACGGAATCAGGGTCAATCGGCAATAGACGGACGAGTCATAAAATGTTTCTAGTAGCTTTAGGCAAGTCCTTTCACACTGTGCTTTTGCTTTGATGAAACTCCATATGGTGTCACAGCCCCTGGGTGTAGTGTTGTGTGCGCACCCACTATTTTTACAATGGAATCAGCGGAATCAGGGTCAATCGAAAACAGATGGACGAGCCGTAAAATGTTTCTAGTAGCCTTAGGGAAGGTCTTTCACACTGTACTTTTGCTTTGATGAAACTTTCTATGGTTTCACAGCCCCTAGGTACAGTGAAAAGTACGTACCCACCATTTTCCGGTAGAATCGGCAGAATCAGGGTCAATTAGATAGAGATGGACCAGCCGTAAAATTTTTCTAGCAGTCTTAGGCAAGCCTGTTCAAACTGTCCATTTGCATTGATGAAACTCCTTATGGTTTCACAGTCCCTAGGTGCAATGCTGTGTGCACACCCACCATTGTTCTGGTGGAATTGGCGGAATCAGGGTCAATCGAAAACAGATGGACGAGCCGTAAAAGATTTCTAGTAGCCTTAGGCAAGCCCATTTATACTGTGCTTTTGCTTTGATTAAACTCCTTATTGTTTCACAGCCCCTAGGTGCAGTGTTGTGTGCGCACCCACCAGTTTTCCGGTGGAATCAGCGGCATCAAGGTCAATCGGAAGCAGATGGACGAGCAGTAAAATGTCTCGAGTAGCCTTAGGCAAGCCATTTCACACTGTGCTTTTGCTTTGATGAAAATCCCTATGGTTTCACAGCCCCTAGGTGCAGTGCTGTATGCACACCCACCATTTTCCCAATGGAATCGGTGGAATCGGGGTCAATCGGAAACAGATGGACGAGTCATAAAACGTTTCTAGTACCCTTAGACAAGCCCTTTCACACTGTGCTTTTGCTTCGATGAAACTCCCTATGGTTTCACTGCCCCTAGGTGCAGAGCTATGTGCGCACCCACCATTTTCCTAGTAGAATCGGCAGAATCAAGGTCAATCAAAAACAGATGGACAAGCCGTACAATGTTTGTAGGAGCCTTAGGCAAGGCCTTTCACACTGCGATTTTTCTTTGATGGAACTCCCTATGGTTTCACAGCCCCTAGGTGCACAGCTGTGTGCGTACCCACCATTTTTCCGATGGAATTGGCGGAATCAGGGTCAATCAGAACAGATGGACGAGCCTTAAAATATTTCTAGTAGCCTTAGGCAAGCCCTTTCACACTGTGCTTTTGCTTTGATGCAACTCCCTATGGTTTCACATCCCCTTGGTTTAGTGTTGTGTGCGTACCCACTATTTTTCCTATGGAATCGGCGCGTATCAGGGTCAATCAGTAATAGATGGACGAGCCGTAAAATGTTTCTAGTAGCCTTAAGCAAGTCCTTTCACACTGTCCTTTTGCCATGATGAAACTCCTTATGGTTTCACATCCCCTAGGTGTAGTGTTGTGTACGCACCCACCCATTTTTTGGTGGAATCGGCAGAATCAGGGTCAATCAAAAATAGATGGACGAGCCGTAAAATGTTTCTAGTAGCCCTAGGCAAGCTCTTTCACACTGTACTTTTTCTTTGATGAAACTCCTTATGGTTTTACAGCCCCTAGGTGTAGTGCTGTGTGTGCACCCACCATTTTTCTGGTAGAATCCGTGGAATCAGGATCAATTAGATATAGATGGACAAGACGTAAAATGTTTCTAGTAGCCTTAGGCAAGCCCTTTCACACTGTGCTTTTGCTTTGTTGAAACTCCTCATGGTTTCACAGTCCCTAGGTGTAGTGCTTGGTGCGCACCCACCATTTTTCTGGTAGAATTGGCAGAATCAGGGTCAATAAAAAACAGATGGACGAGCCCTAAAATGTTTCTAGTAGCTTTAGGCAAGCCCTTTTATACAGTGCTTTTTCTTTGATGAAACTCTGTATGGTTTCACAGCCCCTAGGTACAGAACTGTGTGCGCACCCACCATTTTTTCGGTGGAATCGGCGGAATTAGGGTCAATCGGAAACAGATGGACGAGCCGTTTAATGTTTCTAGTAGCCTTAGGTAAGCCCTTTCACACTGTACTTTTGCTTTGATGAAACTCCTTATGGTTTCAAAACTCCAGGGTGCAGTGTTGTGTGCGCACCTACCATTTTTCCGGAGGAATCGGCGGAATCAGGGTCAATCGGAAACAAATGGATGAGCCGTAAAATGTTTCTAGTAGCCTTAGGTAAGCCCTTTCACGTTGTTCTTTTTCTTTGATGAAACTCCCTATGGTTTCACAGCCCTTAGGTGCAGTCTTGTGTGCGCACCCACCATTTTCCTGGTGGAATCGGTTAAATCAGGGTCAATCGAAAATAGATGGTCAAGCCATCCAATGTTTCTAATATCCTTAGGCACTCCCTTTCACACTGTGCTTTTCCTTTGATAAAACTCTCTATGGTTTCACTACCCCTCGGTGCAGTGATGTGTGCGCACCCACCATTTTCTTGTGGGATCGGCGGAATCAGGGTCAATCGAAAACCGATAGATGAGCCGTAAAATGTTTCTAGAAGCCTTAGACAAGCCCTTTCACATTTTTCTTTTACTTCGATGAAACTCCATATGGTTTCACAGCCCCTATGTGCAGTGCTATGTGCGCGCCTACCATTTTTCCTATGGAATCAACGACTCATGGTCAATCAAAAACAGATAGACGAGCTGTAAAATTTTTCTAGTAGTCTTAGGCAAGGCCTTTCACACTTTGATTTTGCTTTGATGAAACTCCATATGGTTTCACAACTCCTAGGTGCATTGCTGTGTGCGCACCCACCATTTTTCGGTGGAATCGACGGAATCAAGGTCAATTGGAAACAGATGGATGAGCCCTAAAATGTTTCTAGTAGCCTTAGGCAAGCCCTTTCATACTGTGATTTTGCTTTGATGAAACTCCCTATAGTTTCACAGCCCGTAGGTGCAGTGCTGTGTGCCCACACACCATTTTTCTGATGGAATCGATAGAATCAGGGTTTATCGGAAACAGATGGACGAGTCGTAAAATGTTTCTCGTAGCCTTAGGCAAGCCCTTTCACACTGTGCTTTTGCTTTCATGAAACTCCCTATGGTTTCACAGCCCCTAGGTGTAGTGTTGTGTGCGTTCCCTCTATTTTTCTGGTAGAATCGGCGGACATAGGGTCAATTGGAAACAGATGGACGAGCTGTAAAATGTTTTAAGTAGCCTTAGGCAAGCCCTTTCACACTGTACTTTTGCTTTGATGAAACTGCGTATGGTTTCACAGTCCCTAGGTGCAGTGTTGTATGCGCACCCACCATTTTTCTGGTAGAATCGGTGGAATCAGGGTCAATTGAAAACAGATGAACGAGCCATAAAATGTTTCTAGTAGCCTTAGGCAAGCCCTTTCATACTGTGCTTTTGCTTTGATGAAACTCCTTATGGTTTCACAACTCCTAGGTGCAGTGTTGTGTGCGCACCTACCATTTTTCCGGTGGAATCGGCGGAATCAGGGTCAATCGGAAACTGATGGACGAGCCATTAAATGTTTCTTGTAGCCTTAGGTAAGCCCTTTCACACTATACTTTTGCTTTGATAAAACCCCCTATGGTTTCACAACCCCTAGGTGCAGTGTTGTGTGCGTACCCACCATTTTTCCAGTAGAATCGGCGGAAACAGGGTCAATTAGAAACAGATGGACGAGCTATAAAATGTTTTAAGTAGCCTTAGGCAAGCCCTTTCACACTGTATGTTTTCTTTGATGAAACTCCCTATGGTTTCACAGTCCCTAGGTGCAGTGCTGTATGCGTACCCACTATTTTTCTGGTAGAATCGGCGGAATCAGGGTCAATCGAAAACAGATGGACGAGCCATAAAATGTTTCTAGTAGCCTTAGGCAAGCCCTTTCATACTATGCTTTTGCTTTGATGAAACTCCTTATGGTTTCACAGCTCCTAGGTGCAGTGTTGTGTGCGCACCTACCATTTTTCCGGTGGAATCGGCAGAATCAGGGTCAATCGGAAACTGATGGACGAGCCGTTAAATGTTTCTTGTAGCCTTAGGTAATCCCTTTCACACTGTACTTTTGCTTTGATAAAACTCCCTATGGTTTCACAACCCCTAGGTGCAGTGTTGTGTGCGTACCCACTATTTTTCCAGTAAAATCGGCGGAATCAGGGTCAATCAGAAACAGATGGATGAGCCGTAAAATGTTTGTAGTAGCCTTAGGCAAGCCCTTTCAAACTGTGCTTTTTCTTTGATGAAACGCCCTATTGTTTCACAGCTTTTAGGTGCAGTGCATGTGCGCACCCACCACGTTTTTGGTGGAATCGGCGGAATCATTGTCAATTGGAAACAAATGGATGAGCCGTTAAATGTTTCTAGTATCCTTAGGTAACGGATCTCACACTGTGCTTTTGCTTTGATGAAACTCCCTATGGTTTCACTACCCCTCAGTGCAGTGCTGTGCGTACAACAACCATTTTCTGGTGGCATCGGCGGAATCAGGGTCAATTGGAAACCGATAGACGAGCCGTAAAATGTCTCTAGTAGCCTTAGAAAAGCCCTTTCACACTTTGGTTTTACTTCGATGAAACTCCCTATGGTTTCACAGTCCCTAGGTGTAGTGCTATGTGCGCATCCACCATTTTCCCGGTGGAATCGGCGGAATCATGGTCAATGAGAAACAGATGGACGAGCCGTAAAATGTTTCTAGTAGCCTTGGGCAAAGCCTTTCACACTGTGATTTTGCTTTGATGAAACTCCCTACCGTTTCACATCCCCTAGGTGCATTGCTGTGTGCGCACCAACCATTTTTCCGGTGGAATCGACGAAATCAGGGTCAATTGGAAACAGATGGATGATGCGTAAAATCTTTCTAGTAGCCTTAGGGAATCCCTTCCACACTATGCTTTTTCTTTGATGCAACTTCGTATGATTTCATAGCCCCTAGGTGTTGTGCTGTGTACATACCCACCATTTTTCCAATGGAATAGGTGGAATCAGGGTCAATCGGAAACAGAGAGACGAGCCGTAAAATGTTTCTAGTAGCCTTAGGCAAGCTCTTTCACACTATACTTTTGCTTTAATGAAACTCCCTATGGTTTCACAGCCCCTAAGTGCTGTGCTGTGTGTGCACCCACCATTTTTCCAGTAAAATCAGCAGAATCAGGGTCAATCGGAAACAGATGGACGAGTGGTTAAATGTTTATAGTAGTCTTAGGCAAGCCCTTTCACACTGTTCTTTTGCTTTGATGAAACTCCCTATGGTTTCACAGCCCCTAGGTGCAGTGTTGTGTGCGCACCCACCATTTTTCCGGTGGAATCAGCGGAATCAGGATCAATCGGAAACAGATGGATAAGCCGTAACATATTTCTGGTAGCCTTAGGCAAGCCCTTTCACATGGTGCTTTTCCTTCAATGAAACTCACTATGGTTTCACAGCTCCTAGGTACAGTGCTATGCGTGCACCCACCATTTTCCTGGTGGAATCGGCGGAATCAGGGTCAATCAGAAACAGATGGATGAGTCCTAAAATATTTCTAGTAGCCTTAGGCAAGGCCTTTCACACTTTGCTTTTGCTTTGATGAAACTCCCCATGGTTTCACAGCCCCTAGGTGCATTGCTGTGTGCGCACCCACCATTTTGGCGGTGGAATCAACGGAATCGGGTCAATTGCAAACAGATGGATGAGCCGTAAATTTTTTCTAGTAGCCTTAGCCAAGCCCTTTCACACTGTGCTTTTGCTTTGATGAAACTCCCTATGATTTCACTTACCCTAGTTACAGTGTTGTGTGCGCACCCACGTTTTTTCCGGTGGAATCGGCAGAATCAGGGTCAATCAAAAATAGATGGACGAGCCGTAAAATTGTTTTAGTAGCCTTAAGCAAGCCCTTTCATACTGTACTTTTGCCCTGATGAAAATTCCTATGGTTTCACAGTCCTTAGGTGCAGTGGTATGTGCGCACCCACCATTTTTCTGGTGGAATCGGCGGAATCAGGGTCAATAAAAAATAGATGGACGGGCCATAAAAGGTTTCTAGTAGCCTTAGACAAGCCCTTTTACATTGTGCTTTTACTTCGATGAAACTCCATATGGTTTCATAGCCCCTAGGTGAAGTGTTGTGTGCACACCCACCATTTTTTCGGTGGAATCGGCTGAATCAGGGTCAATCGGAAACAGATGGACAAGCCGTAAAATGCTTATAGTAGCCTTAGGCAAGCCCTTTCACACTGTGCTTTTGTTTTCATGAAACTCCCTATGGTTTCACAACCCCTAGGTGCACTACTGTGTGTGCACCCACCATTTTCGAGTGGAATCGGCGGAATCAGGGTCAATCGGAAATAGATGGAGGAGTCGTAAAACGTTTTTAGTAGCCTTAGGCAAGCCCTTTCACACTGTGCTTTTGCTTTCATGAAACTCCCTATGGTTTCACAGCCCCTAGGCATAGTGCTGTGTGTGCACCCACCATTTTTCCGGTGGAATCGGTGGAATCAGGGTCAATCGGAAACAGATGGACGAGCCGTAAAATGTTTCTAGTAGCCTCAGGTAAGCCCTTTCACACTGGGCTTCTGCTTTGATGAAACTCCCAATGGTTTCACAGCCCCTAGGTGCAGTGCTGTGTACGCACCCACCATTATTTGGATAGAATCGGAAGAATTAGGGTCAATAAAAAACAGATGGACGAGCCGTAAAATGTTTCTAGTAGCCTTAGGCAAGGCCTTTCACACTGTGCTTCTGCTTTGACAAAACTCCCTATGGTTTCATAGTCCCTAGGTGCAGTGCTGTGTACGCACCCACCATTCTTCTGGTGGAATCGGCGGAATAAGGGTCAATCAGAAACAGATCGACGAGACGTAAAATATTTCTAGTAGCCTTGGGTAAGCCGTTTTACACTGTGCACTTGCTTTGATGAAACTCCCTATGGTTTCACATCCCCTAGGTGTAGTGCAATGTGCGCACCCACCATTTTTCCGGTGGAATCGGCAGAATTAGGATCAATCGAAAATAGATGGACAAGCCGTAAAACATTTCTAGTAGCCTTAGGCAAGCCCTTTGACAGTGTGCTTTTGCTTTGATGAAACTCCCCATGGTTTCACAGCCCCAACGTGCAGTGCTGTGTACGCACCCACCATTTTTCCGGTGGAATCGGCGGAATCATGGTCAATCGGAAACAAATCGACGAGCCGTAAAATGTTTCTATTAGCCTTAGGCAAGCCCCTTCACACTGTGCTTTTGCTTTCATGAAACTCCCTATGGTTTCACAGCCCCTAGGTGGAGTGCTGTGTGCGCACCCACCATTTTTCTGGTGGAATCGGCGGAATCAGGGTCAATCAGAAACTTATCGACGAGCCGTAAAATGTTTCTAGTAGCCTCAGGCAAGCCCTTTCACACTGTACTTTTGCTTTGATGAAATTCCCTATGGTTTTACAACCCTTAGGTGCAGTGATGTGTGCGCACCCACCATTTTCTGGTGGAATAGGCAGAATCAGGGTCAATCGAAAACAGATGGATGAGCCGTAAAATGTTTCTAGTAGCCTTAGACAAGCCCTTTCACACTGTGCTTTTGCTTCAATGAAATCCCTATGGTTTCACAACCCCTAGGTGCAGTGCTATGTGTGTATCCACCATTTTCCCGGTGGAATCGTCAGAATGAGGGTCAATCAGAAACAGATGGACGAGTCATAAAATGTTTCTAGTAGCCTTAGGCGAGGCCTTTCACACTGTGCTTTTTCTTTGATGAAATTCCCTATGGTTTCACAGCCCCTAGGTACATTGCTGTGTGCGCACCCACCATTTTCTGGTGGAATCATCAGAATCACGGTCAATTGGAAACAAATGGATGAGCCGTAAAATTTTTGCAGTAGCCTTAGGCAAGCCCTTTCACACTGTGCTTTTGCTTTGATGAAACTCCCTATGGTTTCACAGCCCCTAGGTGCAGTGCTGTGTGCGTATGCACCATTTTTCTGTTGGAATTGGTGGAATCAGGGTCAATCAGAAACAGATAGACGAGCCGTAAAATGTTTCTAGTAGCCTTAGATAAGCCCTTTCATACTAAGTTTTTTTTTTTATGAAACTCCTTATGGTTTCACAGCCCTTAGGTATAGTGCTGTGTGTGTATCCACTATTTTTCCGGTGGAATCGGTGGAATCAGGGTCAATCGGTAATAGATGGACGAGCTGTGAAATGTTTGTAGTAGCCTTGGACAAGCCCTTTCACATTGTGCATTTGCTTTGATGAAACTACCTATGGTTTTAGAGCCCCTAGGTGCAGTGCTATGTACGCACCTACCATTTTCCCAGTGAAATCGGCGGAACGAGGGTCAATCGGAAACAGATGGAAGAGCCGTAAAATGTTTCTAGTAGCCTTAGGCAAACCCTTTCACACTATACGTTTTCTTTGATGAAACTCCCTATGATTTCACAACCCCTAGGTGCAGTGCTGTGTGCGCACCCACCATTTTTGCGGTAGAATCGACGGAATCAGGGTCAATTAGAAAGAGATGGACGAGCCGTAAAATGTTTCTTGTAGCCTTAGGTAAGCCCTTTCACACTATGCTTTCGCTTTGATCAAACTCCCTATGGTTTCACAGTCCCTAGGTGGAGTGCTCTGTGCACACCCACTATTTTTCTGGTGGAATCAGCGGAATAAGGGTCAATTGAAAACAGATGGACAAGCCGTAAAATGTTTCTAGTAGCCTTAGGTAAGCCTTTTTACAGTGTGCTTTTGCTTTGATGAAACTCCCTATGGTTCCACAGCCCCTAGGTGCAGTGCTGTGTGTGCACCCACCATTTTTCTGGTGGAATCGGCGGAATCAGGGTGAATGGAAAACAGATGGACGAGCCATTAAATGTTTTTAGTAGCCATAGGCAAGCCCTTTCACATTGTGTTATTGTTTTGATGAAACTCCATATGGTTTCACAGCTTCTAGGTGCAGTGTTGTGTGTGCACCCACCATTTCTCCGGTGGAATTGGCGGAATCAGGGTCAATCGGGAACAGATGGATGAGCCGTAAAATGTTTTTGGTTGCCTTAGGTAAGCCCTTTCATATTTTGCTTTTTCTTTGATGAAACTCCCTATGGTTTCACAGTACCTAGGTGCAGTGCTGTGTGCGCACCCACCATTTTCCCGGTGGAATCGGCGGAATTAGGGTCAATCAGAAACAGATGGACGAGTCGTAAACTTTTTTTAGTAACCTTAGGCAAGTCCTTTCACACTGTGCTTTTGCTTTGATGAAACTCCCTATGGTTTCACAGCCCCTAGGTGCACTGTTGTGTGCGCACCAACCATTTTTCCGGTGGAATTGGCGGAATCAGGGTCAATCAGAAATAGATGGACGAGCTGTAAAATGTTTATAGTAGCCTTAGGCAAGCCCTTCCACACTGTGCTTTTGCTTTGATGAAACCCCCTATGGTTTCACAGCCCCTAGGTGCAGTGCTGTGTACGCACCCACCATTTTTCCGGTGGAATCGGCAGAATTAGGGTCAATCGGAAATAGATCGACGAACATCACTGGTTGCCTTCCTATTACGAGGTACCATCAATGGAAAAAAACATAAGGGAAAAAAAAGGAAAAATTCATTATTTTCACCTTAAACACAAAAGTTTATTACTGTGTGTACAAGAACAAAACATTGAAGGAGTCCATGAAGCATGGTATTGGTGTTTTTTCCGCTATCATGTCAATTTCTTTTTTGGGCACAAAAAGTTACATTCAGTTTCAATGTATTGAATGGAATTTTTCTCTTCCGTCAATATGCATGGTAATGTCAATGACATGTCCGATATGGACGTTCTTCATCCGTTCACGAGAACGAATTGTTCACCTCGCTACCTTCATGCGGATCACTGTTTGGTAAATGAAACCCAAGTTCCACTTTCATTGAGGTCATGAGAATATCCCTTTCATACAAGTCAAAAACATCTACAAAAATCCATCAACTTTTCTTCCATGTTCGATATGAACATTGTACATCCATTGACGACAACACATTTCTTTAAGCCATACAGCAAAGGCCTATTTCTGTTATGTCAATGGATTAACCGACAAGGCGTTTCGTTCTCGTTCACAGGATGGCTTTTGTCATTTCTGTCTGTTCTGGACCACCGCTCTAAAAAATTGGAGGTAATTTGTAGACGTGCCTGACATTACGCGTCGTGCGTTGCATTCCACTGCAGCATTTTTCGCTTTCAATGTCTTTCACGATTTCTCACAAGGATCTCTGCGCACGGCGCGGAGATCCTGGTGAGCTGCCTCACGATTATAGATAGTACAACACACTCTCGATCAGCACTTTTTGACGTGGCTCAGATCCAGCAAGCTGGCTGAATCTATCCCGGTGGTAGGAGACAAAAGATGGGATCTCAGGCTGTACGGAAGGAAATTGGGTGAAATTTCAATTGAAATCGGCACGTCAAATCTTCCGACCGTTGCGTTCCCCCAAACAACAATCCAGAAACTCCAAAACATTGCGTTTCTCGGAAGCGTGAAAGGCGACACCACACAAAGCATAGCAATTTTTCTTGTGACACTGCGGTGTGGCACGAAAACCGCTACATCTCAAACCGTCGATTTGTCTAATCGGATGAACCGAAACGGGATGTAGCTTACTACTTACATCCTTCACTTTGTTTCGTACCTCGTGTTCCAAGGCACACCCCAATACACTGCTTCTTCTTTGTGACACATGAACGAGACATTCGTCTATGCCCGAGGTCACGAAAAACAAACGCTCTTCTGCTCTGAGGGTAAAACACTTGTTCCCAAAACAAAAAAACAGTACAGGTAAGAATTGTATCACAAAACATCATTACTAGTCTTTTGTGACACGGAAAGTAGAACATGATCTGTGACACACAACGTCATGACAAGTCCTTCGTAACACATTAATCAGAACATGGTTTCCTTTCAACAAGATTAGAAAACTCCGTGACTTGAGAACATGAAAATATTGTATTTTACATCAAAATACAATATTTTGCGTCTCAGAGACTTTTGAGTCCTAAAAGCGTTGTTCTGATGTTTTGTATCCCAGAAATGCCTGTCTTTACACAGGCTATACTTCTACAAGGAAACAAAACACCCAAATTATACTTCTTGTATTCCACATCAAACAATCAACTCTTACTCTGTGTTCCGATTAGGCAACAAAACAGCTGTATGGTAGTTTTGTATCCTAGAGAGAACATTGACAAGTTCTGTTTCCGCAATGTAAATCCAACCGATGTTCTCTATTTACCCTCGAAAGCGTAATGTAGTGTTCTAGGGCCGCCTTGCAATGCGAGAACGTGAGCAAATTTTCATCTCTCTGTGCTTCAGCACATAAAGACATGAAAGGACTTCTATATCTCCTTAGAAAGCCAACAGTACCTCGTGTTTTGCATGGAAACAAGTAAAATGTCCTTTGTGATCACGGAACAACTACCATTGTTTCTGATTCTAAGAAGGTGACTCGGTAATAGACACACAAAAATGCTGACGTTTCACATCGGAAGAGTTCATGTCTTTTGAGATATAGGAAAGGAAACTAGCATTCTGTTCTCGACACATGGGGCTCATCATGCATTCCAAAATCACAAAACGCATGAACAGTACTACGTAACCGTCACGGAATGCTACAATTTTTCCTGATTCCTAGAACCTACATTGAAAACTACACTGCACTGACAACATGCTCACGTGTCACGTCGCTACAGGTCATATGTCTATTGAGATATAACAAAGGAAATGAGTGTTTTATTTCAGATACATGGGTCTCGACATGCGTTCTGTATTCACAAAATGCATAAAAAGCACGACATTTGGGGCACAGGACACTACCATTGTTTTCATTAAAGAATTACAACTCGGTCACAGATGGACAAAATGTTGACGTGTCATGTCGACAGTCTTCATACGTCTTTCGAGATACAAAAAACATAAGAAGCATTCTGTTGAAGATACATTGTGCTCGAAATGCGTTCCGGATTCGCACAAATCATGAAAAGCACGATGTTTTTGTGACGGAACACCACAAATGTCTTCCAAGAAACAGATAAAAAGAACTTCGATGTCTTTTGTGGAACAAAGCATTGAATATGTTTTTTTGTTTTCTTAGACGCATTTAAGGCTCGGCTCGTCAAAACCCTAAGGTTGCTCAGAGTACTTTTTTTGGCATACGATAATTTTAGTAAGTATGTTCACCATGATGAGGTTGATGTCGCGAGAGCGCTGTGCGCTCCCCTAGTTAGTTGATGATGGACGTAGCGGAGACCAGGTATCCTTGAAGACGACGTGTGTGTGCCTGTGTTTAGCAAAAGAGGTCCTCGACCTCGGTCCTCAAAGACAGTGTAGACATCGCAAAATCCATGAATCCCCCAGAACACGGTTGTTACAACTCGTTTTTGCCACATGACGACCGAGGAACTGCAAGCTTCCCCACCCATCCGT
Source organism: Penium margaritaceum (assembly GCA_023375785.1). Taxonomy (NCBI): domain Eukaryota; kingdom Viridiplantae; phylum Streptophyta; class Zygnematophyceae; order Desmidiales; family Peniaceae; genus Penium; species Penium margaritaceum. The sequence continues at coordinate 21,463 of SZWC01001208.1, read as the reverse complement.
TCGATACACAGTTTTGTAGCACTACGGAGTATCTGAATGCACATCAGCTACCGCCGCTGGAATACGAATTTGGCGCAACAGCGCACTTATTGTAGTCGGAGGTGCTGTAGCAGCAAGAGCAGGAAAACCAGCCTGCCTTGTACTTCGAACGATCTGGAGTGAACGCGCCGGACGACAACTCACAATCGCAACAGCACATGCAGCAGGAGTGCCTCCAGCTTGACCCTTCTCAGCATCAGTGGGCCCATTCCTTGCCGACAGAGTCTCGTGACGAGGACGCAGATCTTGGCTTCATCGACACCCGTTTTATAAACCCGTCTCTTGGTAAGTCCCTGCTTGTCTCTTCTTTGACGTAGTGTTTGATTTAGTACCTAACCAACTCAATTCTTGTCATGCAGACCTTAATACGTTCCGTGTAAATGCTACCAAGTAGTTTAAGGAGAATGGGACAAGAAATATGTGTATTGGCCAACAATACGAGAAAACTAGAATTGGCTTGAAAAAATGGTTGAATACGGGTATTACACGGAGTTTAATTTAAGAAGGTGCACTGGTCCAGTGAGTTTCCTGCAACTTGGTAGCTACTGCTCCAAGCGTGGTCAACTCAATCTCGTGTCTGGCGTAGTTCGCGTGCAACTGGTCGCGCAAAGGACCCTGAATTCACCCTAAATCTTGAGCAGCTCGTCCAGGAAAATTAGATGAAATTAAACCCACATGCAACGGACAAATCTTTCACCGGATTCATGGTCAAAGTTGGCACATGTTACGAGCAAAATAGGCCGTTGTACAAGACATAGAGAAGCGGTGCGTTTTGGAGTCCATGGTACGGTGGTACCAACCGGAAAGCTCTCGTCTTCTTTGCTCAATTTGTTAGCTCAAACTTTCATCCATATTTGAACTCAATCACTTTTGCATGTGTAGGGGAATGTAAGTGGAAAGAGGCAGAAAGAAACTCATGCCCTTGAACCAACATTCCGTGGGGGTCAAGAACATCCAAAACAAACTGGTCTGAAGGTTAAGAAAAGGAAAATGATCTTGAGCAAAAAAAGGGCAAGGAAGGTTGAGAAGAACGGAGGTGTTGAGAACATTGAAAGACAGCACGGGAGAATCGTGATTGATCTATGTGAGAAGTCTTGTGTGGCCACAGATTCGGGTGGAGCCGAGCAATCGGATGGGGCCGAGCACTCCGGTATAGCCGAGCAGTCGTGTACGACCGAGTAGTTGGGTGCGGCCGAGTAGTCGGATGCGGTCGAGTAGTCGGGTGCAACCGAGTAGTTGGGTGCATCCGAGCAGTCGGGTGCGTCCGATTAGTCGGGTGCGGCCGAGTAGTCGGGTGCAACGGGGCAGTCGGGTGCAGTAGGGAAGTTGGGTGATACTGTTGGGCAGTCGGGTGCTGCGGTTGGACAGTCGGGTGTCGACGGCGAGCCGGATGCCACGGTTGCGTAGTCGAGTGTTGACGGGCAGTTGGGTACTATGGTTGGATAGTCGGGTGCTGACAGGTGGTCAGGTACTGTGTTTGAGCAGACAAGTGCTTCGGTTGGGCAGTCGGGTATGGTCGGACAGTCCGGTGAGTTTGGGCAGTCGGATGAGGCTGGGCAATCCGATGTGGCCGGGCAGTCGAGTGTGGCTTGGCTGTCGGGTGAGGTTGGTCAGTCAAGTAAAGGCAGGCTTGTGGGAACTTGTGACAAGTCGGGAGTGGGTAGGCAATCGGGTTCCGCCGTGCCGTCGAGTACCGCGAAACAGCCGGGTTCCGCGAGGCAGACGGTTGTTGTGAAGTAGTCGGGAAGAGCGAAGCAGTCGAGTGTTGAGGGGCAGTGGAGTGTTCCCGAGCACGCCGGTACTCTTGAGTAGTTGAGTGTCGTAGAGCAGTTGGGTTACCTACTTGGTGGCGTTAAGCAGACAGGTGTTGCTTAGCAGTCGGGTGATGTTGAGGGGTCGGGTGTCGCTGAGTAGACCGCTGCAGCCTGCAGTGACTAGTACCAGAGCCAGAGCGGGCAAGGAGACGGAGTGAGCCATGATGATGTGGGTTGGCCGCACCAAGTTCTGGAGCAAAATTTTGGGCAGCGGATGAATGCCCGATGTGGGCGACGAAGATCAAATTAGGGGTCGATGACACTCGATTGTTCCGATGGAGGAGAAGAGATCGATGGTTCTTTTTTAAGCACTTGCCTCACAAAGCTTCAACTACTTCGTCCACACTTCAGCGACGGCGACTCCAGCCCAAGCGCAAGAAATCGGTAGTCTGTGCGCGCCGCGTGGCCCGTGCAGGCGACTCCCGCCTCTGCCATAGATCGACCGTAGATTCGAGCGTTCTAGATCACGCGCCGCATCGCCTGGGCCAAAGTGCATCGGACATCTATAGCAATCCGTCGCCACCTCGGAGGCGGCGGCAGCCTCCAGATGCCAAATGAGGATGGGGGACGACTGTCCATCGTTCATCCCTCTTGTTGAAGCGCCATCGGCACCTCCGTGTGGCCTTCGACTCACGTGCACTCTAGTCTGACGTCATGCGCTTCGATTTTTGACCTTCTCATTGTCCATCGGCCCGCTGCATTGTACCTCTTGAGAGAGACGGCGCTTCGCGAACTCTCCCACAGACGCATGGACTATCCAACAAGAAATTGAGGAGACGAGCTACGACGCATTCACATCTTTCGGGGCACAGAGTACCAAGCGCTATTCCGCTCCACGGTAGTAGCTGTGCTGGGAGAGGACGTCTTGCAGGGTGCGTGATGCGCTTGGATGAGTGGAAGAGAGAGGAGACTGTTTGCCTTCGCTTTGTCGCTACTACCCGCGAACTGGCAGCAACCGTCAAGAGCCGCAATACTGGCACTGCATTCGACGTGCCTCACACCACAGGGGAGACATGCAATGTCGAGCCGCGTTGAGCCAAAAAGCGCACAGTGGGCACGTCAAACACCAAGAGGGCGTAGACGTTCTTTGCACCTGGTTCCGAGGGCATGCAGAACATAGAAGATGATCCTTCCACGTCGGAGCCTTTTTTTGCTGGCACCTAGTCGTAACCTAATAAGGCTAGGATGCTTCCTCAACACAAAACTATTCCAGGCGTTAAACCTGACTCAACAAAGAATGCTCCTCTGAATCAGTGTAGAGATCAGGTGGAATAAAGAATTATGTTGAAATAAAATTTCACCCAATTTCCCTAGTAGATATCGCAAACAACAATGTCACACCAAGAAGAAACGCGTGTGACGGCGTTGTTTGTGTTTTTCTTGGGTGGAACACAAGTCAGATTGAGTTTGAAGGAGACCCTCTACCAAAATTTCTTCTTATTCCGAGGTTAACTTGTGCTTGTGAATTAATCTATGGCAGATGTTATTCAGTGATGGTAAGGTAGAGAATCGAGACTTAGGAATACAAGGTCTAGCCAATATTGAAGCAAAATGGCTTGAAATGAAAAGAGAAAAGGATGTTCTAAATAAGGAAAATAGGTTTTACAATCAGTTTCCTGCTAAATGGTTTCAACCACCTATGAGGTTTGAGAGAAAGGGATATTATGTCAATTTTCACAAGGTCTGCCAAGTGCGCGAGTGGTTGTGGAAGGTGGAATGGGATGCGGGTGTATAGACCTTAAAAATGTTGTATTGTGATTTTCTATTGTGATGGAGATGTTCCATTGCGCAAAGTCATCTGCCAAGAGAGAGGGAGGGAGTCACAAACTTGTTCACAGACGTTTGACTCGGCCCTCGACCATTGGGAGGTTGAAAGGACGTCTCCACATGTAATGTTTTCAGCGATTAGCCATCGTCCAAGTGGGCAGAGGCCAAATGGTTGGTTGTTGTCCTTGGTTAGAAAGCGATTGAGGGAGATTTACTCTTGGACGAGATCTTCTAAAAGTATACTTGGTGGGTCTATTCTATATTTTGACTCTAAACGATGTTTAACAAAAGTTGCCAATTTTGGTGTACTGAAGGGAGGAGTGGGAGGATGTGAGAGCAAGACGTTTTCCCTATTAAGGAGGTCGTGTGTGAATGTAATTATATTTCCACTGCACTTCTCCTGGTCCTCATAAGGTTAAGATTCATTTGGATGCCTCCGTAGACACAATGATTGAGAAACTCGACTCTCACCGACTGCATCTTTGTGCAGCGGAAGAACGTGCAATAACGAGGGAGTACAACCAAAGGACTCGAGTAATTGTTTCTTTTTTATGATCCTAGAAGAGGAGATTGAGGAGGGTGTGTTGTGATGTGAGTCATTCTCGTATATTTGTACATCTTATTTTGACCAATCGGTCGTGTCCATGCTCGTGCAGATCCCTGACGCAGACCCATCTGGCGCTGCAAGAGAGACGGGTGGTGCTTCCGCCCACCCGTAGCTGCCAGACAGCAACCTCCAGCCAAGGTTTTCCCAACCCTCTCCAGAAACAATTGAGGCCCTTCACGGACCCCTTGAGAAGGGGTCCGTGAAAAATCCCGGAAACTTCACTCAGGTCACACATACCACCCTCCTTGGACGTGAGAGAGTACAACTACCCCATATAACTACCTTTTTTGGTTTGCAAGGACTTGTTAGAAAGATCTTGCGCAACCCTATCTATCGCAACCACTCCCCTCTCATCGCGTGCCCTGTAGGCTCCAGGAAACAAAACAATGCCCTCAGATTTGGATTTTGTCTAGATTTTGGGCTGAAACAAAAACGGTGATGGTTTTGACCTTTTTTTGAAGGTTCTTTGCATGACATTGCCTCCATTGCATTTAGCATCCTCGGGTGCATAATCGATAAAATCTTGGTTCATTTGGACAACCTTCATGCTGATATCATCATTCTAGGTGATGACGTTACCACCAACATAGCCAAAATTTTGTCTAAAAATCATTTTATGCCAAGGCGTCTGGCCCTACTACCACAGCCAATACTAGACTTGCGATGATCACCAAGTGTACACAGCAGCGAGAGCGGTGCGTGACCTCCTCTACGCCATCCCGCGAGAGACTGTGGTTGAGTTTTGCCCCTTTTGGGGTCACGCCAAGACCAGGACTGGAGCGGACCCACGCCAAGAGTGGGAGCTGGCCCAAACACTGCTAGCTGCAAAGACCCATGCTATGAGGGCGGCTCGACTGCGTGAGTTTCACTCCCTCCCCCACGGTCCCACGGAGCTCGCAGTAGACTATTGGCGACGCGCCATGCGCCTTTACACACGTCTTGGGAATGGTGGCGGGACGCAGCTGTGGGCACTCAACACCATCATGATGGAGGTGCTCTTGGACCACGTGAAGCTCTATGGACTTCAATCGTGTGGCCGTCTCTAAGTTTTCGGATCCACTGCAGTTGCTTCCTTGGGCTCATCGCTACTTTCTCTAGGCGAAATCGACTCATGAGACTGCTGTTGCCCATCAGCAGATTCCACTTTTTGCATCACTGATTGCAACGCCTTGCACACCTCTGTCCCAGTTCACAAGTCCCACCACCACCGCTTACTCCTCATCCTCCTCTATCCCAAGTGGCGAGATTCAGGGCGTTGTAGCGGTCATATAGGGAAAGAAAAGAAAAAAGAGGCATGGCAAGGGATAGCAACAACAGTAGCAACAACTGATGAGCGGTGGTTGTGGATGTTATCTCCACATCTACAACTATAGACACGTTCATCACTGCACATAGTGTGAGTAGCCCCTTAATTGGCCTCAGATGACACGCAGCCTCCAGGCAGCGTATGCAATGCAGATGTCCTCCAGTGACACACGGACGAGTCACGCCGCACCCACGACTGCAGCAGATGTAGCAGAGGTGTTATGGACCCGTAGGATCACACGATCGCGGAGCTTCGTCATATGCTGGCACTTCGTACTCAGGGATGTATGAGTGTGTTATCACATCCGAGTGGTTCCTAGAAAAGCTTGTCCTACTATGTCTATTTCCCATGATGATGCTTGTGGGGAAGCTTTTTCTACCCGTGATGAGGATGGACCTGAGAGTACCGATCGGCTTGACGAGTCACAGACCCGCGCTTTTTGTCGTTGTCCCGAGTCTGCTATTTTCTGTCCTACAGAGACAGAGTGTTCGACGAGTGGCCGTGAGCCGAGTGGCACTTGGATTGTGGACTCTGGTGCCACCCATCACATGACTTGTTGTTCTTTGTGACTTCGTCGTGTTTGGTCCCGTTGCTTCCGTTCAGTCCGTTCGTACATGGTTTGGTGAGTCATTGCCTATGCAGGAAGTTAGATTTGTACGGTTTGATGGTCCATCTGGCCCCTTGTACACTTTTGATGTGCTCTTTTTCCCTACTCTTGAGCTCAGCTTACTCTTTGTTTGTGCTTGTAATAGGATGGGTCTTTCTATTGAGGACTCTGCTGACTCTACCACTGTGACTGCTCTTGAAACTCGTGCAGTTGTTCTTCGTGCCTCAATCCTCGATGACCTGTATCGTGTCTCATACCACTTCCTTGGCCTCCTCTCATTCCTTTGCATCTACATGTGTGTTTTTCACTGTTTCTGATCTCTAGAACACTAGCATTTGATACATCACCGTCTTTGCCATGTGAGCTCAGACACTTTGTCAAAGCTCATTTGGACTCAGCCAACTCTCGGCCTTGACGAAGATTCATTTGAGAAGCCATCCTAGACCGACTGTCTCTTCTGCACTCAGGATAAGTGCATCACTGCACTTATCTTGACTCCACCTCCCGGACACTACGGCTGCTTGAGTTGGTCCACTTGGACCTTCTCAGTCCCCTCCTTGTTGAGTTCCTCTCAGATCAGGGGTGATATGTCCTCACCTTGACTGATGACTTTATCTAGATGAAGTGGGTCTACAGCCTCCGCCACTAGAGCAATGTTGCCGTAACAGTTTGCCTATGGATGGTGATGGCTGAGCGCCAGTCTCGTCAGACCCTCCACACGCTCCGCTCGGATCGTGGTGGTGAGTTCTTAGGCGAGATGGACACCTCCTTTGCAGAGTGCGGATTTTTTAACCAGCTCTCTGTCCCTGCTATACCGCAGAAGAACGGCGTGTCTAAGTGCTAGAACCGCATTATGGAGGATGTGGTATGTGCCATGCGGTCTGAGTTCGGTCTTCCAGAGTCCTTTGCCTTTGAGGGGGTTTTCTACGTGACCTAGGTCTGGAACCGCCTACCGCACGGGCCTCTTCTAGACCATGTCATGCCTTACGAGTTGTGGTTCGGCCATCATGCTGACCTCCATGTTGCTCGTGTTTGGGGATCCTTAGCCTGCTTCTGGTATACCTAAGGCCAAGAGGGGTCCAAGGTCTCACCTCGGGGTCGCATGTGTGCCTTCCTTGTCCTTTCCCAGCGGTTGAAGGCCTGGTGCTTTTGGGACCCCGCTCGTCATCACATCGTCGAGTCTCGAGACATTCTCTTCTTAATGGCTATCACCTACTGCGACCTATCTATAATTCTGTCACTCGCCGCCAGTGTTGACCTGGCCACCCCGAACCCCCGCACATCGATGTCCGCCCCGGCACATCGATGTGATCCCCCCCCAACATCGGCCACCTCAGAACCACGGGCTTTTCTGGGGTCAGACTGTGCATGTTCTTGCTTGTCCTGGGCGTTGTATACATGGTTAGCAGGCCTATTTTCCAGATCTTGCAGTCGCAGGTCATCTCCGCTGCCACTCGCATTTCCTCTTATTCGCACGGTCGACCACGCTGACTCACGCTCGCAGCATTCAACGTTGAATGCGATGACTGGCAATCAGATTTCAATGACAAACTTCAGATCAAGATCACTATGTAATTTTCTACCTTAAAATCGTGATGATCTGGGGTCCGTGCTAGAAGATTGAAGTTGGAAGTGCAAATCCTAGAGAGATCGGACAGCCAACTCCGAATTTCTCAAATCGAAGTTTGGAGTTCGGAGTTCAGATTACGAAGTTCAAACTTTGAAATTTCAAAAATGTGAACTTTGAATTTTTCAGTCTGCCATCGAAGTTATGAGTTCGAAGCTTGATGTTTAAAGTCCATCCTTTGGCTATCGGGCTCTAGGGTTTGCTTGTCAAACGTCAATAGTTAGGGTTTCAATCAGGCAAAGTATCTATATGAGCATGAAACCCTATCCACAAGTTTTATCTAGAATAGTAATGTTGTGTTCGAACTGGAAGGGTTTGTGTGGAAAAAGGGGGGGCGGGGGGTGATGCG
>SZWC01001207.1:276182-288104 GCA_023375785.1 Penium margaritaceum | reverse complement strand
AGGAGGAAACAGAAGCAAGAGATGAGGAGGAAAGAGAGAGTTGGGAGGGAGAGGAGAGGGAGGGGGAGAGTGAGCAAGAGAGAGAGAGAGAGAGAGAGAGAGAGAGGAGAGAGAGAGAGGGAGGGAGGGGAGGAGGTGGGGAGGGGTGGGGTGGGAGCAAGAGAGAGGGGAGGGGGGTGTTGGGAAAGGAGCCATCCGGCTCAGTTTCAGGTCCACAGGAGCAAGTTCCAGGAAAGTACCAAATTCCTGCTCAGATCGTCAATTTAATTTCACCATTGGAAAGATCAGGTGGCAAAATGTCTACGATCCAAGTTTGAGGCTGATCCAACGGTCGGATTGGGAGATATGAATTTTCGAAGTTTCTTGGGTCATCGACCGCCGATATCTGGGTGACCATGGGCGATGGCTCCATGCCTTAGCTTGAGAAAAGAAAAAGGCAAGAGGTCCAGGGTCCATACCTGATGGGAGAGATATCAAGAAAGGTCCTAGATTCTTTGGTTGCCTTTTCAGAGTGTGCTGACTAGGAAAAAGGTACCTCTCCTTACTTTTTAGGTGAGGTGAGATCCTTGTGTGCTAGCCATGGACACATGGCGATTCTCTATGGGATTGTGGGTTATGTGACTACTAGGAGTGTGCCATGAGAGCATTTTCTAGCTCTCTAGGTCGTGTGTGAGTGGCCAGCCTGATTGCTAGGCTGATTTCCACTCTTGTGTGAGATTATGGACTCTAGCGTGTGAGTCTTAGCCTCCATGGCTAAGTGGTGTGGCTTGTGAAAGGGCTGACTTGCCCAAGCTCTAGCTGTATATGTACTCCATCATTTTGAGTGATTCAACCACCATTCTTCAGCACAAGTGATGCCCTTCCTGTCCCACATGCTTGCTGCTCCAAGGCTCCCTCTTTCCTCCATTTCCAACATTTGGTATCAGAGCCAAGTTCTGTCACTTTCAGCCAACATAGGCCGTCACTTTGAGAGTGACGGGTTGGGATAAGACCTTCACCAAACTTGACGATCAACCACTGGATCTTCAATTTTAAGAGACAAGATTTCCAACGAGGCCAAGATTGCAAAGGTCCAACGGTCGGATTGAGAGTTATGCTCAAAACGAGGTCGGTCAGGACTACACTCTTCTCTCTGAGTAAGACTGTCGCCTTGTGATGACCATAACTCTCTTATTTCTTTGTGAAATTTAAAAAGTAACACATAAGAATTGAATTATCTTTCCTAAGCCTTCCAGTGGTGCAAAAATGTTTGCATTCCATGGGTACGTTTGGGAGAAACGCCGTTTACAAGCTGGCTGGTGTGAGCTGGAGTAGGAGCAGCAGCTTACCCTGTTTTCAAAAGGGCATATCTCTGAAAATCCCCTGTTGATAACCCTGTTTTATGGATCGATCTGAATTTTTTTCAGCTGAATTTTCCAGTGGGTTGCTCAGTTTTTTCAAATTCCCAGTCTGATGGCCTCTACAGTCTATTTTCTGTCAGACAGATTTCTGGCAGATGCAGCGACAGAAGCAGGAGTAGCTCCGCCACTCCAGGGTAGCGCTGAGCATCACCAAAGCTCAAAAAGGCAGCAGCAGGCGTGGTAACAGCAGCCCAGCCCTTGGAGAGACTTGAAGGACGTGCCAACTTCATGTTTTGGAAGATCCGTACCCGCCTCCTTTTGGAGGAGAAGGGCTTGTGGGAGGTGGTGAGCGGCGACGAGCGCGCTCCGCCTCCACAGACAAAAGGTATCACCGCAGCGGAGGTGGTGGTGGGGAAGACGCCGGAAAAGGATACAGCAGATGCAAGTTCATCTACAACTACAGCAGCGGCATATGAGGAGTGGAAGAAGAAGGACAAGCAGGCCTATAGGCTGCTTGTCAACACCATCTCCAACCCGCATCTTCAGTACGTGAGTGAGAAGGCTATTGTAAAAGAGGGGTGGGACACGTTGTGCAAGAAGCATGAGAGCAAGGATCCTGCATTCCTCATGCTTTTGGAGGAGAAGATGATGGCGTTGAAGATGCAGGGTGGTGAAGGGATGGAGGCGTACTTAGACAGGGCAAAGGAGCTGGCGAAGCAGCTGAAAGGGGCCGGTAACCCTGTGGAAGACACGCGCTTCTTCCTCCTCTTACTGAGGGGATTCCCAACGAGCTATGACACGGTGCAAGAGATGTTGGAGTGCCAGCCGACTCTCGACCTGGACTTCATGTGTACGCACCTGGTGCAGGTAGAACTGCGTCGCAATATAGCAAAGCGCAATGGCGGTAGCAGCAGCAGTGAAGCAGCTTTCATGGCCATGGGCTCACACAACCAGTAGCGGCAGCAGTCCGCGCAGCAGAGAGGCAACAAGAAGGGCAAGTGTCACTATTGCCAGAAAGAGGAGTACTACAAGAAAGAGTGCTTCAAGTTCAAGAGGGACCAGAAAGAGCAGCAGCAAAAACAACAAAAGCAGCAACCTCTACAACAACAGCAGCAGCAGTCACAGCAACGTCAGCAGTCACAGCAACGTCAGCAGTAGCAGCACTAGCAGCAGAACCAGACCGGCGTGCGCCATTTTGGCAACATGAATGTGGCCAAGGAGGTGCACGACCGTCTCTTTATGGCGAAGTCTGACATGTCGCAGAAGGAGAAGGTGGATCTGGCGTGGTACAAGGAATCTGGGTGTACCAAGAGCTTGCCGCACCACAAGGAGTGGTTTACGCAGCTGCTCTCCATTCCCCCCCGTCCGATTGCTTTGGGTGATGATCGGGTAGTGTATGCTGAGGGGATTGGGATTGTGGAGATGTGGTTGGAGACCTCGCATGGCATTGAAGTGGGAGTGTTCCATGGCGTGCTGTACGTACCTAATGCTGCGTTCAACCTTCTCTCAGTTTCCTCTCTCACCAACACAAGATTGCGCGTTGTCTTTGACGACGACTATGACTACATCCTCGACAAGGAAACCGGAGAGGTGTTGGTCAGGTCGGTGAAGGAAGGCGGCATGTACCACCTGTTGGGGGCAACCAAGATCCCGCGCGAGCAGAGTCTTACAGTAGTGGTGCAGTCCATAGATGGCGAAACCTGGCATGCACGCTACGGCCACATCGGCATGCGCGCCTTGCAACAACTTCAAACAAAGCAGATGGTGCGTGACTTGCCCACCATCTTGAACTTTGAGCAGTAGATATACATCGCTTGTTTGGAGGGGAAGCAGCATCGCGAGGCATTCTCGAGAGCAGGGGAGCGCGTGAAGGAGGTACTAGAGCTGGTCCACATAGACTTGTGTAGCCCGATACAGACCCAGAGCTTAGGAGGCTCTAGGTATTTTCTCACCTTCATTCATGATTTCAGCCGTTACACTGCAGTGTACTTCCTTTCCTCCAAGGACAAGTGCTTTGACAGGTTCAAGGAGTTCAAGGCCATGGTGGAGAACCAGAATGGCAAGAAAATCAAGGCGCTGCGCAATGACCGCGATGGAGAGTACCTGAGCAAGGAGTTCCAGGACTACCTCGCAGCAGCAGGCATCAAGGCGCAGCGCACCGCGCCATACTCGCCGGAGCAGAACGGCGTAGCAGAACGCGCCAAACGCACTATCGTTGAGTCGGCACGCTCCATGCTGCACGCGGCTCGGCTCACCTACGACTTTTGGGTCGAAGGAGTGAGCACTGCAGTGTACATCAAGAACCATAGTCCAACCAAGGCCCTGGAGCAGATGACGCCGTACGAGGCGTGGTTGGGCAAGAAGCCGAGCGTGGGTCATCTTTGCGCGTTTGGCAGCTTGACGCACATGCACGTGCCTAAGGAGAAGCGGCAAAAGTGGGACGTGAACAGCGCGTAGATGCTGATGATTGGCTACGACGTGGCAAGAATGGCATATCGTCTCTACGAGAGGGATACAGGCCACGTCATCATCTCCAGGGATGTCGTCTTCAGCAAAAGTAACGTCATTGGCACCAACATCATCTACGAAGAGGCAGCAGAACCAGTAGCTAACAAAGTAGTGGGAGCAGATATTCTCCCTCACCCCGTCTCTCCTGACCCTTCCTCTACTGTGATAGTGGGAGAACCACTCTACTCCCCCATGTCTGATGCAGTAGATACAGCGACCTCATTGGCAGAAGAAGAGGAAGGAGATGCAGCACCACCAGCAGCAGCAATTGCACGAGCAGCACCACGCCAGCCGCCTGCTTACGCTCCAGCACTAGGTCGCAGGTACCCTCTTAGGGTGGGCTACAAGCCTGGTGAAAACAGCCATTTCTCGATGCTGTAGAAACCAGAACAGATGAACGTCGCAGTTGTAGCAGATTCAGATGAGCCGAAATCGTACAAGGAGCCCATGGCTGCACCAGATGCAGTAGATTGGGCGCAAGCTGTGCAGCAGGAGATACAGTCGCAGCTCGACAACGGCACGTGGGAGCTGACTGAGCGTCCACCTGGACGTAAGGTGATCAAGTGCAAGTGGGTGTTCAAGAAGAAGCGAGGAGCAGATGGCAACTTGGAAAAGTACAAGACGAGGCTAGTTGCCAAGGGCTACTCGCAGTAGGAAGGCATCGACTACACGAAAACCTTTGCTCCTGTTGCAAAGTTTGCCTCTGTGCGCATGCTCCTTTCTTATGCAGCAGCTAGGGACTTTGAGATTCACCACATGGATGTCAAGACGACATTCTTGAACGGTGACTTGGAGGAGGAGATCTATATGGAGCAGCCGGAGGGATTCGTCATGGATGGCCAGGAACACCTGGTTTGCAAGCTGCAGAAGTCGCTGTACGGCCTCAAGCAAGCGTCACGTGCTTGGAACCAGAAGTTGGATGTGGCGTTGTAGTGCATGGGGTTTGAGCGTAGTGAGTGTGACTACAGCGTCTATCGCTGGCAGCATGGTCATGGGGTGCTCATCATCATCGTCTATGTGGATGACATGCTCCTCCTTTCCGACAACATGTCTGCATTGCAAGAGTTCAAGGAGGCCATGTAGGAGCACTTCCAAATGTCTGATCTCGGGGAGTTGTCATGCTTCCTGGCCATTCAGATCACGCGTGACCGCAAAACACGCTCTCTCTCCCTACAGCAGAGCCGCTATATCAAGGATGTCTTGCAGCGGTTCGGCATGGCACAAGCAAAATCCATCGGCACGCCGCTAGAAATGCGAAAGTACCTTGTGAGCTTCAATGGAGAAGCGGATGCAGCTGAGCCGCAGATGTACCAGAGCGCCGTTGGCAGCCTCATGTACCTGATGGTTGCAACCAGGCCGGACCTCGCAGAGGCTGTTACCGCTGTGAGCTAGCACATGGCAAACCCCGGACCTGAGTACCAGAAGGCAGTAAAGCGGATTGTCCGCTACCTTGCTGGAACCATCAACATCGGCATCATCTACAACGGCAATGACAACAACATCATCGGCTATACAGACGTAGATTGGGCCTCAAACCCTGAGGACCGCAAATCCATCTCTGGACATGTATTCCTCATGAATGGTGGGGCCATCAGCTGGTGCAGCAAGCGGCAGGTGGACGTGGCCACCTCAAGCACTGAAGCTGAGTACGTCTCTCTCTCAGCTTTGGAGCCAAGGAAGCAGTTTGGCTTCAGCGTCTCATGGCGGAGATGAGTGGGAGTACAGCAGTTCCAGTTCCTGTTTGCGTGGATACCCAGAGCGCAAGCGCACTCGCCAAGAATCCTGAGCACCATGCACGCACCAAGCACATTGACTTTGCATATCACTTCATCAAGCACATGGTGCAGGAGGGTGCTATCAAGCTGGAGTTTACTCCAACAAGCAAGCAGGTCGCTGATTTCTGTACCAAGCCAGTCACCCGTGAGAAACAGCAGTTCTGTATAAAAACATGTGGACTTAGCCCACTCTAACTGCGGCAAAGTGGGAAGTTATTGGGAAAGGATCCATCCGGCTCAGTTTCAGGTCTACAAGAGTAACTTCCAGGAAACTACCAAATGCCTGCTCCGATCTTTGATCCAACTTCACCATCCGAAAGATTAGGTGGCAAAATGTCAAAGTTTGAGGCCAATCCAACGGTCGGATTGGGAGATATAAGATTTTCAACGTTTCTGGGGTCATTGACCGCTGATATCTTGGTGACCATGGTCGATGGCTCCATGCCTTAGCCTGAGAAAAGAAAAAGGCAAGAGGTCCAGGGTCAAGACCTGATGGGAGAAATATCCAGAAATGTCCTAGATTCCTGGGTTTCCTTGTCAAAGTGTGCTGACTAGGAAAAAGGTACCTCTCCTTACTTTTTAGGTGAGATGAGATCCTTGTGTGCTAGCCATGGACACATGGCGATTCTCCATGGGATTGTGGGTTATGTGACCACTAGGAGTGTGCCATGAGAGCATTTTCTAGCTCTCTAGGTCGTGTGTGAGTGGTCGACCTGATTGCTAGGCTGATTTCCTCTCTTGTGGAAGATTATAGACTCTAGTGTGTGAGCCTTAGCCTCCATGGCTAAGTGGTGTGGCTTGTGAGAGGGCTGATTTGCCCAAACTCTAGCTCTACATGTACTCCATCATTTTCATTGATTCAACAACCATTCTTCAGCACAAGTGATGCCCTTCCAGTCCCACATGCTTGCTGATCCAAGGCTCACTCTCTCCTCCACTTCCAATAGGGGCAAGATGGAGGGGGTGGTTGTTGAAAAACTGCCCCTCCGCATGCCCAAGTGCGGCGCTGGGAGGCGCCGACGAGCCGCCAGAAAGTGGAAACGCCGCTCCAGCGGATCTGGCAACTCGATGATTGCTCGGATCCTAAAATTGAGGATTGCCCCTGAAATGTGACAAGTTGCTGAATCCGGTGGAAGTTGTTTCGCCGGAATCGGACAAGTATCGAGGGAGATATGGCCTTCCAATGTTGGGGTATGTGCAGCGGCTCTGGGAGCCGGTTGCGACTCGAAATCCGGTTGATAATCGACTGGACCGAGTAACAAATATACCATCTGGAGAAAATGCTCCGATAGGCCTGCCGAGGCGTCCGGTGGATGATCCGCCTGATCAGGTGGATCATCCACTGGATCCTGTAGTGCAGGTTGTTACTGAGGGACTTTGCCAAAATCATGGCTTGGCGTCCGAAACTCAGTATAACATTTTGCTACTCGGGGACTTGGTCAAAATTCTGATTGTAGGTACACGGACAGGTTTCGAACCTCGTCACACCCCATCACGAAACATGACCCAAAAGTGGGTAGTGTGCGTGGAAACAGTGCAGGATACCCCCACACCATGTGCAATGGGATATGCGCCTTGGGAAAGGCGCTTCGCACGTGAACGAAGGTGCCACGACGAGTGGCGGCGTCAGGCTTCTGTGGTGGATGAGACCTGCGCTTTCGCAAGCATAACTTGAGCTACGCTTGGCCGAATCACGCGCGGTTTAGTGCGTTGGAAAGCTCATGACTAGCCCTATAAATGCTGTTATCATGTTCATGTTCAAAAACTAATGCAAAATGACGTTACTCCCTTCGCAAACTGACTGTCTCTAAATTCCTGCTCACATAGCGTGAGGCGACTAGAAAGCTCACGCTCAGTCTCAGATTCGCCCAAAACAGTAGACGTGAACCACTAAAGAGGATCCGATAAACTTTGGGACTGCAGCATGCGGATTCCTTCCTAACAAAGGGTTATGGGCCCACAGGTCTGATAGCCTCCATCGTTCACGTCTTCCGCAGCGCACGGGATCGTCATCTTGGACGCCGCCTTGAAGTTCTGAGAACTCATCGGAGTAGCAGCTGCGCACATGGCGCAGAAGGAGACGCAGCCCATTCAGAAGTATGCGAGTGGCCCGGGCTTTGGGCTATGGTGGTGGCAGTTCAAACTGCACCTCTCGCATAAGGGGCTGCTGGATATCATGTTGGGAAAGGAGGTGCTCACAGAGGCGACTGCTACGGACGCGGAGAAGCAGACCTTCGAAAAGAAGAACACGGAGGTGCTCATGCTCCTGGTGTCCGGGACGGCCGAGTCGCAGTGGGGCTACTTCCAAGGCTGCAAGCTAGCAGCCGAAGCTTGGCCAAAGCTCTGTGCCATCCACCAATCCAAGTCGCTCGCGAACAAAATCTTCGCGATGAAGGGGCTCCTCACGGTGAGAATCGAGCAGGGAGATGATGTCATCTCCGCCATGCAGCAGATCGAGTTGCTCGCCTCGCAATGCAATGACGTGGGGTAGAAGATCGACACGCAGCTGTAGGCGATGACCCTCCTCATGGACCGACCTGACAGTTGGGGCCCACTCATCACCGTCCTTGGAGGATGGTTGGAGGACAAGCTCACCTATGGCGCGGTCGCGGAGTACATCCGCAACGAGGCGTAGCGACGGAGCTACGAGGAGTCCTCGTCTACCTCATCGGCCCTTGTCACCAAAACGCGGGGTGGCGGAAGCAAGGGCCAAGGAAGTGGCGGAAAGGGCGGCGGCAAGAAGGGCGCCAAGAAAGGTGCGTGCCGCAATTGCGGCAAGGAGGGCCATTTGGCCCGTGAGTACCCCGAGGAGGCGAAGACCGGTGGCAAAAACAGCAAGGGTAGGTCGCTCCTCAACGGCAACAAGAACCACTTCCTCAAGAAGGCCAACAGGCGGTGCCTAGATTTCGGGGCCAAGGAGCACACCCAAGTCGAGAAGGCGGGATTCGTCACCTACGAGAAATCCTCCAAGTCAATGGTGGTCGCGAACCACAAAGTCGAGCCGGCGGCCGGCCAAGGCAACGTGGAGGTGGAAGTCGTGGTGGGCGGTAAGAAGGAGCTGTGTACAATTCGTGATGTGCACCACGTCCCCGGCCTGGCTGACATTTTGAGTGTCATCCGCTTGACGGACAAGGGGTATGAGGTGCTCTTCCGCAGGAAAGCCGACGCGGAGGACTCCGACGATGATGCAGCTGGGTTGGAGATCCGGCTGAATGATCCGTCGAAGGAGGCACCGCGGGTGCCAAAGCGCGCACTCCCAGCGGAGTTCGTGTCGGGCGTCGGAGAAAAATCCTCCGGACACGCCGCCCATCCGGTTGATGGTTCACCGGAGCGGGGAGAACCCTCAGGAAGTCGTCCGGTTGATGATTCACCGAAGCAGGCTGAGTTGGAAGGATCGCACCAGAGCGACGAGACGCCGCCAAGACTGCCGCACCGCAGCAGGAGGCAACGGAGAGCGGGGAAGCGTTTCGACACAGGCACCGGTCGATGGATCGGCATGACGTGGTGCATGCTGGCTGCATCAACGGAACCGACGACTGTGCAAGAGGCGCTTGTGCGGCCCGAGGGAAAGCAGTGGGACGCCGCCATCAAGTTGGAGTTGGCATCCATTACTGAAAACGACACGTGGCAGCTGGTTGACAGGCCGAAAGACGCCAAGGTCATCGGCTCCAAATGGGTCTTCAAGACCAAGTTCACGAAGGAAGGTGTGATTGACAAGTACAAGGCGCGGCTCGTGGCGAAGGGGTACGCACAGCATAAGGGCAAACACTACGATGAGACGTTTGCCCCGTCGCCAAGTTTACAAGCATCCGGGCGATCCTTGCCGTGGCGGCCGCGAAAGACATGGAGCTCCACCAAATGGACGTAAAGACGGCCTTCCTCAATGGCATCATTGACAAGGAAATCTACATGGAGGTGCCGAAGGGGGTGGAGGCGCCGGAGGGCAAGGTGTGCAAGCAGCGGAAGTCCTTGTATGAGCTAAAACAATCGCCCCGATGCTGGTACCAACAGATGGACAGCTTCATGGCACAACTCGGCTTCAAGCGCTGTGAGGCAGATCACAGTGTGTATGTGTGGCGCAGCAAGAAGCTCCATCAGATTGGCGCACTCTACGTGGACAATCTGATCTTGTGCTCCTCAGACCTGCCGAGCCTACAGCAGCTGAAAGAGCAGCTGAGTAGCAGGTTCCAGATGTCGGACATGGGGGAGTTGGAGTTCTACCTCGGGGTGAGCATTACGCGGAACCGGAGGGCGCGCACGCTTGAGCTGGGAAAGGCCAAATACGTGGCCGAGGTGCTGAAGCGGTATGGCATGGAGGACTGCAAACCAGTGTGCAGTCCTGTCTCCACGACCTGTGAACTAAGTGCGGCAATGGCGCCGCAAACAAAAGAAGAGCGGGAGGATATGGCAGGGGTGCCGTACCAATCGGCGGTGGGCAGCCTCATGTACACCATGGTGGCGACTCGACCGGACTTGGCCTACGCGGTGGGCCAAGTGAGCAGGTGCGTGGCCGATCCAGGGCCACTACACTAGTAGGCGATCAAGCGCATCCTCCGCTACCTGCAGGCAACGCGGCACACGCGCCTGAGGTTCGACGGCAAAGGGCGGGCGGACTCTTTCCGTTTGGTCTACAACACGGATGCAGACTACGCTGGGGATGTGGACAAGCTGAAGTCTACATCCGGCTACGTGTTATTCCTCGCTGGTGCAGCAGTCTCGTGGTGCAGCAGGAAGCAGGATTGCGTCCCCACCTCCACAGTGGAAGCAGAGTACATCGTGCTGGCGGAAGCGGTCAAGGAGGTGGTGTGGCTCCGCAGGTTGCTGGGGGAGCTGGGCGTGCCGTAGCTGGAGTCTACGGTGGTACAAGAGGACAACACGGGCTCCATGTCGCTGACCAACAACCCGACGCAGCACAGGAGGATGAAGCACATCGACGTGTGTTATCATTACGCACGGGACATGGTCGAAAAGGGGCAGGTGGTGCTGCAGCATTGCAGCACGCACAACATGCTTGCGGATTGCTTGACCAAGGCGCAACCCGCGGACCGGCACGCGATGAGCGTGGCCGAACTTGGGATGACCAGCTATGATGGGCTGGAGGGCGCAGCGGAAGATGAGTGAGAGCAAGCAGGAGCAGCAGGCATGGCAGGTGCAAGAGGGGGAATGTTGAAAAATTGCGTCTCCGCATGCCCAAGTGCGACGCCGGGAGGCGCGGACAAGCCGCCAGAAAGTGGAAACGCCGCTCCGGTGGATCTGGCGACTCGATGATTGCTCGGATCCTAAAATGGAGGATTGCCCCAAAAATTTGACGAGTTGCTGAATTCGGTGGAAGTTTTTTCGCCGGAATCAGACAAGTATCGAGGGAGATATGGCTTTCCAAAGTTGGGGTATGCGCAGCGGCTCTGGGAGCCGGTTGCGACTCGAAATCCGGTCGATAATCGACTGGACCGAGTAACAAATATACCATCTGGAGAAAATGCTCCGATAGGCCTGCCGAGGCGTCCGGTGGATGATCCGCCTGATCAGGTGGATCATCCACCGGATCCTTTAGTGCAGGTTGTTACTGAGGGAATTTGCCAAAATCATGGCTCGGCGTCCGAAACTCAGTAGTACGTTTTGTTACTCGGGGACTTGGGTCAAAATTCTGACTGCAAGTCCACGGACAGGATACAAACCTCGTCACACCCCATCATGAAACATGACCCAAAAGTGGGTAGTGTGCGTGGAAACAGTGCAGGATACCCGCACACCATATGCAATGGGATATGCGCCTTGGAAAAGGCGCTTCGCACGTGAATGAAGGCGCCACGGCGAGTGGTGGCGTCAGGCGTCTGTGGTGGGTGAGACCTGCGCTTCGGCAATCATAACTTGAGCTACGCTTGGCCGAATTGCGCGCAGTTTGGTGTGCTGGAAAGCGCATGACTACCCCTATAAATTCTTTGATCATGTTCATGTTCAAAAACTAACACAAAATGACGTTATTCCCTTCGCAGACTGACTGTCTCTAAATTCTTGCTCACATAGCGTGAGGCGACCAGAAAGCTCACGCTCAGTCTCAGATTCGCCCAAAACAGTAGACGTGAACCACTAAAGACGATCAGAAAAACGTCGGGACCACACCACGCGGATTGCATCCTGACAGTGGTTGATCAAAAGAGGGAGGGGGGGGCAGAGGGAGGAGGATAGAGAGAGAGATAGAGAGAGAGAGAGAGAGAGAGAGAGAGAGAGAGAGAGAGAGAGAGAGAGAGAGAGAGAGAGAGAGGGAGAGAGAGAGAGAGAGAGAGAGAGAGAGAGAGAGA
>SZWC01001207.1:244940-271226 GCA_023375785.1 Penium margaritaceum | reverse complement strand
TACTTTTCTTATTTCCTAGTTCAAGGACTCTCAAGCATAGCGAAATTCATAAAAACACAAAGAGAGTGAGTGAGTGAGAGACAGAGAGAGAGAGAGAGAGAGAGAGAGAGAGTAAAAGAGAGATTTTTGAAGGTAGAGAAACACTAAACGTATACAAAGACTAAACGTGAGCATATAAGTCGCTTTTATCTCTTGATATATGTTTTTCAAGAAAAGGAAACGTATTAGCATACGGGACCTAATCTGTGATGGCGTCAGTGACTACGGGTTTCTTTTCATGTCGTTGGGCGTATCTCGGTGGAGTGTCAAAGTGGGTATGCAGAGAATTACATCATTCCCCATACGATTTTTAGCTTGGTGGACATCCGGAGAATTAGTTTTAAACAGTGGCCCTGAAAAGGGTTTTCTGCATTTTGTGGACATTATAGGTATTTTTCTGTCAAAGTTGCCGTCCTATTCATTTTGTGCGAAAAATGGAGAAGGTGTACATTAGTTGCAAAGACAGTGGGTATACGGCAAGTGTATCCTTGAAAAAATCCGGTCAGAAAAAACTAAATCACGTACGGCTTTTGGTCGATTCACCGACGATGCAATAGCCACGCATGCCTTTTTAGCACATGGTGCGCCATCCTCCACAGTGTTGGCACATCGAGGGACAATGCACCATGCTCAAGCAGCCAGCCGACTGTGTGCAAGCTGGGATTAGAACAAGATATCTTGAATCTATGAGTTCCCTTCTTGTTTGACCCCCCTAGCAAGTATTTGCGCCGTACTTGCGCCTTAGGTGGGCACTAACTATACCCTAGTTGTGCCCTAGTTGTGCCCCAGTTGCACTGTATTGGCGCCCTAGATGCGCCCTAGTTACGCCCTAGTTGCACCCTAGTTGCACCGTGGTTGCGCCCTAGATGCGCCCTAGTTGCACCCTATTTGAGCCCAAGTTGCACCCTAGTTGTGTCCTACTTGCGTCCTACTTGCTTCCTACTTGCGTCCTACTTGCGTCCTACTTCCGCCCTTGTTCCATCCTACTTGTGCCCTAGTTACACCCTAGTTGCGCCCTACCTGCACCCTACATGCATCCAACTTACGCCCCAGTTGTGCCCTAGTTGCAACCTTACTGCATCCTATTTGCACCCTACTGGCGCCCTAGTTGCGCTCTAGTTGTGCCCTAGTTGCGCCAAAGTTGCACCCTACTTGTGCCCTACTTGCACCCTAGTTACGCCTTGGATGCGCCTCTGTTGGACACTAGCTATATCCAAGTTGTTCCCTGGTTGCGCCATGGTTGTGCCCTAGTTGCACCCTACTTGTGCCCTAATTGCACCCTACTTGTGCCCTACTTGTGTCCTAGTTACATCCTAGTTACATCCTAGTTGCACCCTAGTTACGGCCTAGTTGCGCCCTAGTTGCGCCGTACTTGCGCTCTAGTTGCACCCTACTTACACCCTACTTGCGTCCCAGTTGCACCCTAGTTGACCCCTAGTTACGCCTCAGTTGGGCACTAGCTACGCCCTACTCGCGCCCNGTTGCGCCATGGTTGTGCCCTAGTTGCACCCTACTTGTGCCCTAATTGCACCCTACTTGTGCCCTACTTGTGTCCTAGTTACATCCTAGTTACATCCTAGTTGCACCCTAGTTACGGCCTAGTTGCGCCCTAGTTGCGCCGTACTTGCGCTCTAGTTGCACCCTACTTACACCCTACTTGCGTCCCAGTTGCACCCTAGTTGACCCCTAGTTACGCCTCAGTTGGGCACTAGCTACGCCCTACTCGCGCCCTAGTTGTACCCTAGTTGCGCCCTAGTTGCGCCCCATTTGTGACCAAGTTACGTCCTAGTTACGCCTTAGTTGCGTGTCAGTTGGGCACTTGCTACGCCCTATTTGCACCATAGTTACGCCTTAGTTGCGTCTGAGGTGGGCCCTGATTGCGCCCTAGCTTCTCCATAGTTGCACCCTAGTTACTTCCTAGATGCGCCCTAGTGGTATCCTAGTTGCGCCCTAGTTGCGTCCTAGTTGCGCCGTAGTTGCGCCCTAGTTGTGCCCTAGTTGTGCCCTACTTGCGCCCTGCTGGCATCCTAGTTTCGTCCTACTTGTACCTTAGTTACGCTTTAGCTTCGTCTTACTTGCAACCTATTTGTGCCCTAGTTGCGCTCTAGTTGTGCCCTAGTTGCACCGTAGTTGCGCTCTAGTTGCGTCCTAATTGCACCCTACTCTTGCCCTAGTTGTATCCTAATGGCGCCTAAGTTGTGCCCTAATTGTGCCCTACTTGCGCCCTGCTTGTGTCCTAGTTACGCCCTAGTTGTGCCTCAGTTGGGCAAGAGCTAGACCCTAGTTGCACCCTAGTTGTGCCCTAGTTACGTCCTAGTTACGTCCTGCTTGCGCCCTACTTGTGCCCTAGTTGCGGCCTCGTTGCGCCCTAGCTTCGTGCTACTTGCGCCCTAGTTGCACCCTAGTTGCCCCCTAATTTTGCCCTAGTTTGGCCCTAGTTACGTCCAAGTTGCACCCTAGTTGCGCCCTAGTTGCATCCTAGTTGCGCCCTAGTTGCGCCCTACTTGCGCCCTAGTTGTGTCCTAGTTACACCCTAGTTGCGCCTTAGTTTGGCACTAGCTATGCCCTAGTTGCATCCTAGTTGTGCCCTAGTTGAGCCGTAGTTGCACCCTACTGGCATCCTAGTTTATTCCTACTTGCACCCTAGTTGCAACCTAATTACGTCCTACTTGCGCCCTACTTGATCCCTACTTGAACCTTTGTTCCGCCTTAGTTGTGCCCTAGATGCGCCCTAACTACACCCTTGTTGCGTCCTGCTTGCACCCTAGTTGCGCCTAAGTTGTACCCTACTTGTGCCTAAGTTGCGCCCTAGTTGCACCCTACTTGCGCCTTACTTGCGCCCTAGTTGTGCCCTAGTTGGGCCTCAGTTAGACACTGCCTACGCGTAAGTTGCGCCCTAGTTGCACCCTAGTTGCGCCCTAGCTGCGTCCTAGTTGCGCCCTACTTGCACCCAACTTGCGCCCTAGTTGAGCCCTAGTTGCGTCCTAGATGCTCCCTACTAATGCCCTACTTTCACCCTAGTTGTGCCCGAGTTGCGCCCTAGTTGCACCCTAGTTGCGTCCTAGTTGCGTCCAAGTTGCGCCCTACTTTCATCCTTATTGCAACGTAGTTACGCCCTACTTGCACCCTAGCTGCGCCCAAGTTGCGCCCTACTTTCGCCCTAGTTGCGCGCTTGTTGTGCCCTAGTTGTGCTTCGGTTGGACACTAGCTTCGCCCAAGCTGCGTCCTAGTTGCGTCCTAGTTGTGTCCTAGTTGCACCCTAGTTGCGCCCTACTTGCAACCTGCGTGCGTCCTAGTTGAGCCCTAGTTGCGTCTTAGTTGGACACTAGTTACGCCCTAGTTGCACCGTAGTTGCGCCCTAGCTGCGCCTCAGGTGGGAACTACCTACACCCTAGATGCGCCCAAGTTGTGCCCTAGTTGTTTGGCCCTCGTTGTGTCGTAGTTGAACCCTAGATGCGCCCTTGTTGTACCCTAGTTATGCCCTAGTTGCGCCCTAGTTGCGCCCTAGTTACGCCATACTTACGCCCTACTTGCTTCCTAGTTCCGCCTTACTTGCGCCCTAGTTGCTTCCTAGTTGCGTCCTAGTTGTGTCCTACTTGCGCCCTACTTGCGCCCTGCTTGTGGCCTAGTTGAGCCCTAGTTGCACACTAACTATGCCCTAGTTACGCCCTACTTGCGTCCAAGGTGCGCCGTAGATGCGCCCTAGTTGCATCCTAGTTGCACCCGAGTTGCGCCCTAGTTGCGTCCTAGTTTCGTCCTAGTCGTGCCCTACTTGCGCCCTAGGTGCGCCCTAGTTGCGTCCTAGTTACGCCTCAATTGGGCACTACCTACGCCCTAGTTGCGCCCTCATTGTGCCCTAGATGCGCCCTTGTTCCATCCTAGTTGTACCCTAGTTGCGCCGTAGTTGCGTCCTCGTTGCGCCCTAGTTGCGTCCTACTAGCGCCCTACTTGCGCCCTAGTTGCGCCCTAGTTGCATCTCAATTCACTAGCTACGCCCTAGTTATGCCCTAGTTGCACCCAAGTTGCGCCTCAGGTGTGCACTAGCTACGCCCTAGTTACGCCCTAGTTGCATCCTATTTGCGCCCTAGTTGCACCCTAGTTGCGTCCTACTTGCGTCCTACTTGCGTCCTAGTTCCGTCCTACTTACACACTAGTTACGCCCTAGTTGCACCCTACTTACGCCCTACTTGCGCCCTACTTGCAACCTAGTTGCGCCTTAGTTGTGTCCTAGTTGCGCCCAAGTTACGCTCTAGTTGCGCCCTACTTGTGCCCTAGTTGCGCCCTAGTTGTGCCTTAGTCACGCCTAAGTTGTGCCCTAGTTGCATCCTACGTGCGTCCTACTTGCCCCCTAGTTGCGCCCTAGTTGTGCCTCAGTTGGGCACTAGCTTCGCCCTAGTTGCACCCTAGTTGCATCCAAGTTGCGCCCTAGTTGTGTCCTAGTTGCGTCGTACTTGCGCCCAACTTGCACCCTAGTTGCGTCCTAGTTGCGTCCTAGATGCGCCCTACTTGTGCCCTACTTGCGCCCTAGTTGGGCCTACTTGCACCCTAGCTGCAACCTAGTTGTGTCCTACTTGAGCCCTTGTTGCGCTCTAGTTGCGCCCTACTTGCGTCTTAGTTGCGCCCTACTTGCGCCCTACTTGCGCACTACTTGCGCCCTTTTTTTGCCCTAGTTGCGCCTCAGTTAGACACTAGCTATACCCTAGTTACGTCCTAGTTGTTTCCTATTTGCGCCCTAGTTGCACCCTAGTTGCGACCTACTTGCGCCCTACTTGCGCCCTAGTAGCACCCTAGTTGCGTCTCATTTGGGCACTAGCTACGCTCTAGTTGTGCCCTAGTTGCATCTTAGTTGCACCTCAGGTGGGCACTACCTACGCCCCAGTTGCGCCCTAGATGCGCCCTAGTTGTACCCTAGTTGTACCCTAGTTGCGTCCTAGTTGTGCCCTTATTGTTCCCCAGTCGCGCTCTACTTGTGGCCTACTTGCATCCTTGGTCCGCCCTACTTGTGCCTTACTTGCATCCTATTTGTATCCTACTTGCGCCCTACTTGTGCCCTACTTGCACCCTAGTTGCACCCTAGTTGCGCCCCAGTTGCGTCCCACTTGCACCCTACTTGTGCCCTAGTTGCGCCCTAGTTGCGTCAAAGGTGCACCCTACTTGCGCCCTACTTGCTCCCTTGTTGCGCCTCAGTTGGACACTAGCTATGCCCTAGTTGTGCCCAGATTGCGCTCTAGTTGCGCCCTAGTTGCACCCTACTTGTGCCCTAGTTGCGCCCTACTTGTTTCCTACTTGTGCCCTAGTTGCATCCTAGTTTCTTCCTAGTTATACCATAGTTGTTCCCTAGTTGCACCCTAGTTGCGCCCTAGTTGCGCCCTAGTTGCGCCCTAGTTGCGCCGTAGTTGTGCCCTAGTTGTGCCATACTTACACCCTATGTAAACCGGACGTGGTATGCTAGACTCAACCGGATGGTGTAGGCACCAACCGGCGGCAATGGCGACCAAGCGGAGGCCGGTGCACACCTTCTCGGGGTTGTGGAAGCGTAGGGACGTCTTGGGGGAGCACGGGAACACGTGTGGCAGCGTGGGAGTAAACTGTACTTGTTATTCAAGTGTCAACATACAAGACTATATGCACATGAGGACATATCCTAGACGGCCCGAGGTCGCTGAGTCCTCCGCGGCTCTGTATGGGCTGGAATGAGCATTATTGTCTAATTATCACATAGCTCATCTTCCCAGATTTCCAACGCACCAAGAATCACATCGTTCTGTGAAGGAACGGCCGAGATATGGCCGTTTCTGTGAACCACGGCAATCTGCCGCTGGCAGCACCACTAGCGGCGGTGACGGCCGCCCGAAGCGCCCTTTCTAGAAATAACACCTCGGGGCGCCATTCCAAAGCGCCTTTGGCCCTCAAGGATCCTTGATTCGTTGACTAACCGGGCCCCAAGGCGCGTTCGGCCTTGTTGGGTCTTCCCAGGGTCGAGCCTTGATCCTTGGGGATGAATTCCCGTCACCTGTTTTCCCCTTGGCCGGTCCAACCTTTGGCCGGGCGTAACTTCCTCAATTCTTGATGAATCGACCCCGTTCTTGGGTTGATCTCGCACGGTTTTTCTTGGAAATTCCAAATCCACAGCCAGATTACATATTCAAGGAAGCCTCAAGCCGTGATCAATGCCATCGGCACTGTCTGGCTTACATCGTACTTGCGTCATAGTTGCGCCCTGGTTGAACCATTGTTGCGCTCGAGTTGGACACTAGCTACGCCGTAGTTGCACCCTAGATGCGCCCTAGTTGCTCTGTAGTTACGCCCTAGTTGCGTCCTAGTTGCGCCCTACTTGTGACCAAGTTGCGCCCTAGTTACACCCTAGTTGTGTCTCAGTTAGACACTAGCTGCGCCCTATTTGTGCCCTAGTTGCGCCCTAGTTGCGCCTCAGGTGGGCACTAGCTACGCTTTAATTGCGCACAAATTGCACCCTAGTTGCACCCTAGTTGCATCCTAGATGCGTCCTAGTCATATCTGAGCTGGGCCCTAGTTGCGTCCTAGTTGCAACGTAGTTGGTCCCTAGTTGCACCCTAGTTGTGCCCTACTTGCATCCTAGTTCCGTCCTACTTGCAACCTAGTTGCGTCCTAGTTGCGTCTTACTTGCGCATTATTTGCGTTCTAATTATGCCCTAGTTCTACCCTAGTTACGCCCTTGTTGCACCCTAGTTGTACCCTAGTTGCGCCTACTTGCGCCCTAGTTGCACCCTAGTTGCGCCTAAGTTGTGCCCTAATAATGGCCTACTTGCGCCCTACGTGCGTCCTAGTTGCGCCGTAGTTGTGCCTCAGTTTGGCATGAGCTACGCCCTAGTTGTGCCCTAGTTGTAACCTAGTTGTGCCCTAGTTGCTTCCTAGTTGCGCCCTACTTGCGCCCTACTTGCGCCCTAGTTGCACCGTAGTTGCGCCCTATTTGCGCCCTAGATGCGCCCTAGTTGTGTCCTAGTTGTACCCTAGTTGCGCCCTAGTTTTGACCTAGTTACATCCTATTTGCACCCTACTTGCACCCTAGTTGTGTTCTAGTTGCACCGTAGTTGTGCCCTAGTGGCACCCTAGTTGCGCCCTAGTTGGGCCCTAGTTACGCCCTAGTTGCGCCCTAGTTGCGTCTCAGTTTGGCACTAGCTACGTCCTAGTTTCGTCCTAGTTGTGTCCTTGTTGTGCCTCAGGTAGGCACTAGCTACGCCCTAGTTGCACCCTAGTTGCACTCTAGTTGCGCACTAGTTGCACCCTACATGGGCCCTAGTTGTACCCTAGTTACACCCTAGTTGCGCCCTAATTGCGCCCTAGTGGATTTCACTTGCGCTCTACTTGCTTCCTAGTTCCGTCCTACTTGCACCCTAGTTGCACCCTAGTTGCACCCTAGTTGCACCCTAGTTGCACCCTACTTGCGTCTTACTTGGATCCTACTTGCACCTTAGTTGTCCCCTATTTGGGTCCTAGGTACACACTAGTTGCGCCCTACTTGTGCCCTAGTTGCGCCCTAGTTGTGCCTTAGTTGCGCCAAAGATGTGCCCTAGTTGCTACCTTCTTGCGCCCTAGTTGCGCCCTAGTTGCGCCTCAGTTGGGCACTAGCTACGCCCTAGTTACACCCTAGTTGTGCCCTAGGTACGCCCTAGTTGCGCATCAGGTTGACACTACCTACGCCCTAGTTGCGCCCTAGTTGCACCCTAGTTTTGCCCTAGTTGCAGCTTAGATACAACCTAGTTGTACCCTAGTCGCGCCCTAATTGTCCCCAATTTACGCCTTAGTTACGTTCTAGTTGTGCCCTACTTGCGTCCTACTTCCTTCCTAGTTCTGCCCTACTTGCGCCCTAGTTGCGTCCTACTTACGTCCTACTTGCACCCTATTTGTGCCCTACTTTTGCCCTAGTTACGCCCTATTTGCGACCTAGTTGCATTCTAGTTCCGCCTAGTTGCACCTTACTTGTGCCCTACTTGCATCCTAGTTCCAACCTACTTGCACCCTAGTTGCGCCCTAGTTGCGCCTTACTTAAACCTTATTTGTGCCTTACTTGTGCCTTAGTTGCACCCTAGTTGCGCCCTATTTGCGTCATAGTTGTGCCCTAATTGCACCCTAGTTGCACCCTAGTTCTACCCTAGTTGCGCCTAAGTTGTACCCTAGTTGTGCCCTACTTGCGCCCTACTTGCGTCCTAGTTACGCCATAGTTGTGCCTCAGTTTGGCAAGAGCTACGCCCTAGGTGTGCCCTAGTTGCATCCTAGTTGTGCCCTAGTTGCATTCTACTTTTACCCTAGTTGCACCCTAGTTGCGCCCAAGTTGCGCGTTACTTGCGCCCTAGTTGCGCCCTAGTTACGTTCTAACTGCATCCTAGTTGTGCCGTAGTTCTATCCTAGTTGCGCCCTACTTGCGTCCTACTTGCGCCCTAGATGCGCCCTAGTTACTGTTGACATGGTGTGCCCCTTGCCACGAGTGCCGTTGATCGTACTCCCTGGTTCGACCATTGAGGAGTGGTTGAACACCTGATCTGACTTTAGATTTTGATTTCTTGGATTTTTCCATGCAGGATCAAGCTTTGAATCGCTCGATTTGAGTGAGTATTCAGAAAGTCAGCCTAGCCCGAAGTTTGGGTGTTGGGCGGGTGGAATCTGGTACCCGCCATGGGTGGCCGGATAATCCACCGCCAGTGATCCGAGTTCGTTCCCAACGAGTTCCAAATGCACCAGGGCCAAAAAGGAAGCAACCAGAGAGTTCTCCTTGACCAGGGTGAACTTCTGCTTGACTTATGGGCGAGGAAAGGCGTTTCGACGGGTCATCATCGAAGCGCCTCCCGTTGCCTAGAGTACAAGGCAAGGTGGGCGGCTCCACCAAGGGTAACTTCGACGGCCGTAGCAGGGGCTCTACTGCTCCGTTTTGGGCGTGCTTGGATGTGTTGGAAAGCTTAAATCACAGGCTTTAAGGATCTGATGTAATCCCACTATACTAACTAACAAAAACATGTTTCAATTCAGCTCTACTGAATGCGATGTGTTCTGTCCACTAACATCCATGATCCTTGTGCTCCACACTCTTCACCAAAGGTGTCCATTGGCTGCCCCAAAGACTGGTAGCGTGCATCAGTGAGAGCTAGGAATCCTTCAGGGTGCCTCCACACCCACTAGAGTAAAAAAAAGGGTTATGGACCCACGTGCCTAGAAGGACCGTAGCTCCTAAAATTTCACACTTCCGCCGCGCGCCATGGCAATGACCGAGCAAGAGAGCATCGGCACCGTCTTCAAGTTTGACGGGAATGGCTATCCTTTGTGGAGGTGACAGTTTGAGGTCTACCTTGATGAAAAAGGCCTTGAGCTGGTCAATGGTAAAGAGACCGTCCGGACACCGCGACGCCGAAGGAAGTGGACAAGTACAAGAAGTGCAACAAAAAGGCACTTGCATTGTTAGTGTTAACGCTAGCTCCGCCGCAACGTGCACTGATTCAAGGATGCACGGAGGCTGCTGAGGCCGGGAAGAAGCTCTGCTCCACCTACCAGTCCACCAACCTCGCTAACCAGCTATTCGTTTTCAAGAGGTTCGTCACCTTCCGAGCCAATGAAGGCGACGACATCATGGAGATCCTGCAACAGATTGAGTCCCTTACTGCCAAGTGCGTAACCATCGGATGGAAGGTCGACCCTCAGCTGCAAGCTATGATCCTCCTTCAGGCCTTAACGAACAGTTGGAGTCCCATGATCACCGTCGTAGGCGGCTGGTCCGCCGATGAGCTGAAGTACCCGAAGGTGGCTGAGTACTTCCACAACGAATGGATGCGGCGTGGTGGGAGAGAGAGCGGGGCAACGTCAAGTTCTGCCTATGCCGTCCGTCCTCAAGGTGGAGGGAGAGGCAAGAAGGGGAAGGGTGCCAAGCAGGGCACCAAGAGAGGTGACAACAAGGGGGAGTGCTACAACTGTGGCAAACAGGGCCACTACGCACGCGACTGCCCCAACAAGAAATTGGACCAGCCCGGGAAGGGCGGGAAGAAGGACACCCAAGCCATGATCACCAGGGAGTCTACCGACTTGATAGATCCAGAAGTCACAGTGATCGACTCCGTATGAGGCCGCCACACACAATGCAACCGGGCGGTATTCGTCACCTACGGCGCTACCGAGCGGCGCATGACAGTGGCCAATGGCAAAACGGAGCTGGTTGCGGGCAAATGCAATGTTCGCATTGAGTCGGTGGTGAACGGGAAAATCATTCTGTGCACCATCTACGATGTGCTCCACATGCCCAACTTTGGGGCAAACCTGCTGTCAGTGAGCCGCCTTACGGACAAGGGGCCCAAGGTACTCTTCAACAAGAAGGAGGCTATCACCCGGAAGGAGGGGGACGGCGAGGTGATTGCACGTGGCAAGAGGGAGGAGGACCTGTACCTTCTACGTACCAAAGTTCTTGTCCATGCGTTGATGACCAACGCCGCCCACCTCGTGACGAAGCATGAAGGGGACCTGGACCTGTGGCATCATCGGTTTTGCCACATTGCTCCCTCAACGGTGAGGGACATGGCAAAGAAGGAAGTGGTCCGGGGTGTTGAGGTCAAGAGCCTCCACGCAGCCAAGGATTCCATGTGCGAGCCGTGCGTGGTCGGCAAGGCGACACGGCAGCCGTTTAATGGCAAAGAGATGTGAGCATCGGTGATGTTGGAGGTGGTGCACACTGACGTGTGTGGATCATTCGAGAGCTCCATCGGGGGCGCACGCTACTTTGTCACCTTCATCTATGACCACAGCCGCAAGCTCTACCTCTACATCATTAAGAGGAAGAATGATGTCTTTTCATGCATGCAGGAGTTCGTGGCGGCTGTTGAGCGGCAAATGGACTTGAAGGTGAAGGATTTCCGGAGCGACAATGGCGGCGAGTACGAGGGCTGCTTGGAATGGATGAAGAGCAAGGGGATTACGTGGCATAAAACTATGCCACATTCTCCGCATCAAAACGGTGTTTCCGAGAGAGCGAACCGCACCATCCTCAACATGGTTCGGTCCATGTTGAGCGATGCCGGCCTCGCACAGCGGTACTGGGGTGAGGCGGCACGGACAGCGGCGTATATCATGAACCTGATGCCGACAAAACCGCTAAAAGATGCGCAGTCCAAGGTGTGGAAGACGCCACAAGAAGTGTGGAGCGGGAGGAAGCCAACTGTGGCACACCTCCACACGTTTGGTTGTGTTGCACATGCTGTTGTGTAGGAACAGGAGGGGCAGGCAAGCTAGACCCGCGGACTCGCCGGTGCATCTTCGTCAGGTATGAGAGCGAGAGCAAGGCGTACCGGCTCTCCGACCCGCGGAGGCAGCGTGAAGAGTCACGACGTCACGTCCGACAAGGACAGCCGTTGGACGGACAAGGACGCGGGTCTCTCCAAGCATGGGGAGTGGCTGCCACTCCTTGAGGGGGAGTCAACGGAGGACACAAAAGAGGGTGACGTCCCATCGGCTCCAACGGAAGGGAACCATCTGGGGGATGGGGGAGCGGCTGATTTGCATTCAGCTGAGTCGGACAATGAGTCCGAAGCGCCGGCAACAGTGGAGCTGAACGAGGAGGTGGGTAGTGAGCCCGCATCTCCATGATCCCAGAGAGAGGGGGAACAGGCCAGCGGTGCGAGTGGTGCCGCGAGAGGGCAGCAGCAGTAGCAGCAGCAGCAGCAGCAGCAGCAGCGGTAGCATCAGCAGCAGTCTCAAGAGCAGCAGTCCTGGAGAAGTGGTTGCACAAGGAGGACGGCAAAGAGGTACGATGCCGCAGAGGGCATCTGGACCGGGCTCACTTGAGCGTTCTTTGCGCAAGAGGAGCCCGAGACTGTCAAGGAGGCGTTGTAACGGAAGGATGGGGCTGAGTGGGAGGGAGCTATACAATCTGAGCTCTCCTCCCACGAAGAGAACGGCACTTGGCAGCTGATTGACAATGCCGGAGGGCGCAAAAATCATTGGCTCCAAGTGGATCTTCAAGAAGAAGCTCACCAAGGAGGGGAGGGTAGAGCGGTACAGGGCACGGCTGTTCGCGAAGGGGTACGCCCAGTGGAAGGGTGAACACTACGAAGAAACCTTCGCACCGGTGGCAAAGTTTGCCTCTATCTGCTCCATCCTCTTGATGGCGGCGGTGCGCGACTACAAAGTCCACCAAATGGACATGAAAACTGTATTCCTTAACGACGACCTGGACACGGAGGTCCTCATGGAGGTGCCGGAGGGGGTGGACGCGCCACCGGGGAAGGTGTGCCGGCTTCGCAAGGCGCTTTACGGGCTGAAGCAAGCGCCACTCATGTGGTACCTGAAAGTGGACGGCTTCATGGCCAAGCTTGGCTTCAAGCGCTGCGAGGCAGATCACAGCGTATATGTGCGGAAGTAGCCGGTGTTGCACTAGATCGCAGTCCTTTACGTGGATGATCTCATCCTTGTGTCATCGGACATGGAGGAGTTGGTGAACCTGAAGCAGCAACTAAGCGGTCGGTTCAAAATGACCGACATGGGCGAGCTCGAGTACTACCTCGGCGTCGCCATCGAGAGGGAACGCAAGGCACCCACGCTGGAGATGGGACAGGAAAAGTACATGCAAGAGGTGCTCCGTCGCTACAATATGGAAGAGTGCAACCCCATCGGCACACCCATGACCACCACATGTGAGCTGAGCTCGAGCATGGGCCCGGGCATGGACGAGGAGAAGGAGATGGCAGGTGTGCCATACCAGTCCGTTGTGGGGAGTATCATGTATGCCATGGTGGCAATGCGGCCTGACCTGGCCTTCACGGAGGGCCAAGTGAGCCGCTACGTTGCTGACTCCGGGCCGCTGCATTGGCAAGAGGTGAAGCAGATCCTTTGTTATCTCAAGGCAACAAAACAGTCACAACTTGTGTTTGGAGGGGGAACACGCGACAACTCCCTCGATTTGGTTGGCTACTCCGATGCCGACTGGGCTAGTGATGTGGATGATAGAAAATCAACGTTGGGGTACGTGTTTGTGCTTGGTGGTGCAGCAGTTTCATGGGCAAGCAAGAAGTAGGACTGTGTGGCACTGTCCATCACCAAAGCAGAGTACATCGCGCTCGCGGAAGCCGCAAAGGAGGCGGTGTGGCTGCGACAGCTTCTAAAGGAGATCGGCATGCCGCAAAGGAAGCTGACGGTACTCAATGTTGACAACATGAGTGCCATCAGCCTTATCCAGAACCCGGTGCTGCATAGGAGGACCAAGCACATTGAGATCCGGCATCACTATGCGCGGGACTTGGTGGCGAGGGGAGATGTGCCTATTGTGCATTGTGGCACTAAGTGCATGCTCGCCGATGCCATGACCAAGGCACAGCCCAAAAACAGGCACGACGCGAGCTGCATGGAGCACGGTATGCTCCGTGAGGGTTAAAATGTAACAGGTCCCAAGGACAGGGCATCAAGGCTGCGGTGCAAGGGGGAGATTGTTGACATGGTGTGCCCCTTGTCATGAGTGCCGTTGATTGTACTCCCTGGTTAGACCATTGAGGAGTGGTCTAACACCTGATCTGACTTTAGATTTGGATTCCTTGGATTTTCCCATGCACGATCGAGCTTTGAATCGCTCGATTTGAGTGAGTATTCAGAAAGTCAGCCTAGCCCCACGTTTGGGTGCTGGGCGGGTGGAAACTGGTACCCGATATGGGCGGCGGGATAATCCACCGCCAGTGATCCGAGTTCAACCCCAACGAGCTCCAAAAGCACCAGGGCCAAAAAGGAAGCAACCAGAGAGCTCTCCTTGAACAGGGTGAGGAAAGGTGCTTCGACGGGTCATCGCCAAAGCGCCTCCCGTTGTCTGGCGTGCAAGGCAAGGTGGGCGGCTCCACCAAGGGTTACTTTGACGGCCATAGCAGGGGCTCTACTGCTCCGTTTGGGATGTGTTTGGATGCGTTGGAAAGCTTAAATCACAGGCTATAAGTATCTGATGTACTCTCACTATGCTAAGCAACAAAAAAATGTTTCAATTCAGTTATACAGAATGCGACGTGTTCTGCCCACTCACATCCGTGATCCTTGTGCTCCACACTCTTTACCAAAGGTGTCCATTAGCTGCCCCAAACACTGGTAGTGTGCATCAGTGAGAGCTAGGAATCCTTGAGGGTGCGTCCACACCCACTAGAGTCAACAGTTACGCCCTAGCTGTGCCTCAGTTGGGCACTAGCAACGCCCTAGTTGCGCCCTAGTTGCTTCCTAGTTGTGCCCTAGTTGCGCCCTAGTTGCGCCCTATTGACGCCCTACTTGCGCCCTAGTTGCACTCTCGTTGGGCCTCAGTTGGGCACTAGCTATGCCCTAGTTGCGCCTTGGTTACGCCCTAATTGCGGCTCAGGTGGGCACTAGCTATGCCCTAGTTGTGCACTAGTTGCGCCCTAGTTGCACCCTAGTTGCATCCTCGACGTGTCCTAGTTGTACCCTAGTTGCGCCCTAATCGAGTCCAAGTTGCACCCTAGTTGCGTCTCAGTTGGGTGAAATATACGCCCTAGTTGTGCCCTAGTTGTGCCCTAGTTGCGCCAGAGGTGGACACAAGCTATGCCCTAGTTGTGACCTAGTTGCGTCCCAATTGGGCCCTAATTGCACCCTAGATGCGCCCTAGTTGTACCCTAGTTGCGCCCTGGTTGCGTCCTAGTTTCACCCTAGTTGCACCCTAGTTGCGTCTTACTTGCGCCCTACTTGCGTCATAGTTCCGTCCTACTTGCACCCTAGTTGCAACCT
This sequence comes from Penium margaritaceum, assembly GCA_023375785.1. Lineage (NCBI taxonomy): Eukaryota > Viridiplantae > Streptophyta > Zygnematophyceae > Desmidiales > Peniaceae > Penium > Penium margaritaceum. Next base: position 256,469 of record SZWC01001207.1, on the reverse strand, counting down.
AGTTGCACCCTACTTGCGTCCTACTTGCGCCCTTGTTGCGGCCTACTTGTGCCCTACTTGTGACATACTTGCACCTTAGTTGTCCCCTAGTTACGACTTAAGTACGCCCTAGTTGTGCCCTAATTGCGCCCTAGTTGTACCCTAGTTCCCCCTAGTTGCACCTAAGTTACGCCCTAGTTGCGACCTACTTGCGCCCTACTTGTGACCTTGTTGCGCCCTAGTTGCGCCTCAGTTGGGCACTAGCTACGTCTTAGTTGCGTCCTAGTTGCTTCCTAGTTGCGCCCTACTTGCACCTTACTTGCGTCCTAGTTGCGTCCTTGTTGTGTCCTAGTTGCCCACTACTTGTGCCCTACTTGCGCCACAGATGCGCCCTAGTTGTGCTATTGTTGCGTCCTAGTTGCCCACTAGTTCTGTCCTAGTTGCGCTCTAGTTATGCCCTTGTTGCGCCCTAGTTGCGTCCTACTTGCGCCCTAGTTGTACCCTACTCTCGCCCTACTTGCGCCCTAGTTGCGCCCTTGTTGCGTCCTAGTTGCGCCTGAGTTGGGACTTAGCTACGCCCTTGTTGCGTCCTAGTTGCATCCTAGTTGCACCCTAGTTGCGCCCTAGTTGTGCACTATTTGCGCCCTACTTGCGTCCTAGTTGCGCCCTAGTTGCGTCTTAGTTGGGCACTAGCTACGCCCTTGTTGTGCCCTAGTTGCACCCTAGTTGCGTCTCATGTGGGCACTACCTACACCCTAGTTGCACCCTAGTTGTACCCTAGTTACGTCCTAGTTGCACCCTAGATGCAACCTAGTTGTACCCTAGTTGCGCCCTACTTGTGCCCTAGTAACGACTTAGTTGCGCCTTAGTTGTGCTGTACTTGTGCCCTACTTGCGTCCAAGTTCCGCCCTACTTGTGTCCTAGTTGCGTCCTAGTTGCGCTCTACTTGCGCCCTACTTGTGCCCTACTTGCGCCCAAGTTGTACCCTAGTTGCGACCTAGTTGTGTTCTAGTTCCGCCTAGTTGCACCCTACTTGCGCCCTACTTGGATCCTAGTTCCGTCCTACTTGCACCCTAGTTGCGCCCTAGTTGCGCCTTACTTGCACCCTATTTGTGCCATACTTGTGCCCTGGTTGTGCCCTAGTTGCGCCCTAGTTACACCCTAGTTGCGCCCTACTTGCGCCCTAGCTGCACCCTAGTTGCGCCCTAGTTGTGCCTTACTTGCACCCTATTTGTTCCGTACTTGTGCCCTGGTTGCACCCTAGTTGCGCCCTAGTTCCACCCTAGTTGCACCCTACTTGCGCCCTAGCTGCACCCTAGTTTTGCCCTACTTGCGCCCTACTTGCGTCCTAGTTACGCCGTAGTTGTGTCTCAGTTTGGTAAGAGCTACGTCCTAGTTGTGCCCTAGTTGCATCGTAGTTGTGCCCTAGTTGCATCCTCATTACACACTACTTGAGCCCTACTTGCACCTTAGTTGCACCCTCATCGCGCCCTAGTTGCACGTTACTTACACCCTAGTTGTGTCCTAGTTGCGTTCTGATTGCACCCTAGTTGTGCCGTATTTCTATCCTAGTTGCACCCTACTTGCGCCCTACTTACGTCCAAGTTGCGTCCTAGTTACGCCCTGGTTGAGCCTCAGTTGGACACTAGTAACGCCCTAGTTGCGCCCGAGTTGGTTCCTAGTTGTTCCCTAGTTGTGCCCTAGTTACGCCCTACTTGTGCCCTACTCGTGCCCTACTTGCGCTCTGCTTGCGCCTCAGTTGGACACTAGCTACACCCTAGTTGCGCCCTAGTTGTGCCCTGGTTGCACCCTAGATGCACCTTAGTTGTACCGTATGTGCGTCCTAGTTGCACCCAAGTTGTGCCCTAGTTGCGCCCTAGTTGTGTCCTACTTGTGCCCTACTTGCGTCTTAGTTCCGTCCTACTTGCACCGTGGTTGTGCCCTAGTTGCGCCCTAGTTGCGCCCTAGTTGTGCCCTACGTGCACCCTAGTTGCACCCTAGTTGTACCTCAGTTGGGCACTAGCTGCACCCTAATTGCGCCCTAGTTGTACCCTAGTTGTGCTCTAGTTGCGTCCTAGTTACCTCCTACATGCATCCTACTTGCGCCCTAGTTGCACCCTAGTTACATCCTAGTTACGTCCTACTTGCGCTCTACTTGCGCACTAGTTGCACCCTAGTTGGGCCCTAGTTATGCCCTAGTTGCACCCTACTTGCATTTTAGTTGTGTCCTAGTTCCGCCCTTGTTGTGCCCTAGTTGCGCCCTAGTTGAATTCTACCTGCGCCCTACTTACGCCCTACTTGCACCCTAGTTGCGCTCTTGTTGCGCCGTAGTTGGGCCTCCATTGGGCACTAGCTACGCCCTAGTTACGTCCTAGTTGCGCCCTAGTTGCACCCTACTTTTACCCTAGTTGTACCCTTCTTGGGCCCTACTTGTGCCCTACTTGTACCCTAGTTGTGCCCTTCTTGGGCCCTACTTGTGCCCTTCTTTTACCCTAGTTGTGCCTTAGTTGTGTCCTAGTTGTGCCCTAGTTACGCCCTAGTTGCACACTTGCGCCCTAGTTGCGCACTTGCGCCCTAGTTGCATCCCAGTTGCACCTTTGTTGCACATAAGTTGCACCGTATTTGCACCATTATTGCATCCTACTAACGCCCTAGTTGTACCCTAGTTGCGATTCATTTGGGCACTAGCTACGCCTTAGTTGTGACCTTGATACACCCTAGTTGCGCCCTAGTTGAGTCCTATTTGCACCCTACTTGAGTCCTACTTGCTTTTTAGGTGCCCCCTAGGTCCATCCTAGTTGCGTCCTACTTGTGCCCTACTTGTGCTCGAGTTGCATCCTACATGCGTCCTTGTTGCGCCCTAGTTGTGCTCTAATAGCGCCCTAGTTCTGCCTAGTTGTGCCCTTGTTGCGCCTTAGTTGCACCCTAATTGTACCCTGGTTGTGCCCTACTTGTGTCCTATTTACGGCCTAGTTGCGGCCTAGTTGCGCCCTTGTTGCGCCCTAGTTGCGCCTCCGTTGGGCACTAGCTACACCATAGTTGCATCCTAGTTGCGCCCTAGTTGCGTCCTAGGTCTGCTCTAGTTTTCCCTACCTGTGCCCTACTTGCGCCCTTGTTGCGCCCCAGTTGCATCTCAGTTGGACACTTGTTACGCCCTAGTTGTGCCCTAGTTGCGCCCTAGTTGCACCTCAGGTGGGCACTACCTCCGTCCTAGTTGTGCCCTAGTTGCACCCTAGTTGCACCCTAGATGCATCCTAGTTGTACCCTAGTTGCGCCCTAGTTGCGGCCCTAGTGGCACTAGCTACACCATAGTTGCATCCTAGTGGCGTCCTAGTTGCAACCTAGTGGCGTCCTAGTTGCACCCTAGTTACGCCGTACTTGCGCCGTACTTGTGCCCAACTTACGCCCTAATTACGCCATTGTTGCATCCTAGTTACACCCTAGTTACGTCCTAGTTGCGCCCTACTTATACCCTAGTTGCACACTCGTTGCACCCTAGTTGCGCCTAAGTTGCACCCTAGTTGTGCCCTACTTGCGCCCTACTTGCACCCTAGTTGCACCCTAGTTGTGCCTCAGTTGGGCACTAGCTACGCCCTAGTTGCGCCCTAGTTGCATCCTAGTTGCACCCTAGTTGATTCCTAGTTGCGCCCTATTTATGTCCTACTTGCGCCCTAGTTGTGTCCTAGTTGTGCCCTAGTTGTGCCCTTCTTGCGTCCTACTTGCACCCTAGTTGCACACTAGTTACGGCCTAGATTCGCCATAGTTGCACCCTAGTTGCAGCCTAGTTGCGCTCTAGTTGGACCCTAGTTGCGCCCTAGTTGCACCTCACTTGCGCCATAGTTGTGCCCTAGTTTCACCCTAGTTGTCTCCTAGTTGCGCCCTACTTGCGCCCTGGTTGTGCGTCAGTTAAGCATTAGCTACGCCCTAGTTGAGCCCTAGTTGCACCCTACTTGCGTCCTATTTGCACCCTAGTTGTGCCCTAGTTGCATCTCAGTTGGACACTAGATACGCCCTAGTTGCGGCCTAGTTGCACTCTAGTTGTGCCACAGGTAGGGCGCAAGTAGGGTGCAGCATTGCACATCTAGGGTGCAATATGGTGCCCTAGTTGCACCCTACTTGCGTCCTATTTGCACCCTAGTTGTGCCCTAGTTGCATCTCAGTTGGACACTAGATACGCCCTAGTTGCGGCCTAGTTGCACTCTAGTTGTGCCACAGGTAGGGCGCAAGTAGGGTGCAGCATTGCACATCTAGGGTGCAATATGGTGCCCTAGTTGCACCCAAGTTGCACCCTAGTTGCACCCGACTTGCACAACTAGGGCGCAATGTTGCGCAACAAGGGCGTAATATGGTGCCCTAGTTGCACCCTGCTTGCACCCTACTTGCGTAGCTAGTGTCCCACTGAGGCGCAACTAGGGTGCAACTAGGGCACAACTAGGACGCAACTAGGTCACAACTAGGATGCATGTAAGGCGTGAGTGGGATGCAAGTAAGCCACAACTAGGGCGCAATATTGCGCAATTAGGGCACAAATAGGGTGCAAGTAGGGTGCGACTAGGGCACAACTAGGGCGCAACTTGGGTGCAACTAGGATGTAGCTAGTGCCCAACTGAGACGCAACAAGGGCACAACTAGGGCGCAAATAGGGCACGGCTAGGACGCAAATAGGGTAGAACTAGGGCGCAACTAGGGCACAACTAGGTCGCAAGCAGGGTGCAAGTAGGGTGCAACTTGGACACAACTAGGGCGCAACTACAGCGTAAGTAGGGTGCAAGTAGGGTGCAAGAAGGGCGCAACTAGGGTGTAACTAGGACACAAGTAGGGTGCAACTAGGGTGCAAGTAGGACGCAACTAGGGCGCAGTTAGGTCGTAACTTGGGTGCAACTAGGATGCAAGTAGGACGCAACTAGGACGTAGCTAATGTACAACTAAGGAGCAACTAGAAGACAACTACGGTGTAACTTGGGCGCAAATAGGGCGTAACTAGGGCGCAACTACGGCGCAACTAGGACGCAAGTAGGGCACAACTAGGGCGCAAGTAGGGGGCAAGTAGGGCATAAGTAGGGCACAAGTAGGGAGCAACTAGTGTGTAAGTAAGGCACAACTAGGGTGCAACTAGGACGCTACTAGGGTGCAACTAGGATGTAACAAGGATTTGGATGGTGCCCAACTGTGATGCAACTACAGCGCAACCAGGGCGCAAGTAGGACGCAACTAGGGTGCATGTAGGGCGCAAGTAGGGCGCAAGAAGGGCACAACTAGGGTGTAACTTGGGCACAAGTAGGGTACAACTGGGGCGCAAGTAGGGCGTAACTAGGGTGCAACTAGGACGCAACTAGGACACAACTAGGACGTAGCTAGTGTCCAACTGAGGTGCAACAAGGGCACAATTAGGGTGCAACTTGGGCGCACATAGGATGCAACTAGGGCGCATCTGCGGCCCAACTAGGGTGTAAACAGGGCGCAACCAAGGCGCAAGTAGGGCGCAAGTAGGGCGCAAGTAGGGCGGAAGTAGGATGCAACAAGTGCACAACTAGGGCACAACTAGGGCACAACTTGAACGCAATTAGGACACAAGTAGGGAACACATAGGGCACAACTAGGACACAACTAGGGCGCAATTAGGATGCAAGTAGGGCACAGCTAGTACTCAACTGAGGCGCAACTAGGGCGCAACTAAGGCACAACTAGGGCACAACTAGGGTGCAACTCGGGCGCAAATAGGACGCAATTAGGGAGCAAGTAGGGCACAAGTAACGTGCAACTAGGACGCAACTAGGGGCAAGCTTGTGTTCAACTAAGATGCAACTAGGGTACAAGTAGCACACAACTAGGGCACAACTAGGGCGCAACTAGGGCGCAACTAGGGCAGAACTAGGGTGAAACTAAGACAAACTAGGGCGAAACTAGGGCGCAACTAGGGCGCAACTAGGGCGTAACTAGGAAGCAACTAGGGCACAACTAGGATGCAATTAGAGAACAAGTAGGCCGCAAGTAGGGTGCTAGTAGGACGTAACTAGGGTGCAACTAGGGTACAACTAGGGTGCAACTAGGGCACAACTAGGGTGCAATGAGGGCGCAAGTAGGACAAAAGTAGGACACAAGTAGGACGCTACTTGGGTGGAACTAAGGCACAACGAGGGCGCAAGTAGGGCGCAAGTAGGGCGCAACTAGGGCGTAACTATGGCGCAACTAGGATGCAAGTAGAAGGCAAGTAGGGTACAACTAGGGTATAACTAGGGCACAACTAGGGCGCAACTAGGGCATAGCTAGTGCCTAACTAAGACGCAACTAGGGCACAACTAGGGCGCAAGTAAGGCGCAACTAGGGCACAAGTAGAGCGCAAGTAGGGCACAACTAGGGTGCAACTAGGGTGAAACTAGGGCGCAAGTAGGGTGTAAGTAGGGTGCAACAAGGGCGCAACTAGGGCACAACTTGGACGCAACTAGGGGGCAAGTAGGACGTAAAGAGAGCGCAACTTGGGCGTAACTAGGACGCAACTTCGGCGCAAGTAGGGCACAAGTAGGGTACAAGAAGGGTGTAACTAGGGTGTAACTAGGGAGCAAGTAGGGCGCAACTAGGGCACAACTAGGGTGCAACTTGGGAGCGACTAGGGTGCAAGTATGGCGCAACTAAGGGATAGCTAGTGCCCAACTAAGGTCCAACGAGGACGTAACTAGGACGCAACTTGGGCACAAATTGGATGCAACTAGGGCGCAACTAGGGTCCAACTAGGGTGTAACTAGGACGCAAGGAGGGCATAACTAGGGTGCAAGTAGGGCACAACTAGCGCGCAAGTAGGACATAAGTAGGGCGTAAGTAGGACACATCTAGGGTGCAACGAGGACGTAACTAGGGCACAACTAGGATGCAAGTAGGGCGCAAGTAGGGCTCAAGTAGGGCGCGACTAGGGCGCAACTAGGACACAACTAGGGTATAGCTAGTGCCTAACTGAGGTGCAACTAGGACGCAACTAGGGCACAACTAGGGCTCAACTAGGGTGCAAGTGGGACGCAAGTAGGATGCGAGTAGGGTGCAACTAGGGTGCAACCAGGACACAAGTAGGGTGCAACTAAGGCGCAAGTAGGACGCAATTGGGGTGTAACTAGGGTACAACTAGGGCGCAAGTAGGACGCAACTAGGGTGTAGCTAGTGCCCAATTGAGGCGCAACTAGGTCGCAACTAGGATACAACTTGGGACGCAACTATGGCACAAGTAGGGCGTAAGTAGGGCGCAAGTAGGGCACAACTAGGGTGCAACTAGGGCACAACTAAGATGCAAGAAGGGCATAAGTAAGGCACAACTAGGGCGCAACTAGGGTGCACCTAGGGTGCAAGTAGGGCACAAGTAGGACGCAAGTAGGGCGCAACTAGGGTGCAACTAGAGCGCAACTAGGGTACAACTAGGGCACAACTATGATGTAACTAATGTCCAACTGAGACGCAACTAGGGCGCAAGTAGGGCGCAAGTAGGGCACAAGTAGGGTCCAACTAGGACGCAACTAGGGTGCAACTAGGGCACAACTAGGATGCAACTAGGTTACAACTAGGGTGTAGCTTGTGTCCAGCTGAGGCGCAACTAGGGCGCAAGTAGGGCATAAGTAGGGCGTAACTAGGGCGCAACTAGCGTGCAACTAGGGCGCATGTAAGACGTGAGTAGGGCGCTTGGGTGCAACTAGGGCGCAACTAGGGCGTAAGTAGGATGCAAGTAGGGTGCAACTAGGATGCAGGTAGGGCACAACTAGGGCGCAAGTAAGGCGTAGCTAGTGCCCAACTGAGGTGAATTCAGGGCACAACTAGGACGCAACTAGGACGCAACTAGGGTGCAAGTAGGGTGTAACTACAGCGCAAGTAGGACGCAAGTAGGGTACAACTAGGGTGCGACTAGGGCGCAACTAGGGAGTAATTAGTGCCCAACTGAGATACAACTTGGACGCAAGTAGGGCGCAACTAGGGTGGAACTAGGGCGCAACTAGGAGGGAAGTAGGGTGCAAGTAGGGCGCAAGTAGGGCACAACTAGGGTGTAGTTAGGACGCAAGTAGGACACAAGTAGGTCGTAAATAGGACACAACTAGGAAACAACTTGGGCGCAAGTAGGACGCAAGTAGGGCACAAGTAGGGCGCAAGTAGGGCGCGACTAGGGCGTAACTAGGGCGCAGCTAGGACGTAGCTAGTGTCCAACTGAGGTACAACTTGGGTGCAACTTGAGCACAAATAGGGCGCAACTAGGGCACAACTACGGCACAACTAGGGTGCATCTAGGACGCAGGTTGGGTACAACTAGGGCACAAGTAGGATGCAAGTAAGGCGCAAGTTGGGCATAACTAGGGTACAACTAGGGCACAACTAGGGCATAGCTAGGGTGCAAGAAGGGTGCAAGTAGGGTGTAAGTAGGGTGCGACCAGAGCGCAACTAGGATGCAACTAGGGCATAGCTAGTGCCTGACTGAGGTGTAACTAGGGTACAACTAGGGCGCAATGTTTGCGCAACTAGGGCGTAAGTAGGGCGCAAGTAGGATGCAAGTAAGACACAACTTGGGTGCAACTAGGAAGCAAGTAGGATGCAACGAGGGCACACGTAGGATGCAACTAGGGTGCAACTAGGGTGCAACTAGGGCACAACTAGGGCGCAACTAGGGCCCAAGTAGGACGCAACTAGGGCGTAGCTAGTGTCCAACTGAGGCGCAACTAGGGTGCAACTAGGACACAACTTGAGCGCAACTAGGGCGTAACTAGGACGCAAGTAGGGCGCAAGTAGGGCACAACTAGGGCTCAAATAGGGCACAAATAGGACACAAGTAGGATGCAAGTAAGGCGCAACTAGGGTACAACTAGGGCGCAACAAGGGTGTAAGTAGGGCGCAAGTACGGCGCAATTAGGGCGCAACTAATGCGCAACTAGAGTGCAACTAGGATGCAACTAGGGCATAACTAGGATGTAGCTAGTGTCCAACTGAGATGCAACAAGGGCGCAACTAGGGTATAAGTAGGGCGCAACTAGGACGTAAGTAGGGTGCAACTAGGGCGTAACTAGGGTGCAACTAGAGCGCAAGTAAGACACAAGTAGGGCACCACTTGGGTGCAAGTAGGGCGTAACTAGGACGCAAGTAGGACACAAGTAGGACGTAAGTAGGGTGCAACTAGGGTGCAACTAGGACACAAGTAGGATACAACTTTGACACAAGTAAGGCGTAGCTAGTACCCACCTGATGCGCAACCAGGGCATAACTAGGGCGCAACTAGGGCGCAACTAGGGTGGAAGTAGGGCGCAACTACGACGCAAGTAGGGCGCAAGTAGGATGCAACTAGGGCACAACTAGGGCGTAGCTATTGCCCAACTGAGACACAACTAGGAAGCAAGTAGGGCGCAAGTAGGGCGTGACTAGGGCGTAGCTAGTGCCTAACTTAGGCACAACTAGGGCGCAACTAGGGCGCAACTAGGGCACAACTAGGGCGCAACTAGGGAGCAACTAGAGCGCAAGTGGAGCACAAGTAGGATGCAGCTAGGGCTCAATTAGGGCACAACTTGGATGCAAGTAGGGCACAAGTAAGGCACAACTAGGGTGCAACTACGGGGCAACTAGGGCGCAAGTAGGACACAAGTAGGGTACAAGTAGGGCACAACTTGGGCGCAACGAGAGCACAACTAGGGCGCAACTAGGGCGGAACAACGATGTAGCTAGTGCCCAAGTGAGACGCAACTAGGGTGCAACTAGGGTACAAGTAGGGTACAACTAGAGCGCAAGTAGGGTACAACTAGGGTACAAGTAGGGTACAACTAGAGCGCAAGTAGGGTACAACTAGGGCGAAACTAGGGCGTAACTAGGGTGTAACTAGGGCGCAAGTAAAACACGAGTAGGGCACAACTTGGGTGCAACTAGGGTGCAACTAGGGCGCAAGTAGGGCGCATGTAGGACGCAAGTAAGGTACAACTAGGGTGCAACTAGGTCTCAAGTAGGGCATAACTAGGGCGCAAGTAAGGCGTAGCTAGTGCGCACCTGAGGCGCAACCAGGGCGCAACTAGGGTGCAACAAGGGCGCAACTAAGGCGCAAGTAGGGCGCAACTACGATGCAAGTAGGGCACAAGTAGGGTACAACTAGGGCACAACTAGGGTGTAGCTAGTGCTCAACTTAGACACAAATAGGATACAAGAAGGGCGCACGTAGGGCGCAACTAGGGCATAGCTATTGCCTAACTGAGGCACAGCTAGGGTATAACTAGGGCGCAACTAGGGCGCAACTGGGGAGCTACTAGGGCACAAGTAGGCGCAAGTAGTGCGCAACTAGGTCTCAACTAGGGCACAACTAGGAGGCATGTAGGGCAAATGTAAGGCGCACCTAGAATGCAACTAGGGGGTCACTAGGGCGCAAGTAGGGTGCAAGTAGGGCGCAAGTAGGGTGCAACTAGGGCGCAACTAGAGCACAACTAGGACGCAACTAGGGAGCAACTAGGATGTAGGTAGTGTCCAACTGAGATGCAACTAGGGCGCAACTAGGGTGCGACTAGGGCACAACTAGAGCGCAAGTAGGGCGCAACTAGGGCGTAACTAGGGCGCAACTAGGGTGCAACTAGAACGCAAGTAAGAGGCAAGTAGGGTACAATTTGGGTGCAACTAGGGCGCAACTAGGGCATAAGTAAGACACAATTAGGACACAAGTAGGGTGCAACTAGGGTGCAACTAGGATGCAAATAGGGCACAACTAGGGTGCAAGTAAGGCGTTGCTACTGCGCACCTGAGGCGCAACCTGGGCGCAACTAGGGCGCAACTAGGGCGCAACTAGGGTGCATGTAGGGCGTAACTATGGTGTAAGTAGGATGCAAGTAGGCTGCAACTAGGGCGCAACTAGGGCGTAGGTAGTTCTCAACTGAGACACAACTAGGACACAAGTAGGGCGCAAGTAGGATGCGACTAGGGCGCAACGAGGACGTAACTAAGGCGTAGCTAGTGCCTAACTGAGGCGCAAGTAGGACGCAACTAGGGTGCAACTAGGGCGCAACTAGGGCACAACTAGGGCGCAACTAGGACGCAACTAGGATGCAAGTAGGGCGCAATTAGGATACAAGTAGGGTGCAACTAAGGTACAATTAGGATGCAAGTAAGCCGCAACTAGGGCGCAAGTAGGGCTCAATTAGGATGCAACTAGGATGCAAGTAGGTGCAACAAGGGCGCAAGTAGGACTTGTCAGAAAAATGGTGAGAGCTGTCTGAGGGAGAGCAGAAGCAAGCAGAAGCAATGAGACATACGGAGAAGTACGTCAGATTGATGACGGCATTGGGAAGATGTGAGAGTGTGCAAGGAGTTAGTTGTGAGAGCTTGAAGAGAAATGTTGTGCCGCAGGATAGCATTGCGAGGTAGACAGGAAGCCAGTGAGACAAAGTTGAGGCAGAGCGAAAGTGATGAACTGATGAGAGTGGAGCGAAGCAGGGAGAGTGACGGAGCGAAGAGTCATGCACTGAGAGTGGATGACGAGAGACGAATGAGCGATGAGCAAGTAGAGCAAAGACACAATGGTGAAACCACAGAACCAAAGGCGAACATGATAAAAATAATGTT